>FJOG01000002.1:365534-421653 GCA_900073065.1 Phialocephala subalpina
AACTTGTTTTCTCAAATTTTCATACCAAGTCTGCAGCTGTGTATGCAGACTTGAGGAGATTTGGAGGAGTCGGACTAGAACTGTTCTCTCTGCTGCTTTGTTGATGCTTGCTTTGTTAGTACTCAAGGCAAGCATATCGAATGTCTCCATGATAGAAGGGATCTGGATCATCACATCCTGGAGCCGACAATATAGCCCGGGGAGCTCTAACGAGGTTGCGCAGGCCTGCGAATCTAGCCCTGCCAGGAGTGATGTCTTGCGAGTTCGAAACGCGTCAAAGATCTAGATCTTGTCAGTCTCCTATTACACAAAGCCTTGTGGTTATATTACAGCAATAGTTCTCATTCGCGAAAAGAGCTGCAGGCCGACCGGACTCTGATAGATGCTTGATCCGAGGATTTGGAGAATTCGAGAACCGCCTCGGACATGGCTCACCCATCCGTCGCTTCCGTCCGATGGACCCGAAAACAGCTAGGACGTGGTTAGACGCATCGATCTGATCTACGAACCAGTAGCAAGACATACCTCGTACGTCGAAAGCATGATAATGCTTGCCAATGTCGCTTCTGGCGCCACCATTTTCCGTCTACTAATCGTCTTTCTCAACTCTCCGAGCGCGGAGCCATACAGTTGGCGGCTTTCCATTATAAGGACTGGATCATGGTTGCAGGTTCCCACGTGCCCTACGCATAATGCGGCTACGGACATGGTGTATGCGGAATTGGTCATTGTCAAGTCAGGCAAAGTGTGGACCCACGACGCTGGTGACTGGCCGGGTATCGTTGGGCCTTGAGCGGCTTCTGGAAGATACAAGCCGGCGAAGGTGGAGAATAGCTGCATTCGGTTTACTGAGTCAGAATTTGGAGATCTTGGAAATTGGTTCCCCCTCTTCTCATGGCGGCTTTCCAACGCCGCCTTGCCTTGCTGCAGAGACGCTGTCTCCTTGGCTCCAAGCTGCTTCTTTCGGTCCGCGGTTGGGAGTACGTCGACTGCCTTCACAATCGGCCTTGTCATATTGCTGTTGACAAAGAATTCGACATGGTTTGGGATGTGATATTCACATTTCAGATCCAGTCGTTCGCACCTTGAGCATGCAGGACGGGAAAGATCACACTGTCAATGGATATCAGACGCCGACTCAATCCTCACGGATAGGCTTACCTTGATCTTTCGGCCTCGGCAAGCCGTGCACCGGCCTGTCCTGTTTCGAATTCCAACCATTATGTTATTCTTCTCTCTCTATCGCCCCAGGATGGTAAGAGACACTTCGAGTCGGGCTCGGACTCTTGCTGTTCATGCGGGTACCTATCACGACCCCTTTTAGAAGCTTCTTGCGCTTTCCCGCAAGATTGCACCTTCGGTCCTGTCTTAGACGAGGAAAGTCCGCTATTTTATGTAGATGTCAGCAGCTCGGCTCGAACCGAATTGGCTATTCAGCTGTCATCTTCATCCCTGTCGCGCATGATGGTTCCGCATCAAGTTAGTGCATCTACTCAGCGGCGAATCAGAATAGGGCTGAAGACTGTCTTCGACTTGCACCAACGTGAGTGTAAAATTGGTCAGTTTAATTTTCTTTTATCACTCACAGGTATTTCTCTCTATGGATGACATGCGCTAGGCAGCTCATACCCGTAAGTCATATCCTGAGTAATCAGTAAGATGCTGATATATATCTGCGAAAGAATCACTCTGCCATCTGATGTAGCGCCTGGATTTGTCTTCTTCGTTAAATATCAATAAGACAGAATTCTTGATATCATCGCAGACAATGGCTCGCAACGACATCGAAAGAATTACTAGCCCTCACGTTCTCATTGTGGGAGCGGGAATCACAGGATTGTTGATTGCTCAAGGTTTGAAGAAGGTATGACCCTGTTACAATGCCCAGGATATTTTGACTGATACACATTCGAGGCTGGCATCACATACACAATATTCGATGCAGAGACTCCAGGCATTAGTCGTCCGAGAGAGTGGACTCTAGCTATCCACTGGTCCATACCAATTCTTGAGAAGCTACTTCCTGCAGAGCTTTTCAATCGATTGTCTGAGACTCAATGCGATCCAACACATGATCGAGGCGCCGAGGAGACAATTGAACTCCGTAACAGCGAGACGGGAGAGGAGCTCAAAAGCATACCCACACCAAACATGAAGCGTGTGTCGAGGAAGAAACTCCGGTCCTTCTGTGCGGAAGGCATCGATGTCCTTTGGGGAAAGACTCTTGATGATGTTACATGTGACGCGGAGGGAGAAACGGTCACGGCGCACTTTGCTGATGGCTCAAGTTATCAGGGGAATGTACTCGTGGGTGCCGATGGACCGAAGTCGAAAGTCCGCGAGCTCTTACTGGGGAAAGAAAAGTCCCGCAACTCTTCCGTAGGTATTGTCTTCAACATGGCCATCGTGAAGTACAAAGATGCCGAGAAAGCGATGCATGTCAGATCCGGGCATCCTGTCAATTGTCTTGGATACAATCCAAAGGGCATTTTTACCGCGATAGCGAGTAAGTACCCTGCCTCAATATAGTGGGCTATCGACACGATGCTGAATGAGTTAGTCTGCGACATCCCAGATCCGAAGAAACCCGAAACTTGGGTATTTCAGCTTGCTTGTTCCTGGCTAGGCAAACGAGACACCAACCTCAGCAACGAACAACGTCTCGAATTCATCAAAACAGCAGCTCGAGGACTAGCAGAGCCATTTCGGTCTGCCAATTTGTGGATGCCGGATGATACAACGGTCCACACTGACAATATGTCGTATTGGATTCCCGTACCATTTGAAAGTCACAAAGGAAGAATCACACTTGTTGGAGATGCGGCACATCCTCTTCCGCCTCGTAAGTGTTTGTATCATCGATTCCAGTGGATAGGTACTGACCAGATTGAGATCGTGGCCAAGGCCTTAATCATTGCATCCTTGATGCCTTGAACTTTGTCGACGCTATCATGAAGCTGCAGGCAGAGCAAGGAACAAAAGAAGAATTGATCGCATCCTATAATACAGAGCTGATCCAGAGAGGCGCAGAAGAGGTACGATTGTCTGTCAAAAGCGCTCTGATGGTGCATGATTGGGCATTGTTCATGGATTCTCCGTTGATGAAACATGGGGTGACCAAAGTAAGTTGAGAGGCGACGCAATCTGATGCAGAGATTCTTGGCTTTTCGGAGACTTGCTAGTGATAATGAAGGTTTGTGAGGATCATTCATCGCTCAATGCAGGAAGATGCATAGTGACGTTCTCAGTTTCGACCGGTCCCAGAATAGGAAGCGCTTAGGGCTCGACAGCCATCGTGCTGCGGGCCTTAGAAGTGCGGGGTTAAATGAAGCTTAAATGCGCGGTTGCGGCTGCCCGAGCCTCATAAAGACTGCATCTCGACTCCGACCTCAAATATCTTTATAACGATAGATTTAATGGCAAAATATCTTGCTGCGCAAATGTAGTTTAGAGTCTTAGCTTTCTATCGGCGCAATCCTTTTGTGTTTTGGATTAAAACTTGTTGTGATGCGAGGCCTTCAAGTTAGAGCGGGCGATATAAAGAAGCCGGTTTCGGGTTGTGTCGGGCTTTGTCGGCTTACGTCGGATTATCACGTGCAAATGTAGCGTTAGCTTCTGTAATATCAGCGAAACCCTATAAAAAATATATTTATCCTATTCCCTCTCCTTTCAATTACGACTTCGTATTAATAACTTAGAAACTTTGGTTTCCAACCAAATCAAAACCCAGAAACGCCTCACTTCCATCCATTGTAAATCCATCACGATTCAACTGAGGCCAGTCGCCATCGACACCTGAATCCAATACCCTACTAATATCCATACTCTGATTCGATGTAAAATCTGGCAGCATAACGGGCACAGTTGCCGGGTTTTCCGGGAACGGCGTCCAAAGAAACTCTCGAGGTCTTGCATTCGATTTCCCTGTGCCCTCGTATAAGTTTGGAGTCATTTGGGTGAATTCTGGAGCAAAGGGGTCGCAGGGTCCGCTGACTTCGGGTGTCGGCGAAGGGCATGCATCAGAGGTAGTTGAAGAATGGGGACCGGAGACTAGTTGTGGAGGGCTGAGTGCCGGATTGTTGTTGTTTGCGGAGTCAGGTAAGGGCAGGTCGATTGCATCCAATGCTTCGCGAACATTGTTCGGGATAACGGGAACCCATTTTGAGATCAGGCTGCGAATAACGGAAAAGTGTCGGATCAATATTGGGTAGTTTGGATACATGCCATTGAGTATCCGTATGGCGTCGGACAGGTAATCGGCAGATTGGGCGGCGATTATAGGTAGTGGGTTTTGGCTGGAGATGTTGACGAGATGGATAATAGCTGCGCTCACGGCGCAGTGAATTATCATGAAAAATGCGGGTCGCGAACTGTACGTTTTGAAGTATAACTCCATTAATTGCGATATAGTGATAGCGGCTTCGGTGCAAATTTGACGAGGGGGTTTTGTGGTTTGAACGAACGACACGCGGAGGAACGGGCGAAAAAGCTGGATAATGCAGCTGTGGTAGTAGATGCTGTGTGTTCTTGTTAGAGCTGATGATGATAGACATGGATTTATCAATGACTTACTGAAGGGTGATGACTTGAGGTAAAGTGGGCCGCCCATCTTGTCTGATGGCGAGATCCGAGGGGAGATCTTTGTACCACAGACGAAAGTTTTCGTGGTGCAGTTGCAACCTGCGACTTGTGATACGATCTCTTGGCGCGTAAAACATTTGAACGGTGTCATTGACAATCTCAGAAAGGCGGCTCAATTGGTCGAGTAGTGTGTATCTACAGGCCGGTTGCTCAAGACCGGTCAGCTCGTGCGGTGAGAAGCGTGGGTCACCATAAGGCCTCCAGATCTTCCTTTCCAGGCGTTCGCTGGGGGGTGGCTTCTCTACCTCGATGGCAGTTCGTGGCATGAAAGCGATGCGTCCTAAAGCGACGGCCCACACCGTTTGAGTGACATAACTTCCCCAGAGGGTAATTCTGCGAGCTTCAGCCTCAATGGCTGTCTCCTGTCCGTTCGGCTTTACGTTATACGTCAAGTGCAATCCCAACTCAATTGCCATGGTCATCATCTGACCCGTATACTTCCAGCCCTTGCTGTCTTGGTTGTTCATTGCTTGTTGAAGAGCCATGACCCCTAGAGCTTGAACCGTCGTCAGGCAGGATCGATCATCTTCGGCGAGGAGCCGTTTCGCCTCGGTGAAAAATCGGTTCCCAAGCGTGGTGGGATCGTTCATATCTAATCGAGCGTCTGGTCGATCTGAATAATTACAAGCAAGGGCTAATACAGCATTGACCAGCATCGGGCTGCAGTGCTCGAGCCGGTTGTTACGCAGGCTGTGCAAGAAAAGGTCTTCAGAGAATAGAAGATAAATAGGATGCGACCAGGTAAAATAGAGGCTCAAGAGGTGTTGGATGAGGCCCACATCATTCGTTACACTGGTCCATGTTCCAAATTGATCCACTGCCCTCAGAGATAGGTCATCCTCGGAACCTATCAAGGCTAGATTGGATGTATGACCATAATGGCGGGTTTCGTCAGCCTTGATGAGAGGCGATCCGGCAGAGAATTCCTCGAGTTCTCCTTCCAGTGTGGACGCTTCACCAAGCCTCTTCGTGGGATTGATGCTCATTCTCTTGATACTCTCGGCGATGGAGTCGTAGGGTTCATCCGGATTGGCACGTACTAAATGGATGATATCCTCGACCTCTGCTTCGGACCCTTTCCTGATGGCTTCGAGGATGACATCCCGCTTTTCATTCCCTTCCTTCAATTGCTGGATATCACGTCTCAAGGCGCCTTTCCGCCTGTGGTCACTGTCGAGATCATAGTAGCAAGTGGTGTGATAAACGAAGTCGCACCCGTGGCATGACGGCTTCTTTCCGTCGCACTGCGATCAAAGACCAAATGCGTCAGTCAAAGAGAGTCCAACGATCACAACACAATTTTAGTCACATGTGCACTCACCTTCGACCTGCGTTTGCGACACGGCATGCATGCGCTGGAGATGCATTTTCGCTTAGTTGCAGCAGATCCTTCGTCCGGAATGCTTTCCAACGGCGGAGAAAGCGATGAGGTCCTTGGGCTGACCTTGGGTTCGATTCGACGAGGAGGAACGTTGGGCGGGGCCATCGCGAGTGATTTGATTCGTGTTTGCGATCACCCTACCTCGACTCTGGAGGCGACAAAGTCCAACACGAAGAGAGGAGGAAAGTTATCGATCTTCTACGGTGGTCCAGCCAAAGAGGTTGGGACTCTGATACAGGAACGTGGAGATTGAAATCAAAATGCGGGGCAACGTCGAGTCGCATTCCGTCCGAATGACTTGGGAAGCGAGGGAAGTGCCGACTAATCAATTAAACGGTACGGCACATTCCAGTTGGTGCGGATGGATCCCTGAAACCTGGGAACTGGTCTGGACTTCGCCATGGGGGCTTATGGTTTCAGTCTGTGCGTTCAATCGGATCGCGTTCCTCAGGCTCGGAATCGTCCCAAGGCTTCCGCTGGCTGCATTGACCAATGGTTGTCGCGTGAAGGGGACGCCAAGGGACGCCCAGGAACGCCTCAACGATAGCGACGCCAAATCTGGCAAAAACAACAATACTTATCGAGGTATCTTAACTTAACTTAAGATTAACCTAATCAGCGGTGAAGCCCTCCGAAACCTTAAGTGCTCGGTAGAGCTCCCGCCAAATCCGGTCTGACCAGTAGAAGCACGCACTAAAATGCTAGCGCTGGCCCAACCCTCTGGGGGTTACCCCGGTACTTTTGTCCAACAAAGTATTTTAAGTACAGACCGGACCAGACAAAATCAGCCACCTTCTTCAACTGCCATTCTGGCACCGTAGGCAATATGGAGGACCACGAGAATTTGGTTCCGACACAATCCGAAACCTTTTCGAATTCAATCTTCATCAGCATCCTCCAAGTTCTGCAGCAACATAACGGCAGATTCGGTCCGTCGAGTCTCTACGACGGTGGATGCAGCTAGCGGAGGAGACAAGAACAGTTCAGGAAGAATTTAATGGTAGAGAGCCTCACGTATACAGTTGGCGGGTTCATTCAGACTCGGGGTGTTGATGAGATATCAGGCGAACGCCCTAGACATTTAATTTGAGAACTAGCTGCTAACGTTCCACAAGGCCCCGCCTCCAACGAGCCAACTATCTCATATGAAAATGACAACATCCGGGTTGTATGTCACTACCGAACACGATGAAAATACCTCCAGAGAGGCCGAACCCAATCGCAACTTTGCTCCAGGACGTGACATTTTGGGACCTCGATGCGTATCTCTCCTTGAAGGTTTACATACGTTTCGTTTCCTGTCAGAACGAAATGTAAATGACAAGGTCTTACGCCTATACGCAATGCCTGCGAGGCGCTTGCAGGATCTGCGAGGGATAAGAAACAGAGGAGATGGAGATATCCATGGGGCTCTGCCAATAGTGTCCCATAAAACCAGCCCATGAGCAAGAGAGGGACCGTCCTTATTACTCCGAACACGACAAACACTTCCACCAATGCGACAAAAATTCAGCACCGAACGATCAACCAACCTTGACTTCAGGGATTGTTGCGATGTATGGAGGTCAGGCTGAGTGACATGGCTTACTGTCGTGATATCTATCGATAATGAAGGGGGAATGCACAGCTACAGAAGTATGGCAAACAAACGACTCTTGGCGTGTGTTAATGGTAAGGTAATACTGCAAGAGACGCCCAGGAGCAGAGGCAATGGGCTCGTGGTGGGTGCTGACAAGGGGGAACATACGGTTGGAAAAGGATGGGGACAATTTGACCACTGCCAGATGTCAATTGTGAAGTGGAGGGACACAGTTTGGAAATCCTGGACAGGGGACACTCTCCATTGGAGAAGTGCCACAGACAACATGGCTCCTGCCAGGTGTCAGAGATAAGGAGACGCAGCTGGAGAAGCGCGGCAGACAAATCGGCTTCTACTACAAGAGTACTCTTCAGGAGCACACACAGTTATCATCGACAAGGGGAGACATTCTTCAGGGGAGTGTGGGAATGACACCCGGTTGGTGTTTACGACAAGGGAACACTGCAATGGAAGACATAGTTGGAAGGATCTGGCGGATAAGATGGCTCCGGAAGCTGACGACGGCAAAGGCGACGCACAGAATGAGCATACGGCCAACGATGAACAGAGAGTTTTCATGGCGATGCCATTGGCCAATCACATCCTCAGGTAACAAGCCGGAGCCTTCTGGTCCACTCCAATAACATTTCCCATCATCCTCAGCGATGGCAGCCCAGCGATCAAGATAGCACACCTTCCATTGGCATCCCCATCAACACCGGCTCTATGTTGTCGAAGTCTGGCGGCCGGCGAATCATCTCCAGATTCAACTTCGATGTCCAAGTTGTTGTACCGCTAACAGCGGTGTGCTCGAAATTTCGTTACAGGAGGTTGCGGTGTAGGAAATGAATGTCAGTTCATGGTGATGCGATGGTATCCAATTTCAGCTAGCATAGATGCTGGGTTTGTTGCATAGCAGAGCGCGGAACCGTCGGGAAGTAACGACCTCGATGGTTCGAGCGACAGCATGTTCGTTGCTCGACGGGTCGGGACGTGCTTACTGGCATATCAGAATGGGAGACAGGCTGGATTGGGAGCTCAGGTAGGTTCGCAGCCAGGATTCAAGCTGCAGTACCCAGGCACTGGAACCACGACATGACCCAGAAGTCGCTTAGACTTCCTCTCGCGGGCGCAGTGCAGATATGGTACCGATCTGTTGGTCTGTTGGATTTTGACATACATATCGGAGTGAAACACGTTCGTCCCTTCTGCGCGAACGCCCGGCGCCTTCAAGCCAGAAAGGGCCAAGAGAGGCGAGGAGTATTTGCAAACCTTGAGCCACGTTGCCTCAGAGTGGGGTAATGGGCTTGCAGCAGCCTTCCGCACATGCGGAGGAGGATTCTGTGTCTTGAGGATCATTTGTGTACTTGAGTTTGTACACTGCAGATCACTCGTGGACTTGAGTTCTAGGCCATGATCCGAGGTTTGCAAGTGTGAGGTCAGTGGCGATTTCGCTTTGGTGAGTCTAGCCTAGTAGCCGCTGCCATATTAATCGTACCCCTCACATCACGTGGTTCTAGGCCAGTTTTCTTCCAAAGGCATACATAACTTTCAATTCCATTTTACTTTTACCTGAATCGCGTAGCCTAGGGCACAGTCGCATCATAGGCTTGGAATCCTGCATATCGGCCAAACCTGCAGTATAGCCAACATTTAGCCTCACTGCCACGTAGCTGGCCATCCACCCACCCCCGGCCGAACTACACCCTCTTGGTTCCAGAACCATGAGAGTGGGTATCTCCCTCCGAATCATCTTGGAATTTCATGTCGTACAATTCGACTCTACCTTCAATCAATTCAACCTTCAATCAACTTGACGACGAATTCAATGGCAGTCTTCCCTTCGTTGCTGGTCTTTGGACCGCAGACAAATTTGCCATCCCTAGAAGTCCTTGCTGAATTGCGACAAGTCTTGGTCGAAAACCCTCGGCTAGCCGGTCTTCGAACAGCAGTGGAGGAGCTGCCGAAATTCTGGCAAGCGCTGACTGAATTTGACCCAAGATTGTGTCACATTCCAGGGGCCAAATACCTTAGCGATCTCCAGCAATGGATTGTAGATGGTGTTTTCCCGAATCACCTCAACAGTCTGCCAAATGCATACGCTCTCCCTGTCACCATTCTTCTGCAGATAACTCAGTATTTTCAATACCTGGGCCGACTTGCAGTCAAAGACCCTCATCGCCTTGTACTAAAGGGACTTAACGATGGCGGAATTCAAGGTTTCTGTGTTGGCTTTCTCACTGCAATTGCGGTAGCCTGTTCTGGCAATGAGGAAGATATCGTAGCGATAGGTGTGGTAGCCTTGCGTTTGGCCGTATGTGTAGGGGCGTACGTTGATCTGGATGGATGCTTCGCCAATCCACCAAACCCATATGCATGTTTGGCCATTCGCTGGAGACTCGAAGATTACAAAGAGGGAATTGTCGACCTCATTCAAAACTATCCAGGGGTAAGACTCCTTCAGAAACAGATTTGCTATAGAGCTGATTTTCCCTGCAAAGGCATATATTTCGAGTATTAATGACGATTCCTGTGTCACTGTCACCGCGCCTGCTGCTAGGGTAGCAGATATGATCAAGGACTTTCAGACTCGTGGGCTGCGCGCTAAGACTGTCCACGTGCAAGGTCGCTTCCATTCCGCAGTTCACTCGTCTGCTGTGGAGAAAATTACCGAGTTTTGCAACACCTTGGATAACATGCGGTTCCCAACACTGGAGGAGGTGCAAGTTCCTCTGCGATCGACTCTCAACGGCGAGATCGTTATTGCAGGGTCTCTGTTCCGCTTAGCTCTTGACTCTACATTGTTGAAACCACCCGACTGGTACAGAACTATGAAGGCCGCTGTTTTTCAACCCCCTGCCACTCGCAAGATAGCCTGTGTTGTAGGTTTTGGTAATCACATACCGCCTTCGTTATTGCAGGTTTCGGGTCTACGGGTTTTATCGCTAAGCAACTTCGAAGAATCTGCTGCACGGCTCGTCGAATCATCGCATATCAATGGATCTGCCAATGGATTTGCCAACGGGTCCGCCAATGGATCCGCCAATGGATCTGCCAATGGATCTGCCAATGGATCTGCCAATGGAGCATCCGTAAACGATACATACGATTCTACAAAGAGGACTTTGCCGAAAATTCATCCACAAGAATCTGGATACCCTCCCCATTCTATTGCCATTGTCGGCATGGCATGCAGATTTCCTGGCGCTGATTCTCTGGATGAATTCTGGCAGCTGTTACTCTCAGGTGCTTCTATGGTTGAGCCTGCTCCATCCGAGCGACTCAGGCTGCCTGGGCAGACTAGTGACCACTCAAGTACTAAATGGTGGGGGAACTTCTTACGCAATCCCGATACCTTCGATCACCGCTTCTTCAAAAAGTCATCCCGCGAGGCCATTGCATGGGATCCGCAACAGAGAATCCTGCTTGAAGTGGTTTACGAAGCTATGGAGTCATCTGGCTACTTTGGACCCACCTCCAAATCGGCACCGGATGACTATGGATGCTATATCGGTGCAGTCATGAACAATTACTATGACAACGTGTCTTGCCATCCACCGACTGCATATGCCACTATTGGAACATCGCGTTGCTTCTTCAGTGGCAGCATCAGCCATTACTTTGGATGGACTGGACCCTCTTTGACCATTGATACAGCTTGCTCATCATCGCTCGTTGCCATCAATGCCGCCTGTCGAGCAATAATGTCTGGAGAATGTTCACGGGCTATAGCTGGGGGTACCAATGTCTTTACAAGTCCGTTCGATTATCAGAACCTTCAAGCCGCAGGTTTTCTCAGTCCCACTGGGGCGTGTAAGCCGTTTGATATTTCCGCAGACGGCTACTGCCGCGGGGAGGGAGTCAGTGTGGTCGTCCTCAAACCTCTGTCTGACGCTATCGAAGAGAAAGACAACATACTCGGTGTCATTGTAGGATCAGCGGCCAGTCAAAATGAGAATTGCGGTCATATCACGGTGCCTCATTCAAGGTCACAAGTCAACCTCTACAATAAGGTAATGAGACTTGCCGGTGTTGTGCCAGAATCAGTATCGTATGTTGAGGCCCATGGCACTGGAACCGGTGTAGGCGATCCGATTGAGTGTCAGAGTATCCGTCAGGCCTTTGGGGGCGCTGACCGGGATCAAACTCTATATTTCGGCTCTGTGAAAGGTAACATCGGGCATACGGAAGCTACTGCTGGTGTTGCTGGCCTTATCAAAGTCCTCCTTATGATTCAGCATGGTAAAATACCAGCACAGGCGAACCATTTCACGTTGAATCCAAAGATTCCATCATTGGAAGAAGATCGAATGGAAATTCCCCGTGGCGTGCTACCGTGGACTTCTCCATCGCGCCTAGCTTGCGTCACCAGCTATGGAGCTGGAGGGAGTATCTCGGCTGTTATGGTTCGCCAAAAGCCGGGCAGTGTCTTCGATTCAGTAAAATCCATCGATATGCAACTGTCAAAATATCCCCTTTTCATATCAGCGGCATCAGCAAACAGTCTCTCGATGTACTGCGAAAAGCTTCTGAATTATGTGGAACGCCTTTCATCACAGACAACCACTAGGGTATCGCTGTCAAACTTGACATTCAACCTAGCTGACAGAGCGAACCATTCACTGCCGCATATACTTTCGACAACTGTCACTGATGTGGCTGACCTCGAGAAGAAGCTCGCTGCTGCAGCCTCTGGGTCAGAGAATTTCAAGAGTGAATTGCCCAAAAATCCGATGCCTGTCGTGCTTGTGTTTGGAGGCCAAGAAAGAGACTTCATTGGGGTTTCTGAAGAGCTGTGCCGATCCTCCTCGCTGCTTTGCCATCATCTTGATCAATGTAACAAGATTCTGAATTCACTTGGCTTCGATGGCATATATCCCGAAATTTTCCAGTGCACGCCAATCTCAAATATAGTCACGCTCCATTCTGCGCTTTTTTCCGTCCAGTACGCCGTAGCCAAGGCGTGGATGGACTGTGGGCTTACAGTCAGCGCAGTCATAGGCCACAGCTTTGGGCAGCTGACAGCGCTCTGCATCTCTGGTTGTCTTTCCCTCGAAGACGCTCTCAAGCTTGTCGCAGGAAGAGCTTCTATCATGCTTAGGCTCTGGGGCCCTGAACGAGGCTCGATGATGTGGCTAGGGACAAATCGGCAGAAAATCTCTGAGATTCTCAATTCGGTGAATGCCCGAGGGGATGGCGATAACGTTGAAATTGCCTGTTACAACGGCCCAAAGAGCCATGTTGTCGTTGGCTCTGTGCAGTCTATTGAAGTCTTGGAGAAATTCATTACGAGCACTCCATCTCTTCGGGATTCAGTTCGTATTAAGAAATTGAAAGTTACGCACGGCTTTCATTCCAAGTTCACAGACCCGTTGTTACCTGAACTTACGGCTTTGGCACAAACACTTACATGGAGACGTCCAACAATACACATAGAGACTTGCGATGATGTCCGGAGCGTCACTGAACCCGATTTTTGGCTGGCTGCAGAGCATATGAGACGCCCAGTCTTTTTCGACCAAGCGGTGAGAAGGCTCGCCCAACGCTACTCGGGGTGTACATGGCTCGAAGCAGGTCATGGATCATCCGTTATGCAACTCTTACGAGGTTGCCTCGCGGAAAATGAGGATCAAGAGAATCTTCTCCTGTCTTCTCAACTCACCACATCAAATGCAGAAAGTTCTCTCGCTGAAACAACAGTCCATTTGTGGAAGGCTGGTTACGCAGCGCAATACTGGCTCTTCCATCGACGCCAAAAACACCAGTATGAGTTCTTGACCCTGCCACCGTACCAATTCGAGAAATTACGACATTGGCTCCCGTTCTCCGGGCGAGCAGAAAACGCTAGTCCACCAGATCCTGTCGAAGAGACACCCAAACAGGAACTCTTATCATTCGTCGAATTCAAAGATAACAGCAGAAAAGAAGCAATATTCCGCTTAAATCCACAGAGCGATAGATACCAGATCTTATTGGGCGGTCATGTCATGGCAGGCCAAGCTCTTGCGCCTGCATCATTATCCTTCGAGGTGGTTGCTCGAGCCGCATTGTTCCTTCACTCTGGTTCGGCATCCGCTTCCTACGTCCCTTGCGTCGAATCCCTGCACATGAAGTCTCCGATTGGTGCGGACCGCAACAGAGACATATTGCTCTGCCTGACCCGCATAGAGGACTCACGGCCATCTTGGTCGTTCGCTATCTCAACCCAGACGCAGCAACAAAATGGAAATCTCAGCGAGCGTTCTGAGCATACTACGGGAACAGTTTATCTCGAGATGCGAGATGATGCCCGAGCTGCTCAGACCTTCAAACGGTTCGAGAGATTGATCGGGCTTAGCGACTGCAGGGAGATTATGAATAACCCCCTGGCGGAAAAGATGCAGGGAAATCACATCTATCGAGCATTCAACCAGATCGTCTACTATGGCGAAAATTTTCGAGGCATAAATAAAATCGCTTGTGTAGGCCTAGAAGCAGCCGGCAAGGTGGCAATGTTTGTAGATCCGGACGCTGCGCCTGATCAGCGTCTCTGCGACACCCCAACGATTGACAGCTTCATGCAGTTCGCCGGCTTTCTGGTGAACTATTTCAATAACCCTAGCATGGAAGACGTATTTGTTTGCAATAAGATTGAACATATCGAGATTGGCGGCAGCTATACTCCGGATGCAAAAGAGTGGGTCGTGTACTCGAACATGACCGAACACAGCAGCCACGAGGCATCGTCTGATGTGTATGTTTTTGAGGCTGAAAGCCAGAGGCTAGTAATGGTAGCATTTGGCTTCCACTTCTCCAGGATGGCTCAGTCATCACTAGCGAGGGTACTGAAGGGTGTCAACAGATCAGGTGAGATTGAGCAGCCATCGAGCAGGGCCATTAGCCAGAGGAGCGAGAAAGCTCATTTCGATGCTTCTGAAAGCTCCGCAACAGAATATTCCGGGACACGCGCCAATCTGTTTGACGTATTGCACAATGTTACAGACGTGCCGCTGGAGGATTTAAGGGATGAATCAACACTTGACGACCTCGGAATCGACTCACTAATGGCCACTGAACTGTTGAATGATATCCGGTCAGCTTTTGGAGTTGCAATTGACCTGACGACCTTCTTATTCTTCACCAACGTTCGTGCAATCTGGTCATATCTTGACTCGAAATTGGGCAAGCCAACTTCCCCAGATACTCCTGGAGTTCACACGTCGTCCAAAGAGTTGGATACCTCTGGCCAGAATGGGATCTCCGCGGATGCAACTTCGCTCGCTGAAAGTCCTCCGAAGGCTCTTCAAAACGCGACCAGAATGGCAGGTTCATCAAGCCGGCCTCTCATCATTGACGCATACGATGCGTTTGAAGAGATTCAGTATGGATACGACCGACTCGCGATAGAAACAAAGGCGACCAACTTTTGGGCCAAAGTCTATCCGGAGCAGTCACGGCTTATTCTAGCATACATCGTGGAAGGGTTCGCAGCTCTTGGATGCGACATGAAATCATTCAAATCAGGTGATATGATACCGGAAATTCAGCCCCTACCTAGGCACAAGAAGCTTGTGCTCCAATTCTACCATATGCTAGAGGATGCGCATCTTCTCTCGGTCCAAAAGGGCGGCTTTCTCCGAACGGATGTCCCCGTCGATGCTACGCCAGCAGATACTATCTACCAAGAGATATTGGAGGCATATCCTGACCACACCAATGTCCACAAGTTGGTCAAAGTCATCGGATCACAGCTTGCTGCATGCCTCACCGGCGACGAAGATGGCCTGCAGCTAATCTTTGGTGACAAAGTCAACAAGCGAACCTTGGAGGATGTATACGAAAATTGGCCACTCCTTCGAACACCCACGCTCTTGCTCGGAGATTTCCTCGTGAAAGCTTTCTCCAATTCCAATGGATGTGGAAAATTTCGCATCTTGGAAGTTGGAGCAGGTACGGGAGGCACGACTCGATTTATCGTAAATCATCTCAAGCGTCATGGAATCCCCTTCGACTATACTTTCACTGATATATCAGCATCCCTGGTCGCCATCGCGAAGAAACAGTTCAAGGGAGTCGAGGGCATGGCGTTCGAGGTACTGGATATCGAGAAGACACCAATAGATGAGCACATCGGGGCTTTCCATATGATCATCGCTACCAACTGCATCCATGCAACAAGAAGACTTGACCAGTCGCTGTTGCACCTTCGCAAGATGCTTCGCGAGGATGGCGCATTGACTCTCGTGGAGATCACGAAGAACATGTTCTGGCTTGACATTGTCGTAGGCCTATTTGAAGGATGGTGGTTGTTTGAAGATGGCCGATCACATGCTTTAGTCAGTGAAACCCATTGGGAGCGTTGCATGAAAGAAGCAGGGTTCAGAGAAGTGGCATGGACTGATGGTAGTATACCTGAAGCACAAACAGTCCGCATAATTGCTGGTTTTCCATCTGTACGTCCAGACTCCAAAGGCTCCTCAAAAGACAGCAAGAGCATGCCGTCACAGGTTTCGATGGAAACAGTCGTCTACAAGCAGTTGGGTAACCTAGCAATACACGCGGATGTGTACTACCCTCTTAGCTCTGATTCTACATCTAAGAAAATGCCAATCGGTAAGTCTGCAGAGGTTGAAGATATTAAAGTTCCCAATAAATGGTGACATCTGCTGACCCTGAAAAGCTTTGATGATACATGGAGGTAGTCATATGATCTTTTCTCGCAAAGATATTAGACCAGCTCAAACGCGCCTTTTACTCAAGATGGGACTTCTCCCTGTGAGTATAGACTATAGACTTTGTCCAGAGGTCACCCTTTCCGAAGGACCTATGATCGACGTCTGCGACGCACTAGCATGGTCCAGATATGAATTGCCTCGCTGCAAGCTCCAGAATTCTAGCCTTCAAATTGATGGCGAAAGAGTTGTAGTTGTTGGGTGGTCATCAGGCGGTCAACTCGCCATGTCCCTAGCCTGGACTGCTCCACAAAGAGGACTAAGGCCACCAGAAGCTATCCTAGCCTTCTACTGTCCTACAAACTATGAAGACGAGTGTAAGGCGTAACGATTATTCTGTTTTGTGTAGGAACTCTTTTTACTGATACATCGTGTTAGGGTGGCGCAATCCTATACAGCCCTTGGGCGCTGAAGACACTGGAGACCACTACGACCTCTTAGAGGCCATCCAGGACGAACCAGTAAGTTGACAGAATGGCAAGAGAACCTCAGAGACATATCTTGAGCTAATCCCTAACTCAAAAGATTACAAGCTATGGTGTAGTTGGAGCTTGGGAGCCGCTATCAGATCCACATAGTCGTTCCGATCCACGTTGTCGTATCATGCTCCACATCAACTGGAAAGCACAAACACTGCCCATAATTATCGGCGGACTTCCGAGCAAGAACAAACTCGCCAATTCAGACATGCACAAATGGTACCACCTTCCGCAGCCGGCGCAAGAAGCAATTGTGGCTGTCAGTCCGCTAGCTCAGATTGTACGTGGCAATTACCACACACCGACGTTCTTTATCCATGGCACGAATGATGACTTGATACCGTGGCAACAATCCCTGGCGACTTATAACGCCCTCGTTGAGCAAGGTGTTGTTGCTGGTCTGGAGCTGGTTCAGGGAGCCCCGCATATATGTGATACTAGTAGCGACCCTGAATCAGAAGGTTGGAAGGCAGCTTTGAAGGGATACGAGTTTATTAATTCTTTTGTTTAGTTTCATTCGTCTGGCTTTGTCTTGGAATAATTTGAACAATTTCATTTTTTTGGTTAAAGGGTAAGGAATTATTTTTTTGAAGAAGAATAAATTGAATATAAATTACGGTTAAAAACGAATCTCCGTTCTCAGGTCCGACAGTTAAGTTAAATGAGTCTCAGATGAATTTGGAAAGTTGAAAGAGAAGCACCCGACGGGGTATGATATTATAGTAATGACGAGGTAGGTAGAATTGAGGCCGATAAACTAGGGATTTTCAAAGAGGGACATTTTGTTGTTGGAGTCTAAGCCCAAGACTTGAGTAGACAAGAGTTAGGATCATGGAGAATGGATTGTTTTCATGTTGAGAAGAGTAGAATGAAAACGAAAGATGTGAAGTGCTGCTCTAGTATGAAGTAGACGCCCGGTACCAGACTCCATTGAAGCCGGAGTCAGTCTAAACCTTAATCAAGTCCTCGCCAGCTTCAATTTCCTCGTCATTTCGGAACTTCTCAATCCACATCTCAACTTCTCCTCCTGAGTCTCTAGGCTCATTTCTATAATCTCATCTTCTTTCCTACTGCCCTCCAAGCAATCACTTCTAATTCTCTCCATCGTTTTTCTCAACCTCCATCCCAAGCCCAACTCACTACCAACCAGAAATTCCAAGTAGCAAGCGGTGCCCATAAACGAGCAAAATATCACTATAGTGCCAATAAAGAACTCGATTAATCCCCACAAGAACATTAATGATCCATCCCCGTCTTGCGCTTGCGATGCGATAAATGCAACCCACATATCAGATGCTACGAGGTCTAGGCATCATATTATGGGTAAAAAGATCGTCTTCTTAAGTCTAGAGAGCTAGCTAGGGAGGAGCGTGAGGATATAAGAGTCTGCGAGATTACCCTTGAACTAGTGTTTGACCCACTACACGTGACCAGCAACTGACACCACAAATCAAGAGCTTCCAACAGCGAAGCCATTACTCCAGCAACGACAACCAGGGTCGGAATATACAGCAGTAGCCCAGCTCTCGAGAAGGGAAGGCTACTGCGCCGAGGGAAAGGATATGGAGGGTTTGACATGTATTCGGCTGCATTGTTGCGTATTTGCTTTTCTAGCTATTTTGGCTCGGGCTTGGGTTTCATTGCGCCGTAAAATCCAGTGTAATTATCGTGTGATGAATATGAATCTCGGATTTGATCTCTGAAATCTGTTTGGAGAGGTCGTCGGAAGGAGTGGAGGAACGAAGTTCAAGTGGCCCAGGAATCAAAACGATGCTAAGAAATATATGTGGATGATCACAAGCGTGATCAGGTTAGAGAGGAAGTGTGGGCCCTGAAAGAATGGCATTTTGAGTCCGGCTTTTGGCTGAATTTGAGCACAAAAATAAAGCTGGAGATTCGAAGTGCGAATCCGAATCTGTTCGATTCTGTTTTTTCCTGGTACTATTGCATTAGAAATCACGAAATTGAATTGGAAGAGTATTACTTTTTAGCGTTGATCAGGCTGGGCGACGACCCTATTTTTAAAGTCGACCCTAGATCGACACCTGGATCGCAAGGTGTCGATCCAAAGTCGATTCAAAAGTCAACTCCGGATCGATCTTTGCGACTCTAAGCGATCCAATCGTAGATCGACTCCAGGATCGACTCCAGGATTGACTCCGCGGGAGTTGCCGCCCACCCTGGCGTTGATCATGACGAGCCGGTACCGAACTTCAAGCATCGGATGATGTCGATACAAACCTGCAAGTATCGATCTGCAACAAAATAACGTCTTATTCGATGTCCTGATTCTTTAATAACGCCCTGCAAGCAACTCCAATCTCTAAATAACATCCTGTGTTTGTCCTTTCTCCCTTTTCTCCCCAATCATATCACTACCCAGCGCCAAGCCCCTCCTCCCAGCGGCTAAATTTCCTCGCTAAGCAAACTTTACTAGAACGCCAGATTTGGGACCAGGCATTCCAAATAATCAAATGTGGAATAGCTTGATCAAGTGACACCATGAGGGGACACATGACGGATATTTCCTAAACTAGTAAGAAAATGTGCTCGAGTCCACAAGGCCGATGATGAAAGCAGTTTGGTGCTTGATTTAAGCCAGAAGGGTTATGGAGAGGGGCAGTTTCATGACTTCATACACCAACGCGCTCCGGCATTCACGGTCGTCTCAATCTTGACCTCGAACCCGGAAACTTCTTCCAGTCAAATATAGCTTTCAAATCTTGCTAGTATGAAAGGCCTTGGTAGTATCCCGTGGGAAGTGGAAAAGAAAAAGTTTTACTTATCACAGAGATCATCGTGATGGAAAGTAAGATCTTACAAGTCCCAGCCGAACATTAGATTCCCGCTTCTCGCCTTTGAACTTCAAAGTAACGCAGCAACCACCATGTCTAAAGGTAATATTTCGGTAGAGAAGATTCTAAGATATTTTTCAAAGATTAGTCTATTTACGAGTTCGAGTTGAGGTTCGCGTGTTTTGTATTCGAGAAGTGTTTGATGAATGTGGGGTAGACTTCATATCCGACTTTTCGTGATGACCCTCATATCATCACTTTCTCATGAAGGATAGTAGTCCTGATGACTCCCATATTGAACAGAGGTGGCTAGGTGTATTTTAGCACCCATGCCGCGTGCAACGAGTAGATATTCTACAAGACGATGCTGCGAAATTGAATGCTACAGTGCTGTCTTTCCAAGTGATTTCTATTCACTGCGATTGTCTGAGGTGCTTCACCATTTAACTACTAATACGACAAAGTTGGCCGCAAGTCGGCGATATTGGTTGGATTTGGGTGCAGCCAACCTCGCCAAATCAGGCGTCAAAAATTGTAATATTGTTACACACCGCGTTTTGGTGCAAGGATGTTTCTCAACCTATTCCAAATCACCTACATGAAATATCCACCAAGGATGAACTCTATTCCGGAAGTCGCACAAGAGGGACCTAGATTCTGCACGACCTGCAGATACCCCTCCATATATTCAAACCCAAACCTCCACTTCACCCCCCCACTTTTCCACTTTGTTGGAGCCACACGGGACGGTCCGTGATCCAGCACCACTTTTCAGTTAACCCTCCATGAACACATACCTTCACCTTCACTTTTCTATTATTTCCATCTCTTGCCAAACTTACCAAATCTAAACATACTTTACCATGGCTCCTCTCTCAGACTCATATGCAGCCACTGGCTTATTAGCTATACGAACTGCAGCAATTCTCACCATTCTCTGGCTGGTACAATGCATCCTTCGAGCGATATACAATATCTCGCCGTTTCACCCCTGCCACCAGATCCCGGGCCCCAAGCTGGCTGCTTCGTCGTACCTATACGAGTTCTACTTCGACTTCATCAAATGGGGAAGATACATTAATGAAATTCAGAGAATGCATGAGAAATATGGTACGTGAGCAAAGTCCAAAACAGAAGGACAACAAAGCCGAAGTTGTACTTTTCACAGGTCCGATTGTGCGAATCAATCCAGACGAAGTTCACTGCACCGACCCAAATTTCATCGACGAAATTTATCCCGTCAGCGGCAGGAAGAGAAACAAGCCCTATTGGCACGTAAAGAATCTGGTTGGACCGTACTTATCACTCATTCCCCTGCTCTCCGATCCTTCAGCTGACACATATATATCAGAGCCTTAACAGCCGGATTCTCAACCCAAGACCACGATCTGCATCGCCTTCGACGCGTACCTCTCCAAAAGATTTTCTCCAAAGCCACAATCGCCAACTTAGAGCCAGTGATTCACGACCTCGCTCAACAACTTTGCAACAAACTTCTCGCTCAAGCAGACTCCAAACGAGGGTCATTTGATCTGACTGCTGCATATAGTTGTTATACTTCTGACGTAGTCGCTAGCTATTGCTTTGGAGAAAGCTTTGGGTTTCTGGAGCAGGAGTCGTTCGAACCGAATTTCAGAAGAGCTGTATTCTCGATTCTGAACACAAGATACTTCTTCAAGTTCTTTCCATGGTTGAAGCAACTTATGAAAGTGGAACCTTAGTACGTTGCCCTCTTGCAGCCGGTTTGATTGAATAGCGCAGCTAACATGCTCTTCCTGACAGTCTCAGAAAATATATGCCAGAAGACATGACCATCCTCAACAAAACATTACACGTCACTATTCCAAGATTGGTAAGACAAGCACAAGCCGAGTACGAAGCAGGCATAGTGAAAGCCATCCCAACGGTTTTTGATGCCTTATACGAATCAGACCTACCCCCGGAAGAGAAATCAGTCTATCGCCACACCGGTGAAGCTTTAATTTTACTTTCAGCAGGCACAGAAACAGCCAGTTGGACACTGTCAGTAACCACATTCCATATCCTCAACAACCCTTCGATCTTGTCTCGACTCACAGCTGAGCTCGAGAAAGCGGTATCAGACCCACGGAAACTGCCAACTTGGTCAACTCTCGAGAATCTTCCATATCTTAGTGCCGTTATTAATGAGGGCCTCAGACTCTCTTATGGCATTGTCGGCCGCACCTCGCGGGTCCCAGTGGAAGAAGATCTCCATTATCATGGTACTTGGACTCCTCCACTGGGCTCGTCAAGTGCGCCAGTCACAGTCAGCTACATCGTGCCTCGCGGGACAGCAGCTTCGATGTCCAGCTACATCACTCATCATGATGAGATGATATTCCCTGATTCACATGAATTTCTGCCGGACAGATGGTTCGATGAGAACGGACTGTGGAGGAAAGATCTGGAACGTTGTCTATTATCATTCTCTAAAGGCAGTCGTCAGTGTTTGGGAATGAAGTAAGCTTATATATCACTAGAAGAATGCGTACTGATACTGACGATGAAGCAGTTTGGCGAGATGTGAGTTAACCTTAGCTCTTGCAGCGCTGGTGCTGCGCGTTTTACCACGGATGCACTTGCATGAAACGACGACCAAGGATGTGAAGTTTGACTTCGACTTGGGCGTGCCGATGGTGGAGAAGGGGAGCAAAGGTGTATTTGTATTGGTGACATAAACTGGAGACTTCAAAACCTCCAAGTGTCCCAACGAATGCTAACAACAAGGCGCCAGAAGTTTGAGTTAACGGGGACATTGTTTGTTAGGAGCTTGTGTAATATCCTTGAAAAACATCATATGGTCAATTGAGGCCCACCAAAAGACATACTATCAAAAACCCTGACAGTAAAACTGGGATTTGCAATTGACGAGTGGCCGGACGAAGCTCCAAGGATGTGACAGCTTGGGTAGATTCTCGGGCAGTCGATACATCGATCTCGATGTGCCACACAGTTTGCGACATGTTTGGTGCGGTGCAAGGATGAAGCTCCCAGAAAATGATCCGATGGAGATTCAAAACCTCTGATAGAGAACTCTTTTGAAATAAATACTTTGGCTGAATAATGGAAGGGAAACTGCCAAGATCACGCGCTTCGCTTCACCGAGCTGAAGTTGATTTCATGCATTTCATCATGGCAGATCCGGCATCTCTTCTATTGGAAGAATACTGGAAGAACTCGCCATAAACTAACTAACGCTTAGGTAGCATGCATTCAAGACGAACCGATATTTGTAAGACGCGAAAAGCTAATCTTATTCGTTGTGAAAAGCCTTTTCAAATTATTCAACATGTCGCAAACGGACAACACAGAAATAAACTTCTTAGGCTCGTGCAAAACCTGTCTCGATCTGAACAAGGACTACCTTAATTGGGAGACGAAAAAGACATTATACGACATATACACTACAGAGCTATCAGAACTCGAGAAGTCTGTTTAGTAAGGGGATTGTGAGGGCTGCAAACTCATTTATAAAGCTGTTCATAACATCCAGTCCAATTTCAAGATCACCTTTCCCCGTTTTGACCCAGAATATGTAGATAAGGAGGGGCTTTCAGGCCATGTCTTGACACTGAAGATGTATCACCCTGATGAGACCGTGAGAGACGAAGGAAAGGATGCATTGGAATATGAGGAGCTCACGATCGAGTTTCGGAGTGGCGCTCGTGGAGAGCCGGATGCACAATTCGCGATAATGTCTCCCAGGTATGAGATTTTCAAGGCCGTGGAATCCGAGTTCGAAATGCTCAAACTTGAACGCTTCGCTCTTCAAGCACGAACCGAGGGACAACAGAAGACATCGGAGTGGACGCGCAGGACGGGCCGCCTCTCGACAAGCATACGGGTGCGATTTGGTCAGCCATTGAGACCAAACAGAACAGATTAAACGACACCGGATTGGGTGCAGCAGTTCTATTGGTGCTGGAACAAGTCCGTCAATGCCGATCTGATTATTTGGCATGCGGGGACTACAAGAGATCTCCACTTCCAACAAGGGTACTTGATCTTAGTCACACATCCCGAAGTAATGACTTGGGCATTGTCAAGTTATATATCTCAAAGAGGGAACAAGAAGAGTATGCCATTTCAGAATCCGGGCACACAAGGACCAGTCGTTCTCTCGAATTCAAGCCCATCCCCAATGGGCCCAAAGACTATTCTCCAGAATATGAATCAAAGCACTGGCAAGGGTTTGTCGAAGATTTCACTTCCTTGAATCTGACACTAGACAAAGATACTTTGCCAGCTATGGCTGGCGTAGCAAAGCGCCTGCACCGGATATTCAAGTGTGATTATCACGCGGGGTTGTGGCGAATCACATTCATTTCCGATCTTCGTTGGGAGACCAAGCGATACGGAGTAACTCTTGACAGCCAGATCAGTGTTTGGGGGAGAAAACACTCGTGGAATGCTCCCTCGTGGTCGTGGGGTGCTACATCTGCTCCAAAATCGTACGAAATGAAGGACACAGAAGCAACTGCACAGTTCTGTGATGTAGTGGAGGCGAATCGCGAGCTTACCACAAACGACCCATTTCTCGAGGTGCATTCCGGTTACGTCAAAACGGACGGCTTTCTCATCCGTTGCAAGCGTCTGCTTGGGGATCGATTGGAGTTATGCCACATCCCAAAGGAAGATCATACAACGCACATCCCGACTACGACCGGGAATCGACCGGGCCAGATCAGATCAACGACGGCGACGAACTTCACGCATTGCCATCGGCGGCTTTTCCTAAAGAGTCAAGTCTCCAATATGATGCCAATATACATTCGCTTGTACTCGGACAGACTGGCAAGGAGACGAAAATGTTCCAGCTTGTCGGCATGTGCCACTTGCCCCTCTTCAGCCTTAGGATTCATGGGACTCACCAATACATTCTAGAAGGCAAAGAACTTCTAGTCTCCGCTCTTGAGAAGCAGATAGAGTACGCAGAGGTAATCACGGGAGATGATGGCAAATGCCGTTGTTCTCACGACCTTGAAGGATCAGATGGGTTGGAAAGGTGGGAAATATCTCCTTTGGACGACGAGAACGAGGCGTTTTCGATGCATAGCGAGTATTTCTGGGAAAAAGAAGCAGATAACTTGAGCTTTGATGAATTCTATGGGACTTTCGATCTTGAAGTCTTGAAGAAGCAATTGATAGCTGAGAAGGAAAGAGTCAAACAATGGTATGATAAGCAAGTCGAGGAAAAGAATCAAAGGATTGTTGTAACGATAGTTTGACGAGATATATCTTAGTCAGGGCTACATATAGAAACAAATGGACAAAGAGCTCAAGAAGAGATTTCGATGAGCATAAAGCGTGTGCAAGGCGTGCAATACTATACATGGGTGTGCAAAATGACTCCCCAGAAGTGTAGACCAATTATAGCCTACAAACCCTTACTAATTCCCCAAAAGATACAAAGTACCCCTCTTTCGCCTGCCTCCCCTCAAGCGAAGCAAGGCAGTACAAATCTCAAGGCGAAGAAGAAAGAATGCCTATCTCTCCAAAATCCAGGCGAAGAACAGGCAGGATTAATAAGGCAGAGAAAGGGCATAAGCAGGGATGGGATAATGAGAACTAGGGCCCTTTCCTTTGACGTTGAGTCACTCCATGGCAATGGCGCCAAAGATGGATACGCAAGCTAAGACGACGCCGAGATGGAAGCATACGCGCAGGGAATTATGGTAGGCTTCCAAGGCTGCGATGTGGAATCGTGCTGGGATGATGTTTTAAGAGACCAGTGGCGCCAGCGTTCTGAATTTACTGGTGGGCGATGCTTGTGATGCCGGCGAGGCGTTTGGTCAATTGGCCATCTATAGTGTGACATCTTTGAGCTAGTATACTTCCCTGGAATAGATCGAGGGCCATTAGGGAATAAGATGTATATTTTGGGATATTGGAACGAGTGACTCGAGAAAACTACTAAAAGAAGGAACATGGCTCAGAATTTGCCTACCGAGGACATTCTGGCCGATTGAGACGAAGATGGTACCAAAGAGTATTTGAGCGAAAAGTATAAAGGGGGCGCCGATAGACACCTCCCGCCTACATCCGCTCCGAACAAATTCCCTGGAACCCGGCTTACCGATGAGCTATATTTTGACAGAAAGTTATCACCACGCGGTTATTTCGCTTTTGTGGGGGTGTTTGGTCTGAACCACTGATGTGAAGTCGAAGATCAGGCACTGGAGAAACTCCCAAGACCCTGAAGCCATGGACCCCGTGATGGCAGTAAGATCATGTAAGTTGCTGATCACGTGTAGTGGTGCCATTCTCTCTCCTTCCATATGTGGAATAGCTCAGGGGTAATCTCACAGACCCTTATATCCTCAATCTCTCTCTCTAGGTAGATCTACAGGCTTAACAATTAATTATTTACCCACAAACTGATGCTCCACACTCGTAGCATCTCATAGATCGCATCCCTGCCACATTTCGAGGCTGATCACAACATAAGACATCTGCAGCTGATTGTCTTTGATGCAATGAATCGGTATAACGATAGTATCACGATTGGGAATTGAATGGCAGCCAGATTCTGGCAAGTGCAATCTTTCCCAGGAGCCTCTCATCCAATGTGAGATCTCGCTATGCCAAGGGGGAATACACATTATTTCCTCCTTCTACGAAGCGATCTCCTTCTGTTGCACATCGACATCGGATCGGATGTAGGCGGCCTTTCTCTTCTCCGCTCATATCATGATTCTCTCCCAGCTGTTGGACATTCAAGACCGGAGCGGATATGAGCGGCCTCAACTTGACTCCGCCTCCTATCCGTCTTGCATCAACTCTTTTCTATCACCTATCAAACAACCGCTTTGTTGCATATCGTATCTTCCGTTCCATTTCCGGCCGATTTCTCTTGCCGCTCTTCTGGTGTAACTGAGCGCATGTTCTCGAGATTTTGTTGCATGTCTGGGTCGGAGCGGATGTGAGCGGATGACGGCTTTTCCGACACTTCATCCACATCCGTTGCTTTCACCCTTGAGGATTTATCTTGTTCCATATCGCAGCGGAAAAGAGTACGGGAAAGTCTTTCCCGACGATGTTTCTTTCTTCCGCTGCCCTTCCCTGTTGCAGATGGCAGGCTGTACGAGCGGTACGAATACCCGTCTCGTGGGCGGCGTATACCTTTTCCGCTACATGTTCTCCACATCGCAACACACTCTTTTGCATATCGCCAGTATCTGAGAGCTTTTCCGCCAGTTATAGTTTTGATCTTTCCGATTCTGTTGCCTTTCTAAAGATCTTTTGTTGCATATCGACGTCGGAGCGATCATGACTCGAGAAGAGGAATCTACTGAACTTTGTTTCAACATCAGCTCATTGTCCACGCTTGCTGCCGCACCATTTCCTGAGCGCACACTCGATATCCGCTCTGGACGGAAATGCCCCTCGAATCGTCTTCTCTCTCCAGCATCTTTCAGAGGAAAGTGAACTTTTCGTCTCATCCTGCAGCCCATCTCACAATAATCCAGAGACAGTTGGCAGCAATGTACCTGTTGACAACCCGTCTCTTTAGATAAACCATCCTGGGAGGTCGAAGATCCTCGAAATAAAAGTTGTAGGCGGAGATGGGCGGAGGAGTTGAGAGACACGAGAGGAAGGACCGAGAACCGGCTTTCACGCCCTCACCTTGTTCTCCTCCTCCAATTCCTTGAAGATAATCTACAGATCTATTTTCTGAGCGAAGACCGTTTATAAAGACCCAGTCTTCCATGGTTCGCGTAACGAGTAGCCAGCCGGGCTCGTCTTTGGTGTGAGATAAGCATGGTCAAAGTGAATCCGAACGTGCAGTCTTGTTGAGTGGGAGGATTTCGAATCTCCGAAGTCCAACTTGAATCTCGACAATGAACATAGACATTACGAGCCGAACGACGTTTGAAAGTTAACTCATAAACTCGCTGCGGACCTCGAAATGAAAAAGGGGAACGGAAGCCGAGGTAATTAGCCATCAGCAAAAGGAAACATAAAATGTTATTGGTGGCGAACTACCGACGATGGCCATCTGTGGCTTGGTCTGAGTGAGTCTACCTCATGATGCAGGCTCAGTCTCCAGAGGAGACTGAGCCTCGATCGATCTCAAGGCTAAGAGCAAACCAAAGATAGGAGCGCTCAAGGTCAAATAAAGCAATGTCAAAGCCACAATCTGCAAGCAATCTACTTCGAACTTCTGAGCAGATTGACGAGGAAGAAATTTGATCAAGTCGAAAGCTGATGTCAGCGGCTGGTTCATGCAACGCCTCGAACACTGAGGGCCGCAAGGATGATCTCTGCTGAGCCAAATCCAACCTCACCACTCCTACAAGACCTCCAAGGAAGTCACTTGTACTTCCGACCCGGCAATCTTGAAAGGCCGCTTGGCGGTTTCCTTTTGTATGATGCTCGTCATGCATTCGTACTCAACTACTACTCGCATACTGCTCGCGTCGCCAGACTCTCCATCCCATCCGTACGGAGGGAATAACAGTCGTTCCTCCGAAATATGATCTGCCAGCTGGTGCCAGAGAAGAGACGAATAAGCAATACTCTACCCGTAATATTAGCATTGAAAATAAAAATGTCCTCCAACCTAATAGTCCTTCTCTCTTAAGGGAATTCTCGAGAAAGTGAGAGAGAGGGAATCAACAATGTCATGTCTTTTTGCGGACTGCGCAAACCACGGCCTCTCCGTCGCAGAGTTCAGAAGGAAGACAAAGGAAAGGGGAAGTCAGTGCAGCAAGCAGCTGACGAGTCCCACGATCCCGGTCGCCCTGACGTCAGTACCTGGCACAAAGATTCAGAGTCGCTGTCTGATTCAAAGTGGCTTCTGCGACAACAGCGAAGCGTCAATTTCGACTGGGCGAGAGAAGATCAATTATCGACGATACTGGAGCAGATTTCGAACGAAGGGCTCGATAGCAGGAGAGGAACCCCGAATTGGGAGAACGAACCAAACGCGAATTGGCGGGAGGAGAACACAAAGTGGGATCCTGCGCCAGCGCCAACTTTTGTGCCAAAATTTGCGAGCCAAGCTTTCAAGAAAACGAGATTCGTCGAACACGTTGATAGCATTCCTGAAGACCGATTGCCCCTCATGTCGTTCAAATCAGGAGGAGGACAGACGCCCGATACTCCGAGGACAATTACGCCGCCTCCGAGAGATGTGAGTAGTGTTTTTGGACCCTGTGGCGGTGAGGATTGAGGCTAATTTGATGTCTCAAAAGCTCGAGTCGATAGCTCGCATCGACAAATCGCTGATCTTCGAACACTTCACGACAAATGATGCCTGGGAATTGGGTTCTGCTCTGCGGAATCGTCTGCTGCCCATCAGTACACCCGTTGTAATCGATATTTCGCTCGCGAACCAGAATCAGATCCTCTTCCATACTTGTACACATTCTGGGGTTATGCCGGATAACGATAATTGGGTGTCGAGGAAGAGGAAGACGGTTCTGCGATGGGGTTGTAGTACATGGTATATGCATTGCAAGTTCGGCGGCGACGAGATTGCGTTCCGGGAGAAGTATGGGTTGGGAAACAGTGCGGGGGAGTATGCGATACACGGTGGAGGGGTCCCTATCAGGGTGACGGGCGTGGAGGGTGTCGTTGCTGTGGTTGTTGTCAGCGGTCTGAAGCAAGATGAGGACCATGGCGTAATAGTGGAGGTCATAAGAGAGTTGTATTATTGAGGGTTTCAATTTTGGAATTCCCCAGATCGTATTTTGGCTGGATCGAGGCTTGAAGTATCAGGCGTGCACATACCAGATCCGGAAGTCTGGCTCAAGCAGAGCCTTTATGGATAATGTCTTGTACGTACAGGATTGGTAAATTAGAGCAGGATTCAATGTCTATAATTTTGTTGGGTGTTTCTTCTTGGTTGCTGTTCGTGCTCAGAGGGAAAGCACGCTCGAGGTGAACATGCCTTCCTCCTTGCTCGAGGAAATTTCGCTCAACCTTTTCTTTCAACACTCATCAATATTTGGATTACTGCCAGCATTCTTACAGCGTTATGGCGAAGGGACGCAGTCATTACCACAAATTAGTCTTTAAATGGGCTTTCATGGTCGGTGTAAGTCTTTGGCCGATGACGAGCATAGTCGGAGAGTTCATTTTGGAGAGGTTTGATGAAGCGACCGGGGATTTTGGTGTAGAGCAGAAACAGAGTCGACAAAATGCTTTCTCCAACGCAACCTACGCCGCCTGCAATGCTTCGATCGCAACGGATTCCACGTCCCGGGATGGGTTCTTCGTGTACCCTCGATTCACCAAAGGCCCAGACATTGAACTCTCGAAAATGGTTGCTTCCCAGGATCAGAATGGATATCTTGCCCTCCCACGATCTCCGCCGACAACAACGAGCACCAAGGATACGTTGAATTCCGTATTCAATCTCATGGATGGTCAGTTGACGGTCTCGAGTTTCCTTCCTGGCAATGCTGAGAATGGAACGATGTATGGCAAGGTCTGCGAGGTTGAACAAGAGATTGGAGATCCGAGAGTCGGTGCGCTGCCATTCGCAAGTCGGAGCGCGAGATGGAGGAACGAGTCTTTATTCATCTCAAACGGCTCCAGCAGAAGTTACGACAAATTCCTTTGCCACGACGGGCAGGCGCGGAATGGAGAGCCGGCCCATCAATGGCAGATACAGCAGACTTGCGTCTCCAAGAAAGTTGTGGATATTCTGGTCCCGAAGGTTGCAGGAAGGGAAGACGGAGACAGTGAGTGGGTATTCCACAAAGCAGATACTCATCTTCGATCAGGAAAACTGACACGAATTTGTAGTTCTGACTCTCGAGAACGACCCTGGGACAGAGACGATACACTACTGCAGAACATCACAGAGAGTCTGCCAGGACAAGGAGAAATCTCGTACGGCGTCCCCTCTAAAGTTGCAACTTCAGCGTACTGACATCTTCTATCCAGGACAGATCGTGCTTCTCGTTGACTACTTGAACAACAGACCCCGATTCATCTTGAACCGCGACGACTGCTTCTGGAAAGACGAGAAACATTGGTGCAGAGCCCCGGAGAAAGACGGGAAAGGCAAGTCATTCTGACTGGGTGCGAGAACATTGTCATTGGCTAGGAAACGAGCAGAGTCCCACGATTGGGAGGCAATGGAATTGAGAGTTGGAATACTGCACAAGTCGTGGAAAATAGGGGGAAATACCATTCATCGAAAATTCGTCGCACAGTGCCGTGACTTGATGTCTCCTGATTCATGTCCAGTATCTACCACTGATGCCTTTCACTTTCTCCCAACCAGCATCAAGGGCTTGAACTACTTCCTCTGGTAATGGATTCGGATCATCCAACAATTTCATGTTCTCTTCCCTACAAACTCGCAGTCAGCATGGTTACTTCAGCAGAATACTCCAAAGACGAAGACTGCCAAGTCCGCCCCTCTGTTCCGTCACGGCTCTGGATACCAAGCCACACCAAGAGAAGACAGACAAGTCTTGCTCTCTAAGGGAAGGATCACTCACATATGCCCCGTACTACTCGCCCCAATAATAATCCCATCCCCAAACTCTCTCTTCAAAAGGCTATGATGCGTCATCCACCTTAACGCACATTCCGCCTCCGTCAACCCATGTTTCTTCGCCACCGGTCTCAGCACATCCAGTGCGTCGAAATAAGCATCATTCCAATATCTCTGTCTATACATCTTTCCCTGCCATCTATTAGGATCAAACCTACTCCCCCCTTCAATCTCCCCATCTTTCGTTTCTCTCGTATATCGACTTGTCAAATAGCCTCCCGCGAGGGGATTGTAGTTATAAAACGCCATCCCATACTTCCTCAAGCAAGGAAACAACTCCGGCTCCACAGAACGATGCAAAGCGTTATAAACTCCCTGATACACCGAAGGCATGATATACCCATTCGCTTTGCAGATTTCGCAGATCTGAGCAACTTCCCAGGACATGTAGTTGCTGATTGCGAAGCGGGTGAAGTAGCCTTTTTTGTGGAGGTCGTTGACGGCTTTGAGGGTAACTTCGTAGGGGGTAGTGCGGTCAGGTCCGTGGAGACTATTACGGGGAAACGGAGGTCAGTGGGCGCTGTGAGGATTGTAAGAAGTAGGGAGCAGGACTTACTACCACATGTCAACATTGTCGGTTTTCAGAGCCTTGAGGGAATCCATGAGGTTTTGTCGCAGATGTTCTGGGGAGTGGTTCCAACCACCTTCGGGAGCATTGGACTTGAACATTGTGCGGCCGGCTGTTGGGTCTAGAGATCTCAAAAGTCAATATGTTGGTGCCTTGGCCTTCGGGGGTTTGTGTAGATGAACGTCCCAAAGTCGAGAGACAAGGAGGACTTGAGAGAAGAGGATTGGAAGCTCACAGTATTTGGTATCCATCACAAGCCCACGTTTCTTCCAATCAAGATCACCAAGGAACTCTTCAGATGTACCTTCGCCATACAACCGAGCAGTATCGACCTCATTATGACCATGAGCCTGAAAGATATCGAGAATCGCCTCACAGTCTTTCTGAGTAAACACACGCGCTTGCTCTGCGCCTTCACGGCCAAAGGTCATAGCACCGAAAATGACATTGACGGTGGATTTCTGAGAGGAAGTCATGATTACGGTTGATTTTCAAGCAAAACAAATACTCGAAGAGAAGAAGAATATAATGAGAGAGTGTCCACCTTGGACTTTATAGCAGTTTCCGCATGTATTCTTCCATTTTGGAGCTCTGGATATCAAGACTAAGTCCACAAAGTCCGACACGTCACTGCCGGACGATCGGGGTAAAGCTCGATCAGCCGACGATTGTGGGGGATTTAGGAGTTAGCAGCATCTTGAACATCCGTATGGGGAAGGGTCATCGGCTTGTCCCCCATCGTCCGCGATTGCTGTTGACATGTTGAACGGTGAATCGAGTTGAGCCGGCCAGTTCTAGCGGAGATATCTCGAGCTCAAAAGTAATTAAATGCGAGGTTGCCGACCCTTCCAATTTACGATGAAACCACACTATCAGCGCGAAAACTGCTTCAGGAGTACGCAAAACTATAAGATGCGCTATTGCTTTGAAATACTTGTTCAATAGCGTGAGGTTCGATGCAATGGAGAAACAGCCAAACACTTGGGGAGTACACATCTGAGATGCCAGCGGCTTCGGAGCTTCATTTTCGCGGTAAAAAAAATAGGAATGAAACAAGAACAGGACATCACTATTTAATAGAAGACCTACTGAAAACCGCAATAGTAATAGCATCTCATCCTTGACAAGTTGATGTAGACGAGGAAGAAGAACAACCGCTGGACATCGGAATAAGCAGAGTAGCACGTGCTTGAGCTCACTCAAGGTCCGTGCACAATCCCTCCCACGTTGCTGCATTTGTGTGGTCTCTCCACCATCACGAAGGCTCCCCTTGTCTCGGTTGTGGCGGAGTCGCCTTGAAGGTTCTATGGCGTTTTGATTCCTCCAACGTTCACCAATGTCGGGCGGTTTCATGGTCACCATCTGCAAGCCATGCACCAGAAGCAGAAGACAATTCCGTGGCGTGAGGAAAGATGACCCGAGTCAAGCCCGGTGGTTCAGTGCCAGCCTCCGATGAGTTACCTTTAATTCAGTTATATCTACAGTTGATATGGCTCTCCTATTTCATTCCGTCGCAAGCCAGTGAGCGCGTTCATTCTCCCAAGTCTACATCATGGATCGAAAAGACGCGTTAAAGGCTCTCTTTGAGCAAGAAGGCAATCCTACAACATTTCACATTTACCACACAGGTTCCAAGAAGCACAACTTCTCCATCCACACAATCAGCGATTCTCGAACGACCCTCAAGATTGACGACGCCCCTCTCGCACGCAGTACTACAGAGAAAAGCCAACGTCCTCTTAACGACAATACTCTCTTCCAGCGACGAAACACTTGGTCGAGCATTCCCACCAAAGTCAAACGAGGCAAATACCTCGACAAAAAGGATCATGATCCTCGAACTGAGACCTCCCCATACTACCTCCATCTGCCGACCCTCTACGGCCACATGCCTCCATATACTCTCCGCCACGGCGGTACGAAGAGAGCTCCTCCAGCCTGTTTGCTGAACCCGTCTTGGTTCTGGCGGAAGTGGACAATGCAATTCGGTGATGTGCTGGCACAAGATGGAGTTATTGATGGAAGAGGAGTGGTGAACATCAAGTACGGTACCAAGAAGGGAGAAGATGGGACATTGAAGGGCTATGCTGTTCGAGCAAAACGGTACATGGGAGAGTCAGGCAAGCAATGGTTCAGGACGCAGCAGACACTCAAAGAGGATGCCACTAAACCAATTCCGAAGGTCAGGCCAGATGAGGTTGTTCAGTTGGCATGGGCTTCGCCATTCACAACTCGTACTCGAGAGTACCACTTCATATGGAGGGACTTCACATTCAAATGGAAGGGGACGAAGAGTGTTCGTCGGAGCGAGAATATCTTCCAGCCATTCCTACGCTATAACCATCTCAAACTCGTCGTCGTCGTTCCAAGCAAGGATGTGAGCGCAAAGGAGGAGGAAGTCCTTCTGGCTACCTACACGTCTGTCCCTGCAAGCCGCAAAGCTGGTCGCCTGGAACTGTACCAAGACGCCATTGACGACTTCCTGTCGGAGCACATTCATGATACCTTTGGATTAAAGGCTGATACGTTTGGCTCAAAGGTCGATACATTCGGATTGCAAGATGATACATTCCAATTGCAAGGGGATCCATTTCGCCAGAAAGATGATACCTTTCAACAACAGGGTGACCCTTTTCGACTTCAAGGAGATACATTCCAACAGGAAGGCGACCCATTCAAACTTCAAGGAGATACATTTCGTCTACAAGGCGATACGTTCCAGCTAAAAGACGATGCTTCTCCGTCTAAAGAAAACAGTCTGAACGAGAAGAAAGCATCTGCTTCGGTCCAGGACTTCCACTCCGACTCAAAGCCCGACCAAAGATTAAGGGATCTGTTGGTTGCTTCCGCTATGTGCATGATCATCAGCGAATACCAAAAACGCCAAGTCATCATTCAGATCATTTTAGCCGCCCTCAACGCAACTGGCTGATCACCTCTTCATTGCAGTCTATGAAGAAGACAGCAGCCCGACGGAGGCTAGCGGAATCCTCATCAGACCTTGCCACTCCGCTGGCAACGCTCGCTGGATTCCCTGGATCTCTCTTCGCGCGACTTTCCCTATCCACCATATATCTTCCATATTCGAAAACAGCGTAAAGAAGTGGGCCAGTATTACCAATGCTCTCGGACGCTGTTCTTCGACAAATGTGAAGAATTTCTTCGGACTGAGAAGAGCAAACGCCATTGCTCTTCTACAAATTGCGAGCCGATGCTCCCCTGATTTGACTGCTCGTTGAATGCTCCCGATATAACTGAGGGCTTTCTCGTAAGCCTGTCGTGTCTCCTCATCCCACACTTCACTGGAAAATTCCTGTCCTAGCAGATGTTCGAGTCCGCGCCGATTATCGTCAGCGAAGAGGACTGCTGCAATCGTCAAATTGGACGCCGCCTCGACAAGGGGCATGATCTTGGCTGTTTGAAAGTTGTTGATTTTGTCGAATGCAGCGCCAAAAACGGAGCCCGATCCTCTCGCCATCATTATCCACTGGCTTGGCGGTGACCATGGATCAAGGGACCGTTCTTGCAAGCATGCAAAGGCATCACACAAGACCAAAGTCGACGCATAACAGACAGCATCGGCGTTGCCAGAACTCAACAACGCAATGGCTCGACGATGTTCTCGCAATGCAAGTCCTGTGTATGCCTGCCGAGCATACAGCAGTTCCTGATTGTCAGGCTCGGAGTTGAGAAGATGCAAGGCCGACAGGGCGAGCATCCCGTAAAGAACATTATCGTTGAGTAACCCAATCTTCGGAACCTCAACTGCCCAAGCGTTTCTGACCTTGGGGTTGTGGCATGCGGAAAGTGTTTGGCTGGTCCTTTCGATGAAGTTTTGTTGAAGTCGAAGCTCGAGCATCCGTCTTTGTTTGCTTTCGGGCATTTCGAATATGCTTTCATTCTCGCTTTCCATACTTGAGAGCAAGTGCTGAAGAGCTACATCATCAATAGGAGGGGGCAAGCGGGTTGGTCGATATTCTGCGAGGAGGTCCACATGCTCGGACCCAGGCGGTGGGAAGGGTTCTTTTGGGCTCGCTGGCTTGGCAGAAGTCTGCGGGGTGGTGTTGTATACGCAAGAAACCCCATGTCTATGGCAATTGGCGCAGGTTGGACGAGCTTCGTTGCACTATCAATATATCAGCATCTTATTGGCCGAAGTCATCCAATGCAGTGATCGGACATGTTCCCTCTTTGAGTTTGACAGCTCTGCCGTCTCACACCCGCGAGCATTTAAGCTTAAAAGAAGTATGCAGCATTACAGCCACCTACTTTCTTCCCAGGGATGACAGAGGGGAATCAAGCCACCTAATAAACACCTTACGTAGGGAGGAGTTCTTATGCCTGCTCACTTACTTTTACCCTGCGTGCTCGACATCTCTGACAGCCGTTTCGAGACTTCGTATGATACAATCTCGGTGCCTTTGCTTTCCCTTGTGTTTCTGCAGAGGGACTCCTGCTTTGAGAAGACATTCCAAAATCAAGTTGCGTCAACGGTACCGCTATCCTGAATATGACACAGTCTCACAGATATCAAGCGATACCGAATAATCAAACGATCCCGAAAGGAATCTTCCACATAAGTACTGAGAGGTAGTGTCGTGCAGATGAGGCGCAGCCAAGTGAGCAGCCCGATGATCGACAGCTCGGAGCGGCAGGGATCCTCGGAATCGTTCAGACCAGGATTCTCGTTCACTCGCTTAGCTCCGAGACCAATCAGTGAGTCTCCTCTCAATGGCCTTGAACGTCAAAATGGGTTTCTCCTTCAGCTCTTCAGGGACAGCTTCAAGCAATGGTTCTCGCGCGTCTCTTCGACCCTAGATAGCCTCAAAAATCGGTATCGTTTATGTTGCGCTCTTGATCTCATTGCGTATCATTTAAGGCAGTGCTTCTCATCAAGATGTCTGCCTCGCAGCTTTACATCTCTCTTTCTCCATTCATTCCTCACTCATCTGTACATATCTATCATCATTCAGCAACTCCAACTCATATATCAAGAAAGCTCTCATCCTTATCCTCTCCTCAATCACTCTCTGTTGCGTGTTCAACTTCAGATCCAAGCAGAACTCAGACCAAACCCCCTTTTCAGAACAACAACCCAAAGACTCCCGCCAACGAAAGTCCATCCGCATCACCAACCCATCTTCATACCCACCACAAGCCGCCACCGCAGCTCCTCCTCCCTACTCTTCAAAATGAGCGACGACCATAATCTCAACATCGCCCAACTCGCCATCTACGCAATCCTCATCCTCCCCACCCTCTACGTCTTAATCCGTCACAGTCTTCCAGGTCTCCTAGGCTGGCTATACCTCGCCGCTTTCTGCATGCTCAGGATTGTTGGAGCAGGGCTTGCATTGTCCAACGGACCCACGGACAAAACGGCTGCGATTATTTCGAGCATCGGATTGAGTCCGCTACTTCTTGCTGTGAGCGGGGTGTTGCATGAAGCGTACTTCTCCCTCCTCTTCCCCTTCTCCTTCTCCTTCCCTTCCCCTTCTCTTTTCCTCGATTCCTTCCCACAATTCTATTGAACTAACGAGATATGCGATAGGCGTCATTACCGAAACCCCTCCCTCGCCCGAAAAGTCGAACTCATCCTCGTCCTCCTCTACCACATCTTCGTCACCACAGGCCTCGCACTCCTCGCATCCGGATCTTCAGCTTTCAGCTCCTCCACCAACAATCCAAACAAATCAGATGAGAATCTTTTGAAAGTGGGGATTGTGATTTTGTTGCTTTCCTGGGTCATGGTTTATGTTTGGGGACTGTTTTCTCTACTGCCAAGTCAAGGGCGGAGAGATGCTCCTGCTTACTCTCTTGGAACTAAGGTCTGTGTTCCCCTTTTCAAATTTGCGTCGAAGATGTTTTGCTGATGATGAATAGCTTCTGTATGCGACACTCTTTGCGCTACCGTTCGTGGGTATGAGGATGATGTATAGCACGATTTCGATTCTCGCTCCTTCAAAGAACCTGAGTCCGGTGAATGCAGCGCTGGGGTTGAGACTTGGGTTGAGCTTCATCCCCGAATTGATTGCTGTGATTGGGTTTGTGGTTGTTGGGATTCTTACAAGGAATGTTAGGAGGGCTGGAAGAGGGGATCGAATGAGAGAGGTCGATGTACGAATGGTGAGGATGGAGAGTGAGAGGGGTAAAGACGGGGAAGTGGCGGGAAGAAGACTGATGGGATCAAGCGATTTCGATTCTCGCTCCTTCAAAGAACCTGAGTCCGGTGAATGCAGCGCTGGGGTTGAGACTTGGGTTGAGCTTCATCCCCGAATTGATTGCTGTGATTGGGTTTGTGGTTGTTGGGATTCTTACAAGGAATGTTAGGAGGGCTGGAAGAGGGGATCGAATGAGAGAGGTCGATGTACGAATGGTGAGGATGGAGAGTGAGAGGGGTAAAGACGGGGAAGTGGCGGGAAGAAGACTGATGGGATCAAGTCCTACCCCTCATCCCTTCGTCGCCCTCTTCCTTCTCAACTCATCGCTTACAAGAAAGCAAGGGCAGCAACACCAGCCAGCCCCATGTATCCAACCTTCACCGCCGAAGCAGCACCAGTGAACTCTGGGGTAGAAGGAGTAGATCCAGAGGGAGTACTAGTCTGCTGAACTGGAGTAGTAGCAGACGAGGTAGCGAGGGTAGTCTTGGCGGAAGGTTGAGCAGGGTGACTCTCAGCTAGTTGAGTCTTGGACTCGGCGGGCTTGCTCTCAGCAGGCTTGGACGCAACTGGGGAAGTAGCAGGAACAGAAGAAGCTGGGTAAGTCTCAGCGGGCTTGGTAGCTGGGGCAGAAGAAGCGGAAGCAGATCCCGAGCTGGCACCTCCCTTGCAGGCAGCGAATTGAGCAGCGCAGACAGCCTCGTTTGGATCACCAGTTCCACGGCACTTGTTTAATTGGTCCTGGCAGTAGTCGACGGGAGACGTGCTTGATGGAGCAGGTGCTGAGGCCTTGACGCAGCCACCCTTGCAGGAAGTGATGGTGGAGGTAGTGGAGAAGACTGGAGTGTGGGTCTCTGTTCCAGAAGTGTAGGTGGAGGTAGCAGGGCACACAGTGGCGTAGATTGTGGTCTCTTGAGTGGTCTCCGCAGGAGGTTTGTTCAATCCGCTCGTGGTACCGGCGCACTTGACGTACAAGGCAGCGCAAACGGCTTGATTTGCATCAGGCTTGGACTGGCAGTCAGATCGGACCTTGCCGCAGTCTGCGGTAGCAGTGGTATTTGGAGCAGATGAAGTTGGAGAAGGAGCGGGCTTGTTAAGTCCGCTAGTAGTGCCGGCGCATTGGACATACAGAGAAGCGCAGTAGGATTGGTTGGCATCTGGCTTGGACTGGCATTCCTCACGGACCTTCTCGCAGTCTGCGGTTGAAGAGGGAGTAGCGGAAGAGGAGGTTGAAGAAGGAGCCGGTTTGTTGAGTCCGCTGGTCGTTACAGCACACTGGGCGTATAGGGCTGCGCAGGTAGCCTGGTTGGCGTCCGGCTTAGATTGACAGTCGGCGTAAACTTTCTCACAGTCTGGAGTTGCGGAAGCAGTTGGGCAGCCTCCCTTGCAAGAGGTGATGGTCGAGGTGGTTGTGTAGATAGAAGTGATGATCTTGGTTCCGGAGGTCATGATAGAAGTGGCAGAGCAGACAGTGGTGTAAATGACAGTCTCTGCGGTGGTGGTGGTGTTACTCCATTGTGTGGCACTGGCAGTGAGGGCGAGGCCAGCCAAGAGGGTGTGAGATCGGGCAACCATTTTGGAAAGCGAATGTGAATATTCTTGGAACGAAAGAATGTGTGATACAAGATCAGATATGTTGTTGTTGTGATGAGGACGAGATGGTGAAGAAGGAGGGATTACTTATACGAACATTTGACAGGATATCACCAGAGCAAGATTGAGGAGCAAACCAAAACACGAGGACTTGGCATTTCCAAGAAAAAACACGGACAAAAGCCGAGCTGTTAGGTTCTGCCAGAAAGAAGCTTAAAATGTTTATTTCAGTCTTAGAGGTTCCTGCCCTGAATGAGCCGAACCTACTGACGAACTTCGTGGAGAACACGAGGAGAGATCAGACCGAAAAAGGAAAGGTTTTCGACAAGGAGCTCGCGAACAAACGCCAACGCTCCCTAAGGTTCTGACTGATCTACCAACTGCTGGGTCTATGTCAGAATGAAGTGGAGCTCGGTACAACGGTTTATTGGAGCGCGTCTGGTCAGTCCCAGGAGAACGGGTACTGATGTCATCTTTCCAGGTACTTTTCAAAGCCCGAGCTGTCGGGACGTGAACATCTCCCGTAGTATGAATATAAGCAGGGTAATTATGAGGCTGAGCACGCTCTTCTTGTGGCTCTCTAGGGGCGAAGAAGAGAAAATTCTAAGGCGTGGTTTACCAATTTTGAAGTTTCGAGCAAACCGCAGCAAACCAGGAGACAGACTTTGCAGGCAGACACCATAACTCGTTTCCAGTAAGATTGAGTGCATGTGGATTCTTCGAGGAATGAAAAGAGAGCCATGAGGTCAGAAGTTTGGAGTAACTACTTTCTTAATTCGCGGTAGGGTAGTTCTCTTGGACGATGTCGGTGGCTGTTCCAAGGTGGCAACCAACACTTGCCCCCTTCCCTCCACCTTTCACTCAGCCTTATTTTACGGAAATACGGACGAAATCGTACTTGCTCCAATCACTCGAAGCTCGTGCTGCCTCATTCGAATCGTTCCCGTCCACATGGGATGAAATTGAGAGAATCGCCCCCCAAGTCCCCGCTACGAACCGTGCTCGTGTTCTAAGCTTCCGTGCGAGATTTCGTTCAGACTCTCAAAACTCTTAATTCAGACTAGAATCACCCAAGAGCAGAAGGTAAATCCAGTGTCTTTTAGCTAAGAAGCAGTTCCACCGCTAGGTTATTACTTTTCCTCGGCGTGCATAACACGAGCAGCCGACTTGAGTTCTTGAGGGAGGAGAATGTACTTGACGACTCGCAGCTGGATGGCTCTACTCTGTTTGAAGAATAGGATGCTAGAGAACAATAAGAAAAGTAAGTAGTGAGTATCTGAAGAATGCCCAACTCAGTCGTGATGAAAAGAGGCTTAAACCCCCGGAACGGACGACGTCGTATGACCTCGTATTTCTCGCTTATAGTTGAAAAATCAGTTCCGACGTTCCTGTCTAAAGAACAAACGGCGCAATGTGGTCCAAGATAAGATGCAGCTCTTCGTTCCGGCCTTCCAGTGTGAAGCCCACTTAACAGTGCGTAGCATTTGTGCTGAGACGTTGAGACTTTTAACCACTCGCCCGATCGACCGAACCGATGCCAAGACCTTTAAAGAACTTGGAAATTTTACATGATGAAAGCCATGTAGCGCTCGCTGCCAGAATGTTTCAGGACTCTTGATGACTTCATAGTCCGGTGATGCCGAAAATAACTTCGAAGATAGATTATCAGGCATCTCGAAAGGCAAGGAGCTGCAGGCGAGGAGGAAAGGGGCGTCACGTGAATATACCCCGCGATCTCTTCGAGGGCTGGCTCCTCGTTTGCTGATCTGGAGGGAACTCAAGGCTTCGGATAGCAGTTCAGTTCTTCCATTGAAAGAAGTATCCATTCAAAATCACCCAGGACACCTGCGAGCGAAGCTCGAAGTATAGCACAGCGCAAAGTCAAAACTGAACAATCATGGCCTGAAATTGACTGAAAGTTGACCAGACACTTGATCTGTTGTTTGATTTGCATTGAGATGCTCCTCTGCGAATTAATATCTTCGTTATGTTCTCTGTCAGTTTAGGAAAGAGCGCGCTGGGAGTGCTAGGTTTCTGTTGTCAAGGAGAGAAGGAGCGAGACGAATATCGCAAGTGTATACTTGCCGCGCTCTTTCCACACTTTCGTTCTTCTCTCAAGCATCAGACTCCGAATTCTTGTATTCCATGCAAAAGCCATGAATAATTCAGAGATTGGAGCCGGGCCAATGTCCATGGAAGGCATGGAGCTCGACTTCTCGTCTCTGAATACCGTCAACGACGAATGGGAGCTTCTTTAAAGTCTCCTACCTCCTCCAAAACTTCCAATAAACTAAGCGTTGCCCGAAGAGATCCAGTGGTTTGTGAACCAGGAAAGAGAGAGAATCTCAGCAGAGCAGATCGTCGCAGAAGGTTGGTCAATGTCTCACAGGGCTCGGGACATTCAAACTTCATCGAATTTCCTGACTGACGCATCTCAAGGCCTCCAGCATCAAGTCACCGTACACGTACACCAGATTAGTGTTTCTGAAGGCAATACGATTCCCATCGCTATATACATAGCAGCTGGCCTATGGAGTTTCGAGAATCCCACCTATCCGATATATGCATACTTTCACGGAGGTGGCTTCATGTTCGGATCCCTGGAATCAGAGCACGCAGCTTGCATGTAAGCCAACCCCAACCTACTCCTCCCAGAGTTGGATCCAGAGAATGTTCCTGAACGTTTGGGACTTTCGAACTCTCTCTCTCTCGAAGCGTTTCGCAACTGCTAACTTCAATCTCCATGACAGGCGACTCGCAGCCAAGCTGCATGTCATTGTCATCAGCATCTGCTATCGACATACCCCTCAACATCCTTGGCCGGCTGCCTGGACAGACGCAACCATTGCCATGGACTGGATTTACGCAAACGCACTCCGATTTGGAGGAGATCCTACAGGTATTGTGGTGGGAGGTGTTGGATTTGGAGCCCACCTCGCGATGCATGTGGTGAGGAGATGGAAGCGCAAATTTGAGACTCATGCCCCACATATTGGTCCACATCTTCGTTGCACTTGCGCAGCGGCCAATGCCTTCATCAGAGGAGTCTTGCTTTGTACGCCATGGTTGTAAGTAGCATCCCAAGATTTCGATATACCTACCTTCCTAGGACATTTCGAGCTGATGTTCCACTTCAGTTACCTCGACTTCACCGCCTTTCCGCACAGAGACTTCGCTTCATTCCAGACAACTTCGCGTTGGCAATACTCTGACGCCCCCATCTTAAACAGCGCCATGCTTGCTTTCTTTGTCCAGAACCTGAGAAATCCCCTTGATGAGGAGGGGCCAGCGGACATTGAGCTAGAGGATGATGTGTATTATTCCAACTGGCCTCAAATCACAATCATGGTAGCTGGTAGTGACCCGCTGAGAGATGATGGTCTGTTACTCGCACAGAAACTCCGCTTGGCTGGGTAAGTCACTCTCGCGAATGTCCCTTCGATGGCGGGACAATTTCAAAAGCTAACTCTTCATAGTATCCCCCATATGGTCCATCCTTTCTGGGGACTTCCACATGACTTTAGGCAATTTGACGAAGCACTTTCAGCTTGTAAAGAGTGGGATGAGATAATCGTTGATAGTATACATGCAATGCTCGAGGGCAGGTTAGGTTTGGTAGGAATTCCAAGTCCTCCGGAGACGGTTGAAAGTACCAGTAGACGAGGGACAATCATCTGATCGAGGAAACACGAGGGGAAGAATGACTCATGAAGCAGACTAGCCGAATAAACAAACAAACAGTATTCAAGAAATCCTAAAAGTCCGTCGCCTTGCTGTACTTTCAAAACTTCAAAAAAGCAGCACTCCCAGACCCAAGCCCTCAAAGCTTAGACCCTCTCGCAAAGAACACACTCCTCTCAACCTTCTCCTGCCCCTCTTCAAAAGTTATCTTCCCCTTCCCAACCTGTAAGTATCCGAAATCTCCACCAACACCCGCCTCCTCAAACATCTTCTTAACCTCTTCCTCCGAAAACCCCATGTGCGTAACCGTCTTCGCGGCATTATGTCCACTGTTACAATCAGCTTTGTCAGCACTCCATCCAATTATAATAAAAACAAACACTAACAAAACTCTCGCAAAGAACATAGCAAAACGTATCACAAACTGGAAATGTTCATGCGGCAAAAAATCCACAATCATCAACACACCACCCTTTTTCAACCTCTCCGCCAACCGTTTCGCAGCTAATGCGGGGTTATCAAAATGGTGGAACCCTAGACCTACGACTGCGATGTCGAAGTTGAAGAATTCGGGTCCGGAGAAGGCAGAGGGAGAAGGGTCGTCGGGCGAGATCAGATTCCCTTGGAAAGCCTGCATCTCGGACTCTGGGATTCCTTGGTTGCGGGCTGAGGTATTGTATTCGTTTACCATGCCTTCGGTGAGGTCTATTCCTACGCATTGAGTCACGTAGGGTGCGAGTGCCTGCTCTCTGGTCAGGATCTGGATGGCTGAAGGACGAGAGGAGGGGGACTGACACGTGACACAAGTCCTGTTCCGCAAGCATAGTCGAGGAGCCTGACCGTTTTCTTTGGGGTGGAGGTGTTGGCATCTTCGGTATCGGAGATGTCTTCAGCCCAGTCGACGCCAATCCAGTCTTTGCGCTTTTGGATCTCTGAGATGATTTGTTGGATGGTTTTGCTGAATTTTGTGTTGTAGGTTGAGGCGGCCTCGCTGAAGTTTGTTAGTGATAAATGGATCAAATTCGTTTGGGATGAGTGAAAGTGGATGAAGTGGTTTATTGCGTAGATCTGTAGGAGCCATGGGGCATGAAGAGGAGTGAGCTTTGAGAGTGGATCATGACTTCATGACCCCGCTTCGGACTTGAAAATATCAACAAATGAAATGAGAGACTCACTTCCAGTGTGACTGATTCTTCTCAGTATTCGAAGCCATCTTGAAATGTAAGTGTTGTGAGTTTTGACAAAATTATATTGGGGAAGAGGTAGCAGCAATTTTATAGACCATGAAGTCTGGTCCCAGCCTCGCTTAGTCGGATACTTTTCGCCCACTTTTCCAGAGCCCCTTTTTGAGGCGGCCAATAAAGGTCCGTCAGTTGATATTTTGTGGATGAAAATATCAATATTCCTGCAGGACACCAGTCACACTGTGAATGCTCGGAAACATTCGAAGGCTTCACCTGTCAATTTGGCATGATAGCGGTCTCGGCGTGGTCACATTGCTCAATCGTCGGGGACATTACTTCAGCGCAAGGTCTCGACGGATACATTTCACAGAAAATCGAGTCAGATGAGTCAAGGTCTATGATTGCTGCGTATGCAAATGTCCAAGTATCTATCTCTCAACAATGCACCGCACGCTTTGGCGCAGCCAACCATCCACCACCAGAAAGCTACGTAACGCCCTTGCGATGCAAACATGCCAATCATACAGTGCCATAGTTGCCTTCAGCATCCGGGAGAGGAATAGCCTTGTAGAGAAGGATCAAAGCAGAATGAGACTCGCCACCACCAGACAAGGACAAAAGCTTATCCGGCTCAACCTCAGAGACTTTGTCATCGTTGAACCACCACCAGTTTCCATCCTCCTCTCCACGCTTGCCAGTCTTTGGGTCGAGTGGGCCAAGCTTCTTGACATAGGAGGTGTAGTGACCACTGTCAGCACTGGCACCTTGATGGGTGATGATACCTCGAAGCTCATAGAGACCTGACTTGTTGGCACCTTCGTCGTTGAGAAGCTCGGGGCTGATCATCGCATGCAACTCCTTCTTCGCTGCCAAAACTGCTGCAGCTCGCTCCGCCTCGACCTCAGCATCTGTCTTGTAGACGACGTCCTCCATTGGGGTATCACCATCTGCGGACTTGCCATCCTTCTTATCCTTCTTGTCGTCCTTTTTCTCGCCCGCCTTGACGGACTCGGAGACAGAGTCAACGATGCCGGCCTTCTCGTCAGCAATTGCCTTGTCATGAATGCGCTTCTGACGCTTGCGAGCACGCTCAACATCCTCCTCGTCCTTTCGAACCTCCCGGACCTTGTCACGGACAGGAATCAATAGCTTCTTCAGGTCGTCGGTGCAGAACTCAACAACGTCCAACTCGTCTGGGAAGGTAACCTTGCGCATGATCTTGGCTTTCTTCTGTGCCTCTCGCTTCCAGAAGAACCGGATAAAGTGAACGGTGAGGTATTTCGGCAACCGTGAAATCTTGGACTTCTTGGTGTACATCGCATCTCTACCAAGGACCTCAGAATTCTTCTCGATCTTCTCTTCCAAGCCAGCCAGGATACCATCTCTGAGGTGATTCGTAGCAGCGGTGATATGGCAGTCGAGCTTCAAGAATGGGTCCTCGCCCTTCACTGGCTCTTCGCCACCCTCCTTCGCAGCCTCCTCATCACACTCTGTCACAGAGGAGAACGAACCAGCCATGTATTTGTCGATGAATGATATATCCTTGGGTTCTGAGCCGCCCTCAGCTGATTCCTTGATCTTCAACTTTTGTCGCAATTGCTGCACAATTTCTGTCCATGCTTCCTCCGCATCCTGTTGCGCATAACCGTGACCAGACTTTGACTTCTCGGCGAATCGTGGGAAGGCGGTTCGGAGGGCGTTGAGGAAAACGAGAGGAGGGAAGCCTTCTTGAGTCTCTCCCATCTGCTTAAAGAGATCTCGCAGAGACGCAGTCAAATCCGTAGCTGATCCAAGTCCACCAAGTCCAAACATGCTGAGATCTCCCAACGTTGAACCAGAAGCGCCGCTGGGTCCAGGCGCAGCGGTGTACTTGCCCAGCTCAGTTTGCAATTCTGGAATTGCTCGCAGAGTCTGCAACGACGAGTTCATGTAGCAGGTATTTCCCAGATTCTGCAGACCAGCTGGTGTCGCGCCAACTTGTTGGGCAGCCTCTGCTTCGGTCATGTCCTCCACGAACTTGACTGCCTCCTTCGGTCGCTGGAGCTCGTTTGCACCGGACGGAGTACCCACCATCATGAATGTCTGGCCAGGCTTTGCCCCGAGCTTCGAGAGCTCCGTATCATCTTTCAATTGGCCACCCTTCACCAAGATCTTTTGTCGGTCTGGCTCGACGCCGGTAAGGGAGTATAGCTGGTACTTCAAGACTTCGCCGGTGGAGGTAGGATCGATTTCGACATCGTACTTATTGCCCTGATGCTTGATCACAACTACTACCAATTAGCAGATGACCGGATAAACTTCTAGAGGCTTTAAAACAGACCTGGTATGCTTGCCATCTTGGTGGCGGGGTTGAAAAAAGCGGTGGAGGATGTATTATGGGTATCGAGGTCGCGAAGATACGAAAGAAATAGTTTAAAGGACTTTAGGAAATTCAAGACCAGATCTTGGGATGAGATCGCAGTCGAGATTTAAATCCAAGACGCGGAAGAGGAGAAAGACCAGAAACAAATACTTTGAAATCGAAGAAGGCGGGCGGCTCAATCCACTAGCGCGTTACGTAGCGCGGGTCTGCCTCGACCCCACCAAGACTCTCATTGAACACACGACGACGACAACAGCAGCGGGGAGTCTGCACACTCACATTGACAAGATGGTATGTATTATCTGCCCTCTGACTTCTTCGAACTCGTCCCTAGCATACTGACGATCGGCTAGTCTCAATCACTGCGACCCTACCTCCAATGCGTACGCTCCAGCTTAACCTCCGCCCTCTGCCTCTCCAACTTCGCATCCCAAACCTCCGAACGCCACAACGTCCCCGAAATCGAAGCCCAAACCTCCCCCGAGGTCCTCCTGAACCCTCTAACCGTCGCGCGAAACGAGAACGAGCGAGTCCTCATCGAGCCGAGCATAAACAGTGTTCGAATCAGCATCAAGATAAAGCAGGCAGATGAGATTGAGAATATCCTGGTACACAAGTTCACGAGGTTCTTGACGCAGAGAGCGGAGGCATTCTTTATCTTACGGAGGAAGCCGATTAAGGTGGGTTGTGTTGTGATGTGTTGGGAGGAAAGGGTTGGGCTGACGGTGATAGGGATATGATATTTCGTTCTTGATTACGAATTTCCATACGGAGGAGATGTTGAAGCATAAGTTGGTGGACTTCATTATACAATTCATGGAAGAGGTTGATAAAGAGATTTCGGAAATGAAGCTCTTCGTGAGTTGGCCTGGAACGAATACGTTGGATCCCGTACTGATTGATGCTGCAGCTTAATGCTCGTGCAAGATTCGTGGCAGAATCGTTCTTGACTCCTGTGAGTATTTCAAGATAGGCTCTGCGATTGAGATAAGCTAACATATACTGCGTAGTTCGATTAAGCATGGCATTGCATAGAAAAGTACAAGTGCTAGGTGGCTATCATACTTCTTGGCATCAACGTACAAGAGGCGTTAGGGAGGCTGAGAAAATGAATAATGCTATGACAAGACATAGCAATTCGGTCGCTACCAAAGTTAGCATTGAAGATCGTTGTACGAGGCGAACTGTATTTGCCTTTTTCGTTGTGTCTTATGGATGGAACCTGGCAAGCACTTCGTTCAAGTGACGAGATGCCACATCCACTTTCAAATATCACATGAACCGAGCAGTCAAGGATCGAGTGTGATACGATTTCGAAAGTGATGAATTCATTACACAGTACTGTTCTTTCAGTACTATCAATCAAAGGAAGTAAACAATAACCTCAGCTCTGAATATCCCATGATGGATCTGTCAGGTCTGACTGATGCCATACCCGAAAGCAAATATACCTCCAATAACGCTGTCCGAATTTCAAGTGTTGTCGCCCAGGACCCTCCGCATTTCTCTTACTCGTAAAGGTCATAGTCTTCATCAATATCGAAGACGTCCAAATCATAACCACTTGATTTTGCTTCTCTCAACCAAGCCGCTTTGATCTTATAGGTACCGGCAGGAATCGCGTCAGAGGAGCCATCCTTCGCATACGAGCCATCCTTTGAATACCAGCCCCTGTTGTGCAATGTGATCTCATCAGTGGCCGAATTGTAGGTCATCACGCCTTCCTCAGGTGGCAGACAATCGAAGGTCTTCAGATCTGAGGTCATGGAAGTGGATTTCTGCAGAGGTCAGTGGACTGCCAGCGTTAAAGATAGGGAAAGCCTACAGTATTACAGCAGACCGGAACCTGGGAAACCCCAGGGTAGTCCTTCCAGTGAGGTATGTTGAAGCACGCAGAGGCGTATTGATAGCCATTGGCTGGAAGACTGATAGCGTCCTCCGTTATATTGAGCATGGTGTAGAGGTTCGTGGGCTTAGCAGGGTAGCCTAGCAAAGTCAACTTGAGGTCGAAGATAAGGACAGGCAGCCATACAGTTGACACCAATACCAGTTGTAGAGACGGACCTGCAGCAGTGGGCCGCTGGCTCGATGCAGCTGAAGACATCCGCAACATAGGCAAGTGCCGCGGCAGCGCAAGTCGCGAGAGTGAGGATCGTGGTGAGAGTGGCACGCATGTTGACGACGCTGAGATGTGTCTTAGAATAATGCGAGTATGTGATGCAATTGATGGATGAAGTTGTGTTGTTTTGAAGCAATGATGTATCGAATGCGGGTGTTTCCAAGAGATGAAGATGGAGTTGTAGAAGAGAAGAAGATCTTGAGTTCGGCAGGAAGTTTTATGGTGCTGCTTCGTGGATGCGGAAGGTGCGTGGTCTGAGTTGGGAGCAAGCGGTTGCGATGCTGTCGTTCCTTCCTCGAAGGGTGAGCTACGAGTCTGCCTTTCTTGAGCCCATACCATTACTGAACAGATAAAACCCAAATGTTTTCTGGGTTTCTCAGGATGTAGGAATCGCAGTTGCAGAAGTCGTCTTGTCCCAGCACCCACCAAACCACCCAGGCGTCCTGCAAGTAGCAGTCGAAGTCGACGTGGAGCTCGAAGAGGGCATCGAGGTCGTAGTCCTATTTCTCGATACCTCCTTCCAACTCGAGCAATCCGTGCAGTCCGGAACAGCTTTACATTCTGGCACCGTCTCGTATCTTAGAAGCACATCATAGATGACAGAAGTGATTCCATGACTGAGAATCGAGCTATGCCAACCAAAGTCTTTCATGACATCGTATACACACTTCCTTCCAGTATGGCACGTGCTCTCAAACGAGTATCCCGCAAGCGCGCAGGTAGCGGTCCACCCCGTGCATGTTCCAGTGAAGATTGGATCTGAGGTGACTCCGAAGTGGAATGTTCCTGTGTTGTTGCGCGACTGAGGGGTTCCTGATCCTGGTGGAGCTGGAAGACCGAGTCTGCTGACAGGCAATGCATCTCCTGGAGTCTCGAAAGTGATTGCTGGCAGTCCATACGTCAGGCCAAGTAAAGAACTCATGGTACCTCCAAGTGAGTGGCCGGTAAGCCAGATCTGAGAATCAGGGTACAGAGCTGTGATGTTCGAGTAGATTTGTTGAGCAGCAGCGTAGTACTTCTCCTCTTTCCTCAAGCAGCTTCCAACGCACGAAATATCGCAAGTGCTTCCTTTCGCACAGTTACAGGCTCGGTGATAAAGGAACGAGCCTTGCCCACAACAACAACCAAACAGCATGTTGACATTTTCCTTGTCCTGCCATGCTGTGTCCCATGGATTCCAGAACCTGGCACTTCCTCCCTTGAATGAGATTACGACCGTTGATTCGTCTTCGTTAGCGTAGACGTAACCTCGAACACCTTCCTTTTCCCAACCAAATCCTTCCGTCTCGTTGAAGCCGCCACCAACGTCCTTCCAGTCACCTTTGTTGAGTTCTGGTTCATAGGCATTTGCTCCCATGTAGGCAAAAGTCAGGATCGTGTCCTTATCGGTCACATTGGGACCAGAGATAGTATCCAAAGCCCATTGATTTGATGCAGATTCCCAGACATTGACGCCTTCTTGCGCTGCAGTGATTAACGGTTCAAGTACGGACGGTCTTCGGTCTTGAAGTCTTTCAATGTCCACGGGAGAACTCGAAGCAATCAGCGGCCTTGTGATCTCAATCTTTGGTCCTATTTCCGGGTCGAGTTCTGAGTTTATCCATAGGGTTGATCTGGAGTCGGAGATGTCGAAGTGCTTGTGCAGGTCCGGGTTGAGGTGAGTGCCGTGATGGAAGATGTGACGAAGGGACTGACAGAAGTTGAGCTAAAGACAGATACTGATTTGAGATAAAACTTACGAAAACGTCAATGGTATTCTCTGAGAAGGAGTGCTCATCAGTAGGAAAGAGAGGTCGCTGCCTAACATCTTCACTCCTCGCTCCAGCAAGATGTGACAGTATCAACGGAGCCAAAAGATACTTCATGGTGCTTAACTCGTGCGAGAAAATGTATAAAAGAGCGACAACCTTCTCAAGCAGATTGACCTTGAGAACTTGAGAAGCACAGTTTTGTAGATAAGTGAAGCACCGGGGTCATATGCGCCTAGCGCTTACGAGGCGTGTGATCTCGGTGACGGAAGATACACAATATCGTGACCAATTTTACGCGGACCTGGCAAGACTCGAACATCATGAGTAGGATTGCTAAAAGAGCTTGCCAAATGATAAAAGAAAAGGATCCAATCTTTCACCTAAGATACCCAGAAGCCTCAAAAGGGGCAAGAGTTCGTACGTGATTATCTTCTGCATCCACTTGGTGCTCTCTCGTCCTTCCAACTCCTTCATTTCTTTGGCCAAACAAGACTCGAGGATGCATGTTCAAGGAGACTTTAATGATAATCTTCCAGACTGAGTATAGTCTTATTGGCCTCCTTTGTGTCGTTTTTGAAAACAGGTTAGAAAAAATAAATAATAGAGAGAGTAGGAAAACATTTGATCGTTTATTTGAGGTTCGAGGGTCCTAAGGCTAAACCCGATGAGGCAGCGCTTGGCCCGCGAGCTCGGGGTACCTCCAACTTGTCCTCCTCTTGTCCCCTCAATCGCCCTCTTGACCTTCATCACCCACTTCTCTTCTTGCGGGGCTTACTCCCAATTGTCGTCAGATAAGATGATTGTACAAGTCTATCAATGTAGCTGAGATCAGCTCACCTTGGCCATGGCGGGGCTTCTGGCGATTTAGCCTTCACTTCAAACCGAAGGTATCGAGAGCGTTTGATGTATCTGCGATTTGCTGGGTTACAGACACCCTCCTCCGGTTCTTGCTTGACTTAACTACTGACAATTGGGACACAGATTAGTACCTAACCATGCTAGGTTCTGTGCGTTGAAACCAGCTGCATCGTCGCTCTCCATATCCGGCTCGATTTCCTAGAACCTAGTCAACATCCCTCTGCAAGAGGATACCTCGAAATACGATTTGGATACCGCACGAACACAGCCCTCCTGTCCTCGAAAGCGCCGTGAGATGTCGGCGAAGAAACGCTAGAAGAGAGGAAGAGCGTCGGATGAAGAAGCATCTCGGGTTGTCGAGAACAAGTAATTACCGCAAGATATTTGGCTATCACAATTCAGACAATGGCACGAGGGCCATTGGTCGAGAAATGTGGGATGAATATGGAAGATTTGGTGTCTGGGATACTGGAGGATCTGGGAGAGGCTAGGGTCCATATAATGAATTCCCAAATAAGAGGTTTCACACGGTTCAGCAAACACTTGGGAGATACTCGAGGACGACTATCCTGCCCATTTGAAGAGCATATGTTGCAACTCGCGTGGTAATTTAGGGTGAATAGATTGTCACATTGGTGAACAGACGGATGCAGTTATGATGCCCAAACTTGTGTTTTTTCTGGAAAAGAGAGGCACATATCGTGAGGGTGGATCTGGAATAGGTACTTCCGTCGAAACCAACGAACATCTAGCTCATGCTGTTCCCTGGAGGTGTTGACGTGGTTCCATCACTGTACCACTATAAATCTCAAGCCTGGTCACCCGAGTTCGCAAAGATAAATTCTTAGTAAACCGAGGGCGGGGAAAATAGTACGGGTAGTACGAAGAGATCCAACCTCCTTTTCCAGATCATTCAGCCACACCACCATCTCGACATCCTCCGCTTTCTCATTTTAAGAAATCTTACCCTACTCGCCCAAGCCACAACGTTCAGACATCCCCTCCACTCAGTCTTGCTTTCCTACACAATCAGGCTCGACAGCCTTGCAGACCTTAGTCCAATGGGAGGGGTCACAATGCGCTGGCGCCTAACAGCCTTGCGACATGGGTTTCCCCCAGCGCAGACGTTACAGCGGTGTGATTAACTAGTCGGAAACTCGAGAAATTCACCGAACGTAAATTTTTGATGAAAACCGATACTTTTAAATTTTTATAATTTGTTTTTAAACAAAGACTCTTATACCAAATTAAAGAGAACTTGATTTTAATTTAATCCATCTAATTCTTATAGACTATAACAATATTATAAGATTTGAGAGCGAGGTTAAGAATCGAGCCCTATTATCGCGAATTAGAGCATCTATTTCTAGCACGCTCAAAAAGGCGATACAATACAAACCCTATTAGAGATCGAATATTTCATAAGTAAATATCGATTTCATTTACTTATTTAGAGCTTCTACGTTGTAGTAATTAGGCATTTAAGCAAGGCATTTTTGAGCTTTTAGTGTTCGCTCTTTTTAAACTCTCGCTAAAAACCTCAAGTTTCCGACTAGTTAATCACACCGCTGTAGTCGAGTATCAATACTTTGGCTGACCTCGTCGAAAAACTTCTCTCCGAGATTTGTACAAGACTGAAGATTGTCGGCTGAGCTTCAAACACCGCCACAAGGCTCGAAACAACAAGGCTGCGCGCAGCTCCTTAGACTTGAACGACACACCAAAACATCAAAACCTGCCTTCGCTACTGTACCTTTCTGATTCGAGTATGCCCCTGGACGGGCATCACTGAACCGAGATTGAACGAGCTCGCAAGGCCTCTTTCACCTTCGAATTCTCAGGGGAATGGCGAACAAACATCTGGGGGGGCTTGAAGATCTCGACAATGAGGTTGTTGATCGTGTAGAGATCAACAACAATGTCCGCACTTTAGTGCCTAGATTCGAACGGGAATTGAAGGACGAGTATTGTCACGCATGCCGGGAATTCCCGATTAAATGGTCTCACATCGTTCGCCAATTGCCTCAAACCCTTGAAGCCGCTCAACAAAACATTCTAGGGTTTGAGGAGCCTTCAGTCTCCCATATAGGCAGTATTCAGCATTTAGAGGCTGCAAGTGTGGCAGGATGTCGATTATGCCGATTTCTCTTTCAGCGCATTCCGCCACCGGATTTACTTCATGCGTACAAGGTTGAGAAAAGGCTCAAAGCTCTTGGGCATCGGACTACGCTCTGTCTTGTTCCAGAGGGCAAGTTTTGTTTGGGAGGACTGCGCTATATGATGCACGACACATCGATATCTTTGAATTGCGGCGATGAATGCCTATTCGTGTTAAAAATCGACAAACAAGGTATGTTTCATGCCCATGTTTGAGATTGATGTTGGCACAAAATTCATAAACCACGCAGTACCTTTCTCTCCGAACTTTAGAATTTCAGGTCAATTGATTGCGGGTCCAATTGATTTTGCGAAACAATGGCTGCACGCGTGCACTCGAGAGCACCCCCTCTGCAATGCCTCTACCACCCTCCATATACCAACACGGTTACTTTTCCTTGAAAGCAGCAACACCACAGAAGAGCAGAAAAACTCCTACCAACAGACTGTGAGGCTCGTTGAGACTACAAACTGGGCTAAAGGGGTTGAGCGGGTTGAGTATGCGACTTTAAGCCACTCTTGGGGAGGATTGGACTTTCTGAAACTTACCACAAGAACGCTTGACAAATTCAAGATCGGCATACCATTCGGCCTCCTCACACAGACATTTCGAGATGCTATAAATGTCACCCGTGATCTCGGGCTTCGATATATTTGGATAGACTCGTTGTGCATCATTCAAGATTCTGTCCAAGACTGGGATATTGAGGCTGGACGCATGAGCTCCGTCTATGGCGGCTCGTTCATCAACATTGCCGCATCCAGCGCCAAAGATGGCAGTGAAGGGTTGTTTCTCAAGCCATCAGGCTTCGTTGGAGGCGCTTGTATTCCTCCTTCAAGTTTCAACACAGCAACGTATGGCGTCGCGACTTCGGGCCTCTATCATGAGGGCATACCCAACACATATCTCGCATCCCGAGCTTGGGCTTTTCAAGAACGGCTCCTTTCCCCCCGTACCTTGCATTTCGGCAGAAGCGGTAAGCCCACCTTCTCAGAGCAATATCCCCCTTCCCTCTTTGTTTCAAGAGTCCTGAATGCCCCGAGGCTCGTGGAACATTCTACTCTTCTCTCCTCTTTGAAGCACCTGAAATAGGAAACTAACACCGAGATTTTGGGCTCAGATCTCTTCTGGGAATGTCGGACCAATGACGCTTGTGAATCCTTTCCCAACAAATTCCCGAAAGCCCTCATATTTTCTGACTTTATTCGCCCGCGAAAATCAATGTATGAGATCTGGCCAGAGATTATCCAAATGTACAGCAGGTGCAGTGTAACGTACAGCAAGGATAAACTCGCAGCGTTGGCAGGAGTTGCACGAGTTGCGGGAAACGAGAGTGGCGATGACTACCTCGCTGGTCTTTGGCGTTCAAACATTGAAGAGATGCTTTGTTGGATGGCTGAAAAATGTAAGTGTTTATCTTGCAATTTTCCCCTTCGTTTAATAGCTGTCTCGTGCCGAATATTATTCGGCATGCAGATGTCAATTGAGTTCATATCGTTGGCTTAACTCTATACATTTCTTCTCGGCTTGCTTGTCCGAATGCTAAACATAGCTTTGACGTACAGCTACAGTCCGACCTAAAAATGGACAATATCGGGCACCTACTTGGTCTTGGGCATCTGTTGACGGCGGTGTCCACTGTTTTGATCGTAGTGATTTCCAAGAAACCGAGAAACTATCCCGTGTGCTTGATGGTTACGTGTCGCCATTAGGACCAGATAACTTTGGTCAGATCAGTGGCGGCGTGCTTACCCTGGGCTCTTCCGCAATGCTGCCCGCGACTTTGATTATTCGTCAGTTTCCCCGGCTCATACTATCTGCTGATGGGCAGGATATTGAGGTAAAGGACACCTTAAGTGATGAACATTGCGAAGGCGGAGAATATACGGAACGCAACGAAGAACAGGATGTAATCGTAGTTCCGATGATAAAGTGGCTTGATACATCGATGATAGACCCAATGGTCGGTGGATTCGCCTCGATATTTAGTTTACTTCTTCGACCAACCACGAGCAAGAAAGGCGAGTTCAAGCGGGTAGGCACCTTACTCTTATATAGCTCGGGAGCATGCTGGCACCCATTTTGCGCGATGCTGGAAAAGATCGGAGCAAGCACAGCGCAAGAATGCTGCGCAGAGACAAGAGTGGACCCAGAGACAGGCAAGGAGCAATATGTAATCACCATCATCTAGCATCACTCCTAGCAAGTGAATAACGAGTTTCCTTTCCCTGGAGAATGTCCCAAATTCCCACGTCTCTTAATATTATTGACATCAAAATCTCTAACCTCGCGTACCAGGAAGTCGCGACACGGTCATTTCTCCTTTAAGATTTCGTCCCTTCATCCGATTGTCATCACTTCCGTTTCTAGCATCCTGCTTCACCCGAAAATCTCAGGTGTCAAGAGCCAGCTTTTCCCATACATACCAGCATCAGCAGATTCAAAATCAACATCTCAGCACCAATATCTCGTCATCTGACTCCTCTCTTGCCACAACACTGCTCTCCTCATCTATCATCGTCAACCTTACGAAGTGGAAATGCCAGCCACTTTACCTCGCTCCTC
>FJOG01000002.1:422077-432936 GCA_900073065.1 Phialocephala subalpina
TGAACCGGATCGCTAGTCTTCACAACTCCCACGTCTCCCTCGCCATGTTCCTTGGGCCTTCTTTTAACTTTTCACATCTGAGCTTCCACGGGGCATCTAGTTTCATAAACACAACTCACACATCTACAGCACCATTCGTGATCAGAAAAGAGTGTTTGAGTAAGCAAATGTCTGCATTGAAACAACTAAGCAAATGGGTATCTTCCTTCTGTAACTCCACAAGTGAGCAAAATACCTTTATCGTATCCAGCAAATCATCCATCCATCTTTCTCAGTCAACCATGACATTGAATCCTTCACTCCCACCCTTCGGTACCAAAATAAATAGCAAGATATGTGCAAGATGTGTACCCTTTCCTTTTCCCGAGCCTCCCTACCATCTCCATCTCCCATCCACTCTGCCCGCCTTCAGCTCGCAAGTACAAGCTCGAAAGTAGACAGGAGCGATCGAGACAGGACCGGAGAGCAGAGAAGAGAGCTCAAACAAAAACACCAATCCTAATCTCGCCCCAAGGCTCCATCCCATCCATACCGCAATCCTGCTCAACCCAAGCTCGCTTCTTAGTAGCAAGACTCAGCACATGATAGAAAGCCTGAGCGGCGACCATACAAGTATTCTTCTCCGGATCGAACAATTCCTCGAACGTTATACTCTTTCCTCCCTTCACACCTGCTCCTCCAATTTGATCCAAATCATCCTCATCTTGACTCAGCTCATCATCACCCTTCTCATCGATAGTATTCTTAACGTATTCGAGGAAGTTATTGCTTTCTGTATCCAGAGCTGAGCGCAACCATTGAGAATCAGCGGCGGTTTGGGTATCAACAGCAGCTGCTGCGCCAAAGACTTCGAATTCGTCCGGATTAACACCCGCAACGCTTGAACTCTTGATACCGAAACCCATAGCCGCAAAACTAGGGAGCTGTTGGCTAGAGCTCCGATCGCTCCGACCATACATGACCATCACGTCGTCGTCTCCCATTCCTACACCCATATCGAGATCATCTAGCTGAAGGTCGCCCGGTAACGCTGAGCCTCTACCGATAAGTGGAGATGCAGATGTCAAGCGACGAGAACCCAGACGTCCAGGGATAGAGGATGAAGCGGCGCGTTGATGAGAATGCAAACTCGCAGAAACATTCCACGGCATAGCACTCGATGGATAATCAGCTAATGCGCTGGGGGCATCTCTTCCTCTCTCAATTTCCATGCTCGCATCTGCATCGCCATTATTGAGGTCTGGGAGGAAATGATTATCGTTGTTGTTGAGTATGAAGTTATCGTCGTCTTGGAATTGGATTTGATTGCCACGACCGATTTCCTCTTCAGCGGATCGGGCACGCTTGTTTGGGGTTCCTTCTTCGTGTTCGTCTTCTTCGTTGGCGTGGGGTCGCTTGGAAGAATTTTTGGCGGAAGATTTGGTGGTTGATTTCCCGGTGAGCTTGAGCATCAGTGCTTCACCTGAGAACATCTCAAGTGGACTGGGAAGCTTCAGAGATCCAAGGCCCTCACCTATACCGTTGATGCCGGAACCGTAGACGTGATGAAACGCGTTAGCCTTTGACTTGGCAACAGCCTTTTTGTTGGTGTTGATCAATGTTTCAGCGGCCATATGATCAAGATACTCTCTCTGCATCGCGCCCAACTCCGCATTCCTCAACGCAATCGCCTGATCGTTTCGGATGAACTTGACCTTCTTGACTCTATTTCTCTTCTGCTTTACCGGAGCTTCAGCGGAGACAGAAGAAGGTTCTCCTTCTGGGCTCGAAGGGGCGCGAGCTTGCTCAGGAGGGTCGCTTCGTCCAGCCATGAAGGGGAAGGGCTCAGCGTCCGGAAGAATAAGATCATCGTCCCCATAATTCATCATATCAAAATCTCCCTCGCCGTCAAGGATAGGTAGGATATGACCAAGTTGTGTATCCTCATGATCCTCCCTAACGCGTCCGCTTGCTTCCGAGTCACGATGAGATTGAGGAACCACTGAACCGAGACGTCTGGATTCACGTTCACTGGCTGAGATATCTCGCAACTGACCATCTTGATCGAAATCAAAAAGATCGTCGTCGAACAAAATCAATTCTTCATCGCCGAAGGGATCCACGTTTCCTCCAGCAGTAGCCTTACCCTTTTGAGCAGATGATTCGGCGCGGAAGAAGTCTGGGTGTGGAGGGAGTTGATATGCATTTCCACCATTGCTGCTTGATGCGATGTCGAGACCGAGAACGGAGACGGCGTGGAGAGAAGAGACGGAACCACTGCGGCCGCGGATGGAGAGCATGGATTGCGAGGAGCGCTGGGTGTCGGCTGATGGTGTAAGGGCGCGATCGAGGTCGAATCCGAGGTCTGGGAGGGCCATGTCTGCTGAGAAAGCCGGGTCGTCCATCATGATGAGTTGGTCGCGTCTGGGACGCGTCAGTTTCCTTTCAGAGCGCGGCGAGGACCTCGTTCCACTCCTCTTCACATATAATCATCAGAAAAGAAAGGACAAACTCACCTCGCCTTCCCAGCATTAGGATCCAACCCATCACTCCTAGCCGCCTTCAACAACGCCCTAATATTATTCTGCGCCGCCTGCACATCACTCAGCAAATATTCCCACTGCTGATTGTAGACCTTCGAAACTCCATAGAGAAGATTTGATTGTAGACGCAAGGCCATTGGTGCTTCGGGTTCGATGATCGTCTCGCATGCTTTCTTGAGGTCGACGCCTAGGATTGCCTTTCGAGTGACTTTCTTGGTGCTGGATTTCGCGCCGAGGGTGGCGACGAGCCTGTGTTGGGAGAGGGGTTAGCCAATGCAATAGCATGCAAGATGTTGTGAGAGACGCATCGCTAGACTGGCGGCAGTCTGTAGAAGAGGAGTGATGGCATGCTGGAGGGCGCTGGGGATGCGAGGAGAAGTATGGGGTGATGATGGGAACAAATGGGAGACTGGAGGCTCTGGATGTAAGGAGAAGGACGAGGTGAGGATGGAGACGAATGGGAGACAGAAAAGGAACAATAACGTACCAAACAGTAGCAACACCATACTTCCTACTCGTCAGAACTACAATCATCAGCAACTACCTCTCCTCTTCTCACATCAGCAAGGAAACTCACTCTCATGACTATAAAACATCTTGACGTAACCCAGCCCACGCGTCCGAGCTTGCGAGAAACTCTGCGTGCTGTTCTAACGTGTAGCTTGACCGAAATCAGGACAGACAACGAATTCGATGATAGAAGAAGAATCAAGTAGTACCGAAAAGTGTCCAAGTCTCTAGAGAACGAATGGTGTCGAGAATTACTGTCGAGGTTCCGAAGTCAACGATAGCTGTGCGTTGAGAGAATGTCGAAGACGCGGTGCTTTGGGACGCGAGGAAGAGTTCACTTCTTGTCTGAAGTTCCAAAATCGCGGTCGAGGTGAAGTGGGTCGCGTTGGCACGTGATGCTAAGCGAGAACGTCCTCCTCGATTTCACTTGCAAGGGACATCGGAGTTGACATAAACGAAGAAGCACGACGAGGGAAAGGAGGATGGAAAAGAGGAGGGGACCTTGGAGAAGCTAAAATTCCACATCAAAATGCACAGTCGAGTAGAGAAAGCCAATGAAGTTCAAAGAGATTGTATTGTAATGAGACTGCTATTTTCGCAGACCTCGTATCGCCATTTCCAGCGTTTCGCGCTGTGTACCCATTTCCCCATTCTCATACCTGAACGCCATCCAGACCATCCCATCCAATGCTTATGACGTGAAGCCGCTATGCGCGGAGCTTCTCCGTAGAATGCAAATGCAGTGCCAGTCTAGCAATAAACCAAGCCCACAACTATGTACGAAAAGCGGCTGGCAGAAAAATCACAAACGCCTAGGCTGTGCAAGAGTCGAACGATCAATAACCCCTTGGTTCCATTTCGAGTCCCCCAACGCCGTATGTATCCCGCCTTCTTCGATCGTCATTTCGTTAATCTAACTCTAACTAGCGTGAGCTACACGCTGGTTCGCGAACTTCTGTTGCTGCTCCCTGGTAGGAGTGGATGGTCTGAGAGAGGAGTGTGAGGCTTGTGGCCTTACCAACGGCGCCCTCGACGCTATCGAATTATTGCTGATATGTTGGCTCATCCCACTCGCACTTCTCGAGGGGCCTGGCGTCCCAAATGGCGAATTGGCTCCATGCTCCTCATGATACTGGTTGAAATCTCTCGAGCTCCAGCTCGCACGGTGGACTCTCGCGCCATATGGCACGTTGCCGTAGCTAGAATAGTGACTTCGCATGCTGCCTCCCATACTATTTGCTCTGCTACGAGACGCAGGACCAGCAAGGGAAGGCTGTGATGCACCAGGGTTGAATTCGGCCAAGTCTGGAACGAAGTCCACATCCTCGTCCTCGATCTTGGGAGCGCGACGAACAGTCTTGACCTGGAAGTATGGCTCCTTTGGCTCCTCCGGGACGGGTGGCGGTGGTGGTGGCACATCCTTCTCCTTTGTCTCTAGGTGTCCAAAGTACTTCATGCGAATGTTTTCGAGGCTGTGGGGCTTGAATTCTTCGCGGTTGCGAGTGAGAGACATGTAGCTAGAGATTGCGCCAAGGACGATCAGAATCAGGAGACCGATCGTCAAGAAGCCTTGACAGATGATAATGATAATGCCAATGATAGTAGTGGGAATTCGAGCCACATTGAATTGCGGCAAGAAGGCGATGGAAAGTCCTGCCGTGACAACCTTGCTGATCCCGAGCATATACACAGCCAGGGCAGTGTTGCGAGCTCCCTCAAATGGATTGATGCAGATGATTGCAATGAAGGCGATTATCTCCCAGATGAATATGCCAAAGACTTGCGCTGTGGGATTTTGACTCGCTCCACCGATGAAACAAGCTCGCACGAACTGATAGACAACCCAGAAGCCAAAGAACCACCATCGAGTTCGGCGATAGCGGGAAGCAAGCCATCCGAAACGCTTCGTGAATGCGGCATTTTGGTGCACACTTTGTTGTTCCGAATCGTGATCGACGAACCTGATCTGGAAAAAAGATACCGAGCCAGCAGTCTTGCCCTTGTCCTGTTCGTCCATGGAACTCTCGCGGACAGTTTTGTACCATGGGATGACCTTGAGCACATTCTTGCGCTTGAAGTGGATACGGTCCGGTGAGGACTCGTACTTGCCAAATTTGACTCTGTAGAAGCAGGCATAAATCGTCAAGCCAATAGCTCCCACGAAGAATATCAAGAAAACGATGACCGCGATCGCGATCGGGCCAGCCTTTCCACCAGACGAGAACTGGAACAGAGCCAGAGTCATCAGCATGAAGAAGGCGATGAAGCATGATCGAAGGACGATGAGACCAGTAAATCCCTTCCAGTGACTCCTGAACATGGCGAATCGATCATTCTTGATCCATTTGATGGCACTCAATCCCTCCAACGAGAATTTGAACGCGATTGTAGCTCCGATAAGGATAGCCAGAAGAATCAAGAACCATAAGAAGCCAGTCATGAATGCATCTGCTGCAGGCACATTAACCATAGAAAGCTCGCCAGCAAATCCAGACCAGTTGCCAGGGATTGGAAGTCCAGGAGAGACAGGAACGCCAGCCCAGGCAAATAGTCGTTCTGAGGTCTTGTCCGTCGAGTTGGTGGCTCTCTTGATGAGGTGGCTTGCAAGCTGCTCACTTCTTCGTGCAAGTTCGAATGGGCTGTCCTCCATCGCACGTTCGTAGATCCGGCTCGCAATTCGCTCACTGCGTGCAAAATCATGAGGGGCGGAAAGGGCACGTCCATAGATCTGTTGCTGAAGGCCTCCGTTGTTGTTCAGGACTGTAGATCCAGCTCCTCCCACCTGACTTGCATTTCCTGAAACACCTGTGAAGCTGTTGATAGAACTGATGATTGTTGGAGTGTAAATCATGCCTGCAGACCAAGCGAAGTTGCTCCAAAAAGCAGCACATACGCTGGGCCAGTTCAAGGACAAAGCACCAGAGAAGAATATTGATTGGAAAACCTCAAAGACGACTAGGACGGATAGAGAATGTGCGTAGTGTGTTCGCATGTGTGGTACGCTGACTCCGTAGATTGCTGTAGCGAATGATGCCACCACGGCCACGAACGTGAAGATTCCCAGAACCGACCCTACAGCAGCTGGGTGGGAGAATGTTGCTCCATTTCGCATCACGGCCGAGAAGCAACCAATTTGCGTTTGTGAAGCGTTCGAGAATATTCGTAGTTGTACCGATGCTTCGAAATCTGGAATCGACAAGGCGATATTGGGAATAGCAGAGACATCGGAAGTTGATACAGGAATGACAGCTCCACCAGTTATGGGAACACTAGCGTTCAACGGACATAGGCTGCTAATGTTAGAAGTGCTTGAGAAAGAAGGGTGGCAACAAACCTGGCAAAGTTGGCATTGCACGGGTTGAACACGAGGTCAAAACGATCCTCGCCATCTGTTGTGGTGTTAGTGTTCCGTTCTGTTTCTTCTCGAAATGGTTTGCTTACAAGCATAGACAGAAATATATACTAGACACAAGGTTAGCCACGTTCTTCAACAACCATCCAATTAGATCACATACACATTAAAGACTCGTTCCTGAGATTGGTGGTTCCAGCCAGGTTGAACAGGACAGTCATATTATCTGCGTAGTAGGCCGCATCGTAGGATGTCAGGTTGAGCAAACTTTGTCCTCCCATACAGTCACCAAAGTCTCCCGAGTATAACGCCGGGTACCGATCAACCAGCAGCGTGTGTGTTACTCCCGCTCCATTTGTCCCCTGTATCGTATCCGAGCTCGAAGAACTCTGCGCTCGTGTCGAAGGAATTATTGTACTGAAGAGGGCAAGGGAAGAAACAAACGCCGTGGTCCATGATGCCGATGATAACGAAGGAAATCGTGCCATTGTCGAAATGGTATTATTAGTAGATGTTGCGGAGAGGAAGGATGGACGGGACGATGCCCGGTGGTGATAGTTGTTGTGCTGTCAGAGCCAGAGGAGGTTGGAAAATTCTCGAGCTCGAGAAGTGCAAGGTTTGGTGACTTGAGCTATCCCAAGCACCTAGTGTTCATGCGTCCCAACCTCCAGTCGATCAAGCGACAAATGTATCGAAACGTATGGCCCTATTTCCCCAGCGTTTCCGACGCAAATCGAAACGGCAGGCGTTGTGGCAGATGGAATGTTCCGATGAACGATGACCGTTGTAATTGGGCGCGTAGAGTATTTATTTTCGGTATGGTTGGGGTCTGGGTCGCTTTCGAGGTCGAGCGTGGATAATTGTGTCTGCAGACGCCGTTGATTAAGATACTAGATCAACACTCCTCGCATTCTCCTCTCAATAGGTCGATCGTAAACTCGGAATAGCGACAGTGAAGTCCTACACAGCTGGACGACGACGATATTTGGGTTGCAGTTGCAAGAACAAACGAGTGTCTTGGGGTGGGAGATAAAGAAAGTGGAGTGGATCGGAGGGTTGTGCAGAGCAAGGAATCTCGACGGGATTGAGTGGTGACGAGCCACCGCTGGATAATTTGGCAGCCAGTCAGGAAAGGGAAAGGGCGACGTGGTGCTAGGCTCGAAGGGGCCTCACCAAGGCACGCTGCAACGTTCGAATGGCAGCCACTGATTGCAAGACCGTGCCCAGCAAACATTCAAGTTCCAGACAATTGCGATGTCTTGCACACGATGGCGGGTGAAACATGCGTGCACATCTTCAGCGTGGAATTACGTACTCTGTACAGTTTGATCTCTGAACACAAGAATTAGACTCTCTCACAAGCCTACGAGTAAGTTTTCATGTTATGCTTCTTGGAATTATGCTATGGTCCCAGTGCCTGCGGATCATCACAGGGTTCATCGTTCTGTGGACTCTGATACTTCGTATGGCCATCATCAAACAAGCGGTCGCAGCACACGAGACAAGCGGACGTGGTCGTCGTGTTAACATTCCATTGCTCAGCCAAACAATACATCTCATGCCACTCCTGCGCTGCCATTGGGAAGTCTGCATCCTGAGGGCAGGGAGATATTCTCGTTCCTCGTGTCAGCCCGCATCTCAATTTTAACATACGCTCAACGGACAATTGAATGCCGACGACGTCCAGCCATGGCGTTCAGTCCACCAAACGCGCAGCATTCCAGAAACAAGTCTGGCAGCCGCCACGGCATCTTCGGGAAGTCTGTTCAAGGTCAATATCATTCGTCAGCATTTATTGAGCAGAATCTGGATACAAGACCGATGGACGAGCAGCTTATTTATCCCAGACAATAGCCCTCATCTGAACTTCATCCCACCCTCTTCGTCCTTTCCCCATTTCCACCCCGAAGTGTGCATCCTCACCTCATCTTCAGAATTGCCCAATATGGCGCGGCCCTGCATTTGGCGATCCTGGCAGCGATAACAGGATTTTTATGAATTGGCGCCGCCGGGCCTCGATCTCGTGTTCTTTGGGAGAAGCGCCCCAAAAGCCTGATAATCCTCCCGGCTTGGCCGGCTGCTGATGCTGGTCGGGCTGGGTGAATGGCGTTCTTGTGCATGGGGGGCTGGTTGCACCATGCAGGTCTTTGAAGTCCGAGGAATCCGTGCAGGAAAATACGACGCATGCGATGTTGCGGCGTCGACGATGTCCTTATCGGGAGTGATAACGGCGAGAGCTTTCATTTTTCAGGATTTGTATCTTTGGAATGTATGAAAGTTTTCATCTTTTCTATGATATGAATCATTTCAGGATGAGATTCTGCTCCTCTGAACTCACTTTCCTCAAAACATTTTCGTTCTTCCTCACCGCCTCTCATTCCAATCCAAGCTAGCCAACTCACCTCAACTCCATAGTGGCCCAACCTCCACTTTCCTTTCTCTCCGCTCCAGATCTCGGTCAAAGAAGCTCACTCACGAGTCACTTCACAGCCCTAAACTTACTCAAGCTTAAGCTTCTTTCAACTCATGCATCTATCACAGAATCCAGCCAGACCCCATATACACTCAAACAGCAGACACAAACCGAACCATCACCAAGGACAGCATCCCACTCGAAACCGAACGATGCAACTCATGCACGTCGGCTTCTTCGTACACTAGCCCTAAGTCTACTACTGCAAAGCACTACCAGATTTCCAAAATCCTCCACGATCGGCCCTTCAAATCCCATCGCAAGTTTTTGAGGCGTCTTTGAACATCAACCTCGCATCACCGTTTCGGCTTTTTTTTTTCATGACGATACGATACTTCCCGCGACATAGCTCCCGCCGCCTCGAACGCTAGCGAACGCCAGCTTGTCATCACTTTCTGATCACGATCAGCAACCGTTTTACGAAGTAATGTTCAATATGTTCATTAAAGAAATCTACACGAATTCACGATCGCCTCCTGATACCCATCCGAGAAAATCCTCTAGAGTTTCGGTTGCTGTAGATCATCCCCAAACCCAGCCCCTTTTTCGTATTCCCAGCACCACCAATAATAAGCGAGAAGGAGGCTTGCGTAATGGATGAGCCGCATTTGCATCTGCGTCTTCCCCGCCTTTGCTTCTCCTCTTTCTCCAGATCGCTGTGTTTCTTCTAAACGGGCTTGGACAAGAAGTGCAGAGAGAGAATTCTTGGGCTGTTTTTGACGAGAGTCTGAGATCAGGGCTAAGAGTGGCAAAAACAGAAGAGGCTGAGTAGTCTTGGATTCTTGGCTCGATAGTTCGGGAGATGAAGACTGGAGCCAAGATTCTTGGTCCTCGTACGGAAGGGGGTGGACAGAATTCAAGAGACCGATAGAGGTCTATTATTCCTTGCAAACCATAACAATATTATATCTTTTCAAGGAGAAAATTAAGGGTATTAAAGTGCTGGAATCTAGCTATATTTTAGTATTATTTTGATAAGTTTTGAGCTAGAATTAGCAGAGTATACAAGGAGTAATAAACCCTTATTAGTCTCTTGAATTCTGTCCACCCCCTTCCGTACAATGCGACTGCGAGACTGCTCGCTGCTCTCCCTCCGAGCAATTATAAGGCCATGCAATTAAAATCTCACTTACATCTTGTAGTTACGCTATCCTAAAGTTTCAGGCAAATCTGATCTCAACAGATAGCAGGTCGCCAAATTTAAGAATGCAACCAGCATCAGAATAAGTTATTTCATATTATTAGCTCCAACTTCATAATAGTCATTTACAATTTTGTTTATTGCCAGAGTAACAACAGAAATTAAGAAATTCTTATTCCAAGTTAGTACATTCGAACCTATTACAAGCCGACACCTCTACCTCAAAACCGATATCTACCTCTCTTTATTTGCACATCTCATCTTCCTCTGCCCCGTTCCACCGTCGCATTTCTCAACTCTAAATCAGACTAAGTCTCATTTGTTGCACATAATAGAACCCGGCACTAGTAAACGAGGAGAAAGAAGGTAGGAGCTCCAAGGACGGCGGGAACAGAACACCACTTGAAAGTTGCATGCAAGCCTGCGACATGCAATAATCCCAGTCCATCTTCCTCACTTTCAATTCTCTCAATATCTGAAAAGCCATTGTATTTATATATATATACCAAATCCATAGTTTTTAATATTAAAACGTTTTAAACTTCTTTATTATTCTTATTTTCAAAATTTCAATATATATTATATTAAAAATATTCTTATTATTAAATATAAAATAATAATTTTAATCTTATTATATTTATACTTTTTTTAATTATTTATTTATTTAAAATCAAAGATTAATAATTTCAAAATATATATTAATTTAGAAAATTAATAAATTCGAATTATTATTAAAGAATAAAAAAATATAAAAAATAAAAGAAAATATTTTTTATTTTATTTTATTTTTCAATTTATATAATTTATATAATAAGAATAATTATATATATTAATTATATATTTATTTAATATAATATATAA
>FJOG01000002.1:442799-491415 GCA_900073065.1 Phialocephala subalpina
ATAAATCATATTAAATTCTATTTAATCGAGAAATAAAACGAAAACATTTTAATTTTAACATTAATTCTTATTAATATTATTTATTAGATATTAAAATCAAGTTTATTTTAATTTATTTTCTTATTTTCAATATTTTATTAATAATTATATTTTAAATAATTTCTTTTCTAAATATTCTAATAATTGCGATTTTATTATCTCAAGAAATAATATTAATTCCTAGACTCGCTAGGTAATTATCCACGCATAATATAAATTAATACTATTAATAGGATTACCGTTACTATTCCTTACCCCTTATCTCAAGCTTTCATCCAATATCTTTTAGAGGGGGACCCAATATATAACACCTCCAATATCTCTTACTCTGGCTATACCTCTTTATATTTCCAAGGTATCCACGAATACAACCATATCCTCGGTTCAAATAATCCCGATCTCTCGGGTTTGGTAAATCTGGAGGGAAGTTACTCGGCTGGCATGGCCTTGTTGATAATCTCATCGTCCCCAACGGGACCCTAGATTATCGGCAGCGTGTCGATGCGCTCATGGGAGGTACACATGCTGTTGATAACTTCTTCAGGCTGTTTTTCGCCCCAGGCGTTAATCACTGTGGAGGAGGGTATGGGCCCATCCCCGTGGATGGCATGGAGACTCTTGTGGCTTGGGTAGAGCATGGGGTTGTTCCTAACACGTTGGCAGTGGAATTTATGGATGGGCATGGAGATGTGGTGGAGCTTGACATTTGTATGTACCCGCTGGTTTCGAAGTATATTGGAGGTGATCCAAAGTTAGCGGCGAGTTATCTATGCGCAAATTCTTTTTAGTCTTGTTGTAATGGATTAAATATATTTCGTCCAGGGAGTTTAAGTTGTAGGGATAGCTTCTATAATAATGTTATTTACGAAGTCTAAGGATAAGAGGACAATGCCTTATAACCCAAAAACCCAATTGGATCCTTCTTTCTCTGATGGCTCGCTTCCCAAAATCATATCGTAAACGGCCAACTTCCACTTTTACCAGCCTCCACACTCTGCATTTCCACGCAAACAAGACAGCTTGATTTCCGCCGACCACACCGAGTCCCACATTAGTGCTCTTCTTCCCGACACTTGTCCCCGGTGCTTTGGTTCTGGTATGTTGCTCCGTATTTATTCCCTACGGGGCCTCCGCTGGATCTGCTTCATCTGAAATGTGGAGTTTACGAGTAGAGCAATTCTAGTCAGTTCGCCTATTATAAGATTTGCAAACATATGGCCTTATCTAAAAGTACCAAAGAGAAGACTTGTTGATTGAAGGCTCAATTTTCTCATTAAGCGTACTTGAAGGACAGCTCCCAGCCAATATTGCAGTACTTTTAGCGAGGAACCCCCTATAGTGGGTCCTCAGTGCTTTAGGCGAGGAACTCCAAAATAACCCCTTTTCTAACCTTTTCATCCTTCCTTTATAAGCGCTACGGTATATCAAAGGTTAGGTTAACAAAAGAGGATCTGTGCACCAAAACCTTGCTTGGGGGGAGTGGTAAGAAGAATCCAGCCGTGCCCGAGCCAAATCCTGCGCCCAGTGACGGTTTCAGTAGTACAGCCCTGGCCGAACGAAGTTCTTCAACCACTAGTGATGTACTTCGTACCCGGGGTAATAGTTGCAAAATCTCCACCAAGCACCCTAACTTAAGCCAGTAACAATTTAAATTCTGGAAACCTGATTGGCCAATTTCTCCTGCAATTGAGGAAGTCTCTGGAAGTCTTGGCGCAACTATTACCCCGGGTACTAAAGTATAATTTTGCTGACACACGAGCCTGCATTGTTTCTGCTAGCTGAGAAGTCCACTCAGCTCGTACACTAGTTGTATCTGGCAGCAAAAATTTGGAAGGCTGCCTATCAGGTGACGACAGGTTTGCGACATGGATCCTGGCACGAATGAGGATCCGTGTGTCAGAACCGTTTTGGTGCGACGCATGAGGCATCACAAGAAAGACCACTCCGTAGGTATTGAATGGAATCTCAAAGGCGACACCGCAAGCCATGCACCTATCCGGCGCTCCGAGGTACCGCTACTTTGTGGAGCACTCCTCGCAGGCCGCGGAAATAAATATTAATAGCCGGCGTGTGCTTCTCGCGAGTAGGCTGTGTGCCAGTATCCTGATAAAGAGAACCCCACCTACAATTTCCGTCGAGCAGATTCCTTCTAGACGCATTCTCATCAGATTCTCATTCTTGGCTTGTGATGATGTATGTGATGATAATATGGTAATATTTGAGTGTGACGTGTGGGCAGTACAGACAGTGAGGCGGGCCACAACAGCGACATGGCTTGGACGTCTAGCCAACAGCTAAGTTCGCTCTGTCAGTTCTCAAACTATCTTTCTTGTGTATGCATCACACTTCCTTTGCACTGGCAGGTATCAAAAGACTCGAGGTCTTCTCTTGTGGACAAAAAAATTGAAAGCTAAGTTCCCATTTCCACTATGGTGTTCATGATCAAGATGGCCAATCAACGGCCTAGACGAGAGGGGCAACGCACGAACGTGACGGTGCGAGGGCGCAATTCAGCCTTGCGCGAGTTCGCCTGGATTGCAACGCCGAGTAAGTCCATCAACCCACATCGCGATACAATTGTCTGCGACCAAGTACGGAGCTCCGCAGACATCAGAACAACTGCTTCCCACATTCAGACGAGCCCTCCGCAAGATCGATCTGCTGCGGCAACCATAAAACAACGTACCTTCCTGAGGTTCAAATTTATCTTCGCCGACGAGCCTCCACCAGCAACACTCAACCCACTCGATAACGAGGGTTCCCGGACTCGTCACGATGACCGTCCGCCGAACTACATTCTATCCTTCCTGCGGTGTTTCCACTGTCGTTTTCTTGCACAATTTATGAGCTAGCAGATTCTCGGAAACATCATGGCCACTGGTCCTCTACACACCGCGGCAGGCGTCGCCGACATGACCGACGATATATTTTTTAAGAGTATCAGGGAAGATATATTCAAGGCAATGGAATATCAAAGTCGTCCGGCATTACGATTTGTAACAAAACACCATTTGGGAGGTGTTTGGACGACCCCCCGACTGGAGAATTTTTGTCGAGTCGCACGCTTAGAGGGAATGATCAAGCCCACTGAGATGATCGAATATCTCAGGAAGAACCTTCTGCGGACTCTCTCGATACTTGTATACATACATTGGGAATATTGGGATAAATTCCATAGGATATTCTTCGACCATGTTATTGCACCTCCTTTGGCACGGGTGGACCGGAGCATGAAGGAGTACGGACAGGCGGAATTAGAAAGGGAAGATTTCCTCGGAGATAGCATGCTGGCAAATGCCTTTTTGGATTTTCGGGATCAATTCTTTCCGATCGTCATTAAGGAGGGAATGGTCAAGGTGTATAGAGAGGGACGGAGGCTACCGTTCATGGAACTCCAGAATGGTGTGGTCGAACTTGGCGAAGGAGGTTACGGGAAAGTAAGAAAAGAGATTATTGCTATTATGCAATATCGTCGGGACACAGGTCGTCAAGTGGTGAGTTGAATTGTCACAGAACACCTGCACAGTATTATTGACTATGAAGCAGGAGATTTGCCCGGTGGCGCGGAAGGTTTTGGTCCAAAAAGAAGATTTCCAAAAGGAGACGGAGAACCTAGAATACTTGAAGCGGTCCTTGTTGAAGCACGATAGAATCGCTACTTTTTTAGCCATCATCTCCGTTGAAACTGGGTTATCTACGGAGTTCAACATTCTGTCGGAACTGGCCGACATGAATTTACAAGAGTTCCTAGACGGAAGACATAACGAATTCACGGTCACTCCACAGAGTCTCATGTCCGAATGTGCTCACCTTGCCGATGCTCTGAGATTCTTGCATAAGGGGATCGAAATACCAAGGGACGCTATCTCGGATGCCGGGAGTCAAGAGGGGCCTATGACTTGCCACCATATGGATCTGAAACCGGAAAACATCCTTCTTTACAAACACCCCCGCTACCCAGTTTGCATATGGAAGATATCCGACTTTGGGATCTCCAGGATCAAAGAATCCGTGAGTCGACAACCCAAAGGCAAACAACGGAACGACAAAAGTCTGCTAGAAGTTCCCCGAATGCTCGGAGAATTGAAGAGAAGCATGAATAGTCAAAAGGGCCAAACCAGCCGCACCAACGCCAAACGAAACTCTGGAACATGGCAGGCTCCGGAAGTTCATCAGTCACCCGAGAAAGTTGTGGGGATCGAAAGCGACGTCTGGTCTTTTGGGTGCATCCTTGTCTCTATAGTTGCACTCGCGCTAGGGCCTAATGAGTTGGCGTCTCTGGAAACCACAAGAGGGAAAACAAAGCAAGGTATTCATTATGACTATGTCAACGATGATCGTTTCTACAGAACCCGTGATGGGGTGATGGAGCTCAACCCCCACATCGAGTCGTGGGTCGACTTCTTGCCACAACGACAAGGTCACAACACTGATATAACCACTTTCCTCCTGAACAGCCGCGACATTCTTTTTTCAACGCTGAAAATTAAGCCTGAGGATCGCATCAACTCTGGCAACCTTCACCTCGCTCTGAAGAGAATATTTTATGCTCCAAGTAACGGCGCTGACCGTGCTGTTTCGGCAACAAACAAGTCCACACAATCCTCTGAACCCGCGCCTGTTCCATCGTTGAAAAAATTGGAAGCTTCTTCAGCTCATATTGCAGTCAATCCTGAATTGATTGACGGAGAGAGTGGTTCCCATACCGAGACACAGTTGCAATCAAACTCACAGATAACAACAGAGAGTCCGAACTCACACCCCAGCCTCGATCAAAGAGCAGAAATCCAAGAAGATACCATATCACAAGATCAAACCCCCACTCTGATTTCCCAAGGAAAGGGCAGGGAGACTCTCCATACCCCAGTGATGGAAGCAGATGCCTCAAAGGTTTACCTGCACGCTGATATGCCAACGCCAGCATCGGAAGGACGCGAATCTCCTCTTTTTGGCACTCCCAGGATATCCATCCAAGATCGGTCTCAAGACACAGGAGTCAGCGGACCATCAAATCTACGTGAAAGGACGAACGTCTCAATTCCAGATAGACACATTGACCGGATAGGCACTCTTCCACTTGAATCAAATTGCACACTCTTTGGTGGTGTTGGAAAGAAGCGGTCCCTGGCTAAACGACCGACGTTTCCCTCTGAGAAGGTTGCCGGGATTGGCTCTTCCAAGAAAGACTTTGCGCCAGAGCACGATGTCCCACCGAACGCCGTTGTTACAAATGGGTATCATCCAAATCTTTCGAATGGTTGCGCATCGAAAGGTACTCCCGGAACTTTAGCTTTGGAGTCACACTCTGCTTCGGCAACTCCTCGAAGTCGATCCATCCCGCCGAAAACCGCTAAGTCGACACCGTCAGTAACGAAATCTCCCCCTAATTGGCTACCTACCTCGGAAATGGCACGGATTCGTCCCCAATTCCCTCATTCACGGGTCAATTCCCTGCGCTCTGAAGCACATCAATCAACCCACACGTCGAGTTCTTCGGGTATCAGCAGCTTCACTGGTCAGCTGGGGCCAGCCACTTTTCAGTTGCACCCACCAAATGTGAAGAACGTCACCCGCACTATCATTTCGTCCGATTGTACATGGGTTGCATTCTTGTCTTCTACGAACATTTACTTGTACGCAATACGCGGCGAAGAGCATCCACGCCTTGAGCTTCCACGGCCTGACGGATGGAAGTGGATTTCCGTCTCCATTTCCGGCGACTTTATTTTGGCCGTGGGTCAAGTTGCCAAAGGGGGCACTGTTGTAAGTCATGAATTTGTATTCCTACTAGAAGTGTTCAAAGTAACATCAATCCAGTTTAGAAAATACGAGATCATCGCCGACGCCGAGAATGATGCCAGCTTCGAAATCGAGCCAGCAGATGGCAGCCGTGAGTCATCTGTCGAAGGTGGCGTGATCTCCTGTAAAGGGTATGTGCTTTATCAACAACAGTCGGCAGTGTTGCTCGCACATATGGAGTAGGTTCTCCGAATTTGCATATGTACGAGCCATTGACTTATGTTGCAGCCCCGAGATAGACATCAGACCACAGCTACTCCCGACCGAGGGCAAAGTTCGGAGGAGCTGGTTCAACGAAAGCGGTACATGGGCTTATGCCTGGTCCGTGAAGCAAGCAAATCATTATATCAAGGCGTGGAACGTTTCAAACCCAGACATTTCAAGACAGATTATCCATCCAATTGTGCGTCAAGCCTCCTAATGGAACAACAACAAACGCTGACATTATTAGCCGGAGCATCAAAATCATGGAGATCCCGTACGAGCTGTGCTTTCATTCCCCAAATCTGTGGGATTCGTACTTTGGAAATCCCATAACAATATCCTAATTGCTCCTCATAATTGTACTGATCGATGGGGGCAAAATCTGTCTAAGTTGGATGATCTGCAGGCCCTCGCTATCACTCCCTCTGAGGACCACATTGTTTACATTCGCGTAAAATGGAAATTTTTCGCAGCCAGGAAGACCAAGTTATACATCAGAAGGATGGAAGTCGACAGAGACGGAAATGTCGTCCTTCTGCCACCCAGAAAAGTTTTATTGAATCACCTCTTCCAGCATGGTAGCAGCACTCTTTCAGTAGCATCTGACAAGCGCGACGTTCGTTGTTTTGTTGTGCATATTACCGGCGACGTGGAGAAGGTTGTTTTCGATGCTCATGCACTTTTAGATACCTCCGGTTTGTAATTTGGGACTGTATTATACTTCAAGTCCAGGCCAGCCTTTCTGCTGAGAGCGTTGTTTTATAGCTTTGTTTCGCTTGCGTTTGTAGGCAATATAGAACCATGATCCAACTGTCAAAACTGTCAGAGGAACTGTAAGGGCAACAAAGATCCAGAACCGTGATGAAATTTGGAATCCGTTTCCGTTTGGGCCTTGGAATGCGAAGAGATTCATCCCGAGGAGCGACTAATTCCAAATCAGCAACAAATACAGTGCTGGGTGTGAAGACATACTGCCACAAAGCTTGCAGGTAGGTAGAGTAGAGTCACAAGGGTGACCACCTTTACCGTTGCGCTGTCGTCTACAGTGTCATGAGTTAAGAGTAGCATATTATGGTTGATATCAACAGATGTTGCTTGGTTTTTTAAAGTCAAAGCAACGGTGAGCTGGTAAAACAAAAGTTAGCACTCGGCGGGAACTTGTCCTCAAAGATGTTTCTAAGGGGACACACTTGGTTAAGCACTCCTTGCACTCGGGACTTGAGAAGGTCGATACTTGCCACATGACCACGGTACTTAGAAATATATGATTTGAAGCTATTATCAAGGGCTATGAAAGCAGCCGTCTCGAGGAAGCCTTGGTCATGGAAGCTGCTGTTCAATTCCTGGAGGCCGCTTACGATAGATGCTGTAGTGTTGAACCGTGTATGTGAGGGGAGAATTCTTTCTTGGAGGTACTGAAGCTTCGCGAGAGTCTTGAAGGCTTCGGTGTAGTCCTCAGGGCGTGAGAATTCGAGGGTAAGCGCTATATCTGCCTGGAAAGGCGTCAGGATATAATAATTTGAACTCCCTGTAGCTAACTCACAATATCTTCGAATTCTTCACTTAATGCTTTTAGATACCACCTCGAATTCTCGATATATGAAGATATCGCAAGGGAATGAAGCTGTGGTACACTTGTGCAGTTTCTGAATTGAGTACCATGTGTAATTGCGTCTTCGACCTTTCCCTTTAAGACGGAGTTTGGCATTGGATGGATGAATATCCACAAGTTCTCTTCTGGTGTATCCGGTGCAAATCTACGGAAGACTGCCGTTTGCCGTATTGGCCATGAAACTTTCTCTTTACCTCTACTTTCTTCAACATATACCAGTAGGTAGGACATATCTGCGGTAAAACTCTACGATTAGCAAGGTTAGTGAGCGAGGAGTAAAATCGATAAGCTGTACCAAAGGAGCCATCGGGCCTGCGTATTACGGTCAACCCCCCAAGACCGGCCTCAGATTCCCGTGGCTTTCCCCCGAACGCGAAGAGAAGATCTAGGAATTCGATTCCCACATGGTGGAAAGAGAGAACTTTGTTGAGACACTCTTCGGTAATTTTCAGCGGCTCTAAAGAATTTTGACAATGTAGTGATCTGCTCCTCCAATTAACAGTTGTGGTACAAGGCACTTCAATCTCTTACATTATCCGCGTTGTAGGTGTGGCCGTTTGGGAGATATATTGTTCCACATCTTCGCTCGTACAAAATTCTGCCTTGAAAGCGCGAGAGCCTTCGCTGGAGGCTGTGAAAAATTTAGCAGGACAGAAAGGACTCCAAGGAGAAGTATACCTCTAACGTCGATGATCTCGACTTCCGTTTCCAATGAAGACCCACAGAAGAGAGTTGGCCGTGCGTCAGACATCCTATCGCTGTAGGACTGAAGGTTGACTATTGAAGGCTCCAAGACAATGTTGGACGGATACTGCCACCAACGGTCAAACACATCCTTTTCACCTGCCCGTCGATCAGTTTCGGATAGGGTGAACATCATGGTATTGTTTAATACACGTGAATCGATATGCGAGTAGTTGAGGATCGGATCAAAGGGCGTTATTTTGTTATAGATTGGGAGACGGGAGATTTGTGTCGGCGTTGGGGCTGTGTAAATGTCTCAGTTGGGGCTGGGCGCGGGGCTTCACAGCTGCACTCCCTGCAAATCAAGTACTCGGTGTGACAGATCGTTCCGCCAACTAATCAGCCTTGCATTCTCAGAGCGGCACGTCACGAAAAAATACCTCGTTGTCTGTTTTTATCAAGATTTCTGTTTTATCAAGCTCAAGAAATAGCTTTTAAGGTCCCAAATCAATTAATTATCATTAAATCATCACTAAACCCAACAGCTGCCATCGTTCCCGCAAGATCATAGTCCTTCACCTAGCTAGCCGTTGCCCTCAATTGACGACTCGGCTGGATTCACGCAGGCTTCTGCCCAGCGGTTAGCGAGAATTTCTTTGAGTACGGATATCTGCCATGAGTTCGTCCGACTTACTTGAGCTCGCTCTAAACCAAAATTTAGCAAATGAATAGCTAACACGAGCATACGGGATAACAGAGATTCTATTGCCAACATACCGGATCTACTTTACGTGGAGCATAGAACCAGTATCGGTCATTGCTCATCTGTGACGAGGGTCAGCTTCTCATCAGTGCAACCAAGAACAAGGCTATCAATCACCAGCGACCACGTCAACTTTATTAGCTAGGCAGTGGACACTATGAATCTACTAAAAGAAAAACTCACGGAAACGTCGATTTTTTTCCCGAAGAGTTCTTCGAGAAGGCTCTCAAGCCTGGACTTCTTGATGTATCCAGACAAATCTTTGCCCACGATAGTCTTGACGTTATCGGTGGTTTCGTCCATATTTCTTCTCTAACTTTCATGCATCTGTTGCTGTGTAACTGGGAGAGGTGTTTTTAGATGAAGAAAGAGTTAAATTAGATAAAGCAGAGGCTTTTAGATTTAGGAACGTGTGCAACCCCAGCCGCGCAAGGCATTCTCAAAGGAGAATTGGGCGTTCGCTAGAGTCCAATGACAGTTAACCACATCCCACCTGATGCGGGCTGGGCGTCAATTGCAAGTTCACGTTGCTTTTTCTCCCATCCCTTGGAAAAGCTGAGATTTCACCTGAGATGCTCTTCATGTTAAACTTCATACCTCTACAACAATTCTCAAGTGGCAGACTCACTGCGCGACTTCACAAGTGAAATGTCCCTCCATGACGAACCTGCCCAGCTGGATGTTGCGCCCAGCCGAGAAGAGAGCGATGGTCACTCGCAAGGCTCCGGTGAGGGAGATCATCCCGCTCGACGAACAACTGATCAAACTTTTGAGTCGGGGCGTACTTGCCAGACAGGAGATACTGAGAGCACGATAATCCATCACGCACAGCGACCACGTTCCACTGAATATCATCTCCCGCCGGCGGTCCAAGAAAGTCTCCCATCAACCTCAAATGGCCCTCACCAAACAGTCAGGTAAAGTTAGACACATAAGCACCCCAACAACAGCTTACTGATAGCCCGTAGACGTGATTTACAACGATGGCAAATATTCGTAAGAATCTACTAAAGACGATGCCATTTTTTGTTAATCTGATTTTTAGTTCATCGTGATAAGTGGAACGATCGGTCTTGGACTTTTTACGGACAGTGGTGAAATTTTGAGGCTCGCCGGTCCTGGGGGAGCTATATTAGCGTTCGTTCTAGTTGGTCTGGGAGTGATATCAGTCATGTCTGGAATCGCGGAGATGATAGACCACTGGCCGATCTCTGGTGCTCTTGTAGAGTTCGTGAGAAGTTTCGTTGACAAGGATCTCGCGGTTCCTATTGGGATAGCTTACTGGTAAGTTAACAAAACATTTCAGATTTTAGGCTCACCATCAATTAATACTTCCAGGGGAGCGTATTCTATTACATTCGGAACTCTTATCAGTGCTATGCTCGATATTGGTGGCTATTGGCACTGGCCAGAGTTCTGGAGATTTGTTGCCTTTGGAATTGCAACGCCAATTCTTGCACTAGGAATAAACTTAATGGGGGTCAATGTAAGTTGATATTATACTTCTCAGAAACCACTAAACCTGTTTCTAGTTCTATGGCATGATTGAAAGTGTCATCGGTATTCTGAAGCTCTTCCTCGTTGTTGGAACCTTTCTTCTCATGTGTGTGATCAATGCTGGAGGTACTGACTGCCACCCATGAAGTGAGCATGATTAAGCTAACAAATACAGGTGGTCCGGCAGATGCAATTGGCTCTAAATGTACGTCCATCCAAAAAGTTTGGTGTTCTGCATAGACAAGCCGGTACTAACCATATCTCCAAGACATCAATGAAGGTTTCAGGAGTGACTCAACGGTCACTACTTCCCCATTCGTTGCGTTCCTGTAGGTGAAAAGTTACAAAGCCTGAAAACGCTCTGGTAATAACTTTACTCAGTGCTGGTATTCCCATTGCCGTGTATGCCTTTGGCGGAGTTGAAATCATAGCGGTAACAGCAATCGAGGCTAAAGATCCCCCTGGGTCTCTAAAATGGCCTGCGAAATCCGTGGCCGCAATCTTGTGGATTGGATACATATTCAGCGTCCTCGGCTTCTACTTGAATGTATCCTGGCAAGATTCCTCTCTTCCATCGATGGTAATTAGGGAGAGTCAGCAAACTCTTTCTGGATCATCAATTCTTATAATAGCCGCCAACAATTCGAAAATCCCAGGCCTTCCAGGCTTTCTAAATGGGGCATTATTACTTACCGTTTTCAGCGCTGCGAATACTACTATTTACGTTGCTTCTCGTACACTTTTTGGGCTTGCTAAAGGCTTGGATTGTGACGGTGGAGCGACGAGCAGAATATTTTCTCATCTAGGAACTACTTGGCCCCTAACTAATGTACCTGCTTGGGCTGTCGTGGCATCGGCAGTGTCATTTATTTGGCTTCCATGGTTACATGCTGGACTGAATTATGGCGACCAATCCGTGAGTATACTTTTCTCCCCGTTTATACTTCCCTTTGTATGCACGACTGACTTGGTGATCAGTTGCAACAAACCTTTAGTGGTATAGCAACCGTGGCTATCGTTCTAGTATGGGCCTCGCAATGTCTCGCCTTCATTAGGTATCGAAGATGGTATGAATATCCCAGTCTGACAATACTATCGCTGACTCTGATAAGGTTATACTTGAATCGAGACCATTTGAATGGAGAACTGGCAAATTATTCTTACGAGAAAATCAGCAGTGGTGCTCTATCGTACTTCCAACCTTTCCTCGCCTACTTTGGCTTCTTTGGCTGCTTCACAACTGTCTTCGTCTTCAGTACTGCCAACTGGTGGTATTCAAAGAAGCCCACCGCCAGCAATATTTTAGTGACTTTCACTGCAGTATGTTTAACTCTACCTTCAATCTTCCTATACTGATCAAATAGTAGCCAGTTCTTATTATTATTTTCTGGCTGGCGAAGAAGCGGTTCTCTCCATCAAGCAGTGGCCACTGGGGTGTAAAAGTCGATAGAAGTATCAAAGGCCTCAAAGATGAAATCATTAGGCTCGAGAGCTTTATCAAAACGCCGCCTTCGAACTCTTCTGATGCTGTGGAACAAGTGGGACGTACTCAATGGCAACGCATTGGCAGCGAGTTGGCCACTACTTCAAACCCGCTACCAATGCCATTTAGTAGTGGTGCTCTATGAAATTGATATTTCATTATTATTATACTTTAATTGAATTGAATTTGAATTAATAGAAACGAGAGAGAGAGAAAAAATAACCACTGGCCCATAAGGTGTTACACGATCTAGTCCCGAGGTAGACGAGAGCTCATGCCGTTTTGAGCAAAGAACCCCTTCGCATGTTAACTCCGCAGCTTCCTCGGTCAAGAGCATAGCGGGTGGAATCATCAGCCATCTTAGATGTCCAGCTGTCAACGCTGCCTCTAACCACCTCTTCCATGCGCTCTCCCTCGACTCTTTCGGTTGAATGCTAATCTCTACCGTTGAGACGGCCATCGTACCGTAGACCTCGTCGACAGGGAGAAACGCCTGTCTATTTCCGAGCATCTCCATCACTCGTGTCCGATCTGTTGCGCTGAAGCGCCTAGCTGCCATACCGGAGAAGTGCGAGAAAAGCAGTTCGTAGTTGTTGTTTATTAATTCTCCTCGAACCGTGCATTCGGTGATCTCGAACTGGTCACAAAGCCCGGGTATGGCGACGAAGAGCTCATCGTCGATCGATATTGGCTCTAAGTCAGAACCAATCCACAAAACGTTCGTGGCTAGGAGGTATTCTTGCAATGTCCAGACGCGCGTGCCCCAAGCGGCATTCGTAAAACGGGAGAGTATCTTCATCGCCTGCACAAGTTTGGTCCGCCCTTCTCCAAGTCCCCAGTACTGGCTCATTCCGCCATCCGTCCATGCCTCCGTTTTCCAAATGGCAAGCGCCTCATCTAGCTGAGCTGTACCGTAATCAACTTGCTCTTGTGTCAGATTCAGCTCGTTCGTGAGAATAATCAAGACAGCTTCAGCGTTCCCGTAGATCTGGCCCATAAGCGGGATCTGCTCGTTCATGTCATCATCGGAGTCTTGTTTGATGCAGAAAAGATCGACCCAGCAATATGTCACGGAATCGAAGTCTCTTTTCAGGAGTGTTTGCCTAATGGCGTTGCCGCCGAATGATGGATTGAGAGGCAGCTGCTTGGGGAAGATGTTGTCTGACCAGGCGTGGGAGATGGCGAGGTAAGGCGGTGCTTCCCCAATCTCGAAGGTCTCGACGGTCCAGATGATTGTATTAATGAGCCTGAATGTCTTCATTCTGACCTGGCATTCTTTACGCAATGATGGCCGCGGATATGGTTGGAGTTTGAATTTGAGGATGGATGTGGAATTTGGGTTTGAGGTGGAAGATCTCCGCGCACTTCAATGTTCAGCTTGTTGCGTTTTGGCCTCAGATTTCAGGCTTAACAATTCGGCCCACTAATTCCAGAGGACATCATGGCTGCACTATATAGATGCTACAGTGAGACGTGTCCTGTATCTATTCCTACAATAGCTGCAAATATACTGATTTCCCCCTATATTACCATTGCTGTATGTCACCCACAAACAACTGCCTGTTGCTGTCTTATGATTGGTCGGAGTACCAGATCTAGATTCTAACACAGCTGCTGGTTGTGGGAAATCACTTGGATTAGTATATTGCTTACAGCAATACCAAGACGCCCCTGCAATTGACGAACATGGTTGCATAAGCCCGTGCTTTCAGGCTTCATGAAAATCAATTAATTGGCAAAATGCGAGGGCGTTTGCAGAGGGTTTGGTGAAACAAAATATTCGCGAGGTTGGGGCCCGCTCTATGGAAAGCTAGTTAGTTATTGGTATTGCTATACCTACGTCAACGCTCGCTCGCTCGCTCGTGTTTTAGGCTGGCGTTTAGCCCTGCCCAGAGACTCTCGGCAGGCGCACAAACAGGCGTTTCCTGAGTTTACCCTCACCTTCAGCTCTAAGGCGTGCGATTTCAGTATTGGGTATAATAACATGCTTTGAAGACAATCAGAACAGCCTTCCAAATTATTCAAATGAAAATCTCGATCTGAAAACATTTTGATCACCGGAACCTCTGTGAGGCGGTAAATCGGACAAGGCTGAAAGCACTCCCTCATAGAAAATGTATCTCCATCTTAGCATTGCGGACCCAACGCGAGGCAAAGTTCGGGAAATCGCGTACTACAGTACAGTACTGCGCATTGGGCATGTAATCCAATCCTGAGCGGGCTATGCAAAAGCAGCGTGGCGCAGTCAGAGCCAGCCGACACCAGTCGCGAGAGCGGTTGATGAAACAAACAAAGAACGACCTCGCCGCCATCTTCCAGTGTTTCATTCTTGATGGCTATCTTAACAAGCTTTATGACGCAATGGACCCGCTCTCGCTCACAGCAAGCATCATCGACGTCGTCGGATTAGCATCCCAAACATCGAAAGCGTTGCGCTCCTTCTACAATTTGCGTCATGCGCCGCGAGAGATTCTCGAGCTGGCGAACGAGGTAATAGAGCGACCTAGTTGTGGAAATATCGCTAATGCATTATCCAGGTCAGTGAGCTGCAAGCTCTCCTTTCTCTGGTTCAGAAAGCGACCGACAACATCGCCCAAGATGCCCTCTCTCCAGGAGACCTGGATTTCATTGAACGGCTTATAAAAAGTGCCCAAGAACCGCTGGAGAAGCTTGATGGTTTAATTGATGCGTGCTCTAGCAGGAGCGAGACATCGAATGGCGATGGCGATAAGAGCAGTTCGCGCTTAAGCGTGTCGTTCGGCACTTGGCTGAAATCGAAGAAGTCGATTGACAAGATACGGAAAAGGTTTCTTCGGGCTCATCGGAATATCAACACAGCTTTGGCTGCTCTCAACAACATCCATCGGTTCGTTACTTGAAGACCCAGCAGATGAAACGATAACTGATATCTATTGTAGGCAAGCGGACTACAGGTTGATTCTGAACGTACATGATCTGGTGTTAAATCAAATCCAAGCTAGTGAAGATGGTATGTCCTCAACATTTTCTGATACTGTTCAGGAGCTGGAGAGGAAGTTCAGCAGGGCCGTATCTTGTCCTGCGAACGAAGGAAAAACCGGAGAAATCTTCACAGCGCCAAATTCACCACACCGTTCTGGCCAACTTGAAGTTACCAGATCGGAACTTTCAGCGCCGGCAACCAGTAGTACGTTGACGCCGCAGTTTTCTGAAAAGAAATTCAACTCGTACCGCTCGAATAGTGATGATCCCGGCCGATTTGACTGCCACGCTAGTATTTGGGCTTCAATTGGTAAAGGTACCTGTTACTGGAGCTGTCCATGCCAATGCCATCCCCGAAAGAACATGGAAAGCCCGCGATGGTTAACTGATCTCCTGGGTAATCTCTTCTACAGCTACACTGGAACGCCCCTACTTCAACTGCGACCATGCAATTACACAGGATGCCAACAGCGAAAAACCGTCTCATGCCAGCTCACATACTATTTTCCACAATGGATGATGAAGAAAATGTTCACGTTCACAGCATGCTTTCGGGATCTTGGTGGATTGTCCGGCTCGTGGTCAATTGGCTTCCCACGCGCGATATCCGCTTCGCATGACGTTTGGAGATTTATCGAACAAGGCCAATATGAAGAATTCTTACAAATATTGAGAGAGGGAACGATAATGGTTAACGATATGGCTGATGACGATGGAACTTCCTTACTACTTGTAAGTAAATAATCTTTTGGGATGGGGAATTGATACAAGCTAAGATTCATCGCCATAGTTCGCTCTGAAGTTCCGAAGTAATGATGCAGTGGAGTTACTACTAGATCATGGTGCAAATCCACACCTTGTGGACCCGCGAGGAGTGTAAGTCTACCACTTTCTCCGGTTTAAAGCATCAATGTTAATAAACTTCATCTAGTTCCGCTTGCGCATATGCACAATCAAGTTTACTAATAGACCGGCCCACCCAAAAACCATCCTGGTCTGCCAAAATGGACATTTCACTGGCGGAGATGAGCATCACGGACGACCTCTGCTTTACACCATTGCATCATGTCGTTATCGGGCTCGAAAAAGCGGACTTATACCAACAGTTAAGGCTGAATAATAGCTGCATTAATACCCCCGACTCACTAGGCCGGTCGCCCCTCCATTGGGCGGTTATCCAGGGTAACACGAGCGCTATCGAAGCGCTTCTTGGACATGGAGCTTCTCTAAATTCCATGGACAAGGAACAAATGAGTCCCCTACACGATGTGTGTCAAGCACCACAATCAAGCCAGGTAGGCTGCGCTCGTATCAGTTGGTGGTCACGTGGAACACTAAGTGGGTCTTTGTTTTATGTGTATATAGTTTCAGCTTCCCCCTTTCCTTAAATCTACAATCAAGTCGATTCCATCTGATAGCTCGACTTCTTATCGACGCTGGGGCCAATGTCGACGCGAGAGACTCTTGGGGGAGAACGGCATTTCGAATCGCTGTTGCGTTTACCAGTACTAGTCTCGATTTCATCGAAATGCTTATAAAGGAAGGAGCAGGCGTTAACGTCAGAGACGTTTACGACCAGACGCCCTTGTTAAAGTCCATTCGCGGGAACCCCTACACCACGCAAATACTGCTGAAGCACGGAGCTAGTACTGAAGCGAGAGATTTGTACGGCAATACGCCTCTCTCGGAAGCTATCTTTAGAAACAGGACTGAGCAACTAAAGCTGCTCCTCGAATACGGGGCAAAGACGAACCAGCTTCTAGAGCTTCAGCCTAAGCGTCGTGCTCGTGAAGGCGATGTTAATATCCTGCATTTCACTGCCTGGCACGGAGATATTGAGGTTATGCGAGCTCTCGAGGGCAGTGAGCAGCACTTCTGTCTTTCTCCTCGACCCATTGATGATTTTGAACAACATAGAGAGCTCAGACTAGCGAATGGACTAGGCGCCGGGAAGGAAGACCGTGAGGCTTTCGTCCGTTTGTTGTCTACTGTAAGGTACTCACGTGAAAAGGGCCAATTCTTTAACGACTCAGAAGGTGAAGATAGTGACGAAGGGGAGAACTTCATTGATGCTGAAGAATATCCTTGAGACGATTTCTTGATAGTGTAGCTATCGAAAAGTGTTTTTTATATTCCCCGCGTCAAGCAAAAATAACCACGAAAGCGTGACGGACCCGAATGTCCACTCCTCTTGTGAAGGTTGGAGTGGCGGGAAAAGGCCAAAGGTTTCCATGTTATGCAGGACTTTTCCAAGCAAGTTGAGACTGAGAGACCGCGAATGAGTCTAAATCGTCGCCCAGAATGATAATTAAGAGAAACCTATCGAACAGGAGTGAATAAATAATCCTAATTGCCAGGACTAATGGTAGACAGGAAATCATTCAGGGCTTGAAAGGACTAAAAGTAACTTTAGCAAGCCACTGCTCAATGGTGGTGTAATGAAGCTTTATTGATTACTATTCCATTACCCCTTCCCTCCCTTGCTGTCCAAATCCACACTCCCTCCCATTCCGGAGTAGAATACCTGGTCCAGGGTAAGTGTACGAGAAAGAACACATCCGCAACTCTCGATCTAGCTTTGACACATTTGTCACAGACGCCTTTCGTTCAAAATGCTTTGCCGCAAGGAGGGTTTGCAGCCTTGTAAGCTTGATGGGAAGACGAGAGTTGACCTTCGGAGCGCTGATAGAGCTTCACACAGACTGTGTGGCCCTTCAAAGCTCTTCAATTTACCTATTGCAGGATCTCGATCGACTCAGCTTCTCAAGGACTTCAAAATTCATAAGTATATAGCTCGAGTGATGGGACGAGAGGACATTTACATGCTAGCCGCAAAGCCTGAAAAACACTCGCCTATGTCCATTCTCCCTCGCCTATACCTTCGACTCCTCCTTTGTCACCTCAAATCCCCTCTTCTGGAAAAGTGGGGCCAGGGGAAACCTCGCTTCGGCCTCGCTTGAAGTCCCCGCCTTCCTAACGTCTGTATATATTTAAATAAGATTTATTTGCGAACAAAGGCTGAAAAGCCATGACATCCAATACAGGTGAGCGCTCCATTCTAACAACCCCGGCAGTTAATTTATCACAGGTTGGCCGTGTGGGCAAGCGCAGCATTACATAGGTCCCCGTTCTGATAGGCTCGTATCCGCAAGGGTGCTTGAAGCTGTTCGCTCCGGGCTGTAATGTTGTTTCTGAGAACACACAGGATTATTATTATTCATGAATTCAATTCATACAAACAAATTTTTTCAAACAAACCTTATTTTTTAAATTCTTTTTGCCTTTTTTTGATGGCGAGGTAGAGGGTTTTTTTTATTCTGCGCAAGCCTTCCGAAGCTCGTGTATATTTTTTTTACCGAGACAATAGCTTCAAATTTATCTTAACGCCTAGCGACGGACTGCGACCCGCTAGCTTTAATTCTACCATTATCACGGGATACAGCCTTACCGCGAGATAAACAAAGTACGCTATCTTTCTCGATCATATCCACATCACCACCTTCCACCGCACAAAAATTTCTTACATCTCAATTAGCAATGGATAATTCCAAGGTAAATCAATGACCGCAAAGCCACAGGGCTTCGGAAGGCAAGAGACTTACTATGATTTCACAGCGCAAGAAAGGATTTACGCCGGAGCAACGTGAGCAGATGCGTGCTGCGAAGCTGAACCGCAAGGCAGATGTAGCTGCGGAGTACGAGCAACCGGAGACGAAACGCCTGATAACATCGGCCACAGGTCAACGTAATGGCAATAATGATTTTGTCGCTTCCCTCCACTGTCCTCCAGCTGCAGAAGGTAAGCTTCTACGCTTTCCTCTTCCCAGATGTCCAACTGTTGGACAATTAGACATGCACGATGCTGATGTATGCAATGATAGCAACGAAACCCAAGCGACAACGCCTCTTCAAGAAATCTCGGACGGTGAGGAAGGCCATACAGGAGACGAAATGGGTTTGTCGCAGCGAGCATTACAAGGGCGAGGCAGCAGAACGACGCGCGGAAGCACTCCTTTCCCTCGGGTACTACCGCAAAGAGGTGGATGTTTGGATGTATGTAGATCTAGAACGCAGTGTCCAGAGCACGCGCTACTGTTTTCCCTGTTGCGAACCCGACTTTCCTGGCCCTTATCCCGCTTACGTCCAAGGTGTCGGATACGAAGACGATGTTTGGGAGAAAAGGAACATGTACAGGAATACAAGACGGTAGAGACGTACCATGTGGATGAAAATGGCAACGAGGTCGCGGAGGCTGAGCTCGAGGTCGAGGAGGAGATGGGAGGGACGGAAATGATGTTCGACAATCCTCGTCCAGGTCCAAGTACAATCACTGAAACTCCCGAGGATACAACGGACTGGGACGCTTCTTGGGACGAGATGATGTCAGGATACTCAACATTGAAGATGGGAGAATAATGCTTGAATGCAAGGTCGTTCCTAGCTTCAGGTACCAAAATGCAAACTGATCTCGGTTTCTGTAAATCTTCGCTTTTATGCTAATATGCAGAGCTATCTCACAGCAAGGGATATCTCTCTATCTCTACCAAGTAATCATCACATCATCTCTGTTACCCATTATACATCTTCTCCCCTTCTATCTACTTAACCCCAACCTCTGTAACCCCTAGATCCCCCACATACCCAACCACCAAATCTAATAACCAACAAACCTCAACCTCCCCTTTACCTCCTCCGGCAATTCTTCGCTCTTAACCAATCTCAACCCTACCACATCCCCCCAAAAGAACATCACCCTATCCTACGCATAAGCCAAATTTCCCGCGACGTTGCTCTCGCCGCCTCAAACGCTAATAAACGCCAGTTTATTATACTTTTTGATTACGATTAGTAATTATTTTAATGTTTAATATATTTATTGAAAAATCTATACGAATTCACGATCGCTTTCGGATACTTATTCGAGAGAATCCTCCAAATAAAGTTTCGGTTTTTAGAGATCATCTTTAAACCCAGCAAAACCCAGCCCCTATTCGTATTCCCAGCAACACACTAATAATCTTAAGCGAGAAGGAAGGCTTGCATAATAGATAGCCGCATCTGCATTTTGACTGCATTTCTTCCCCGTACTCTGAACCTCTCCAGGCTGCAGATCGGCCCATCTCTCTTATACCGAAGCGTCTTGATATGAAGGTATTATTATTGCAATATGGCGTGATGAGATCTTAATACGACTCCTGGTTTTTAACTTCAAGATCACGCCAATTTTTCCAAGACGCCGAGGAGAGCTTGGCTTGATAGTACTCGAGATGAGCGCTGAAGCCAAGAATCTTGGTTTCATAAATTCAAGCTCGGTGAGATTGCTCAATATCATTTCAAGCTTTTGTATACTGGTGCAGTGTTGGTAGCTCTTGATTCGTTGACCAGGGGCTGGTGGGCCATTGACCGAGTTTTTTGCTACATATGCGGCATGTATCGATCATTTGCCAAGTTTACCGTCAATTTTAGACAATAGGAGTCGATTCATCTCTCAAGTTCTCGACAATTTATACAATCTTGAGTCTGTTGATGCATCGTTGAAATTGGATATCAAGATTATTCACAAAGGGAGGAATGAATTTTTGCTCGCCCAATGTCAATTTCATACACTAGAAAGCCTTGATAGGCACCACTTTGCAAACCATAAATATTTTGGATCAGTACTGGATCTCTGAATTGCATTGACAGCTTTTTCAAGTTCGAAAAAAATGGGTACCAAGGGTCGGGCATCGTCTTGCGAAACGTAATCTTGGTCTCGTACCTTCTCGTCCCGCCGATGGTACGTCGACTAAAAGAGCGCACAGTCATTGCTCGATGGATCTATCAACATGTCTCTCTGAGGGTCCTCAGATTTCTCGTTCGTTGGCAACAAGCCGTCACCACTTCGAAGGATATTCAACCCAAATGTATCTATGGCTGGTTAGGTGCTTGCCCCTTCTGTGGTAGTAGCTTGGTCTTGTACGATAGAGACTCCAGTTTCTCGACACCCTCAAGACACCATAAGCCTATCTTTTCGTGCTCTCTTCTTTATTAAGCACCAACTCCTGCATGTCACCCGATATTTCCTCTCCCAATCGCGGATTCGCGGCCCCCGTTCTTCCTCTTTATGTGCGTTCGTGGCGTCGGCTTCCTGCAATAGGAGCTATTCTTGGTCTCGGAAGAGTCTAGGCTGCGTCATGGGGCCAGGACGGGTCTTCGACTTTTGGACCCGTCCCACGCCTAGCCTTTTATGCAAAATATATTAAAAGGGTATAAAAAAGCATAAAATATAAAGGCATTATTTTTTATAAAGCACGTTAAAAATATGTTAAAATACAAGGATTCACGTGCAAAACGCGTAAAAGTACGTCTTTATTTGCTTTTTAATTTCAACGTGTTTTGAATGTATTAAGTCTTTCTTTCTTTTCAAAGTTTAACTCTTGACTTTTGAGGTAAATAGCGAAATGTTTTCGAGTTTTCGAACTCTTAAAAAAAAGTAATTAGAGTACCAAGGACTATGGGTACTTTCGATATCTACTCTCATTTCTATTCTTTCTCCGACTTGTTTGGTTATATATAATCTATAATAAGTGTTTCAAAGAATAAGCATTAGACTACTTATATTCCTGGTCGCGAGAAGTGCTCCGGAAAGCGAAAGAAGAAAGACGGTTATACTGCTCAAAAGTCCCGAAGGAATTACCTCGAGCTCGAAGCACTTCATATATGCCGCTTACTTGAAGTTTTAAGCCTCAAAACCTTATTTTGAGCACTTTTATTTTACTTGTTATTTGATTTGCTTTAACTTATATTTTAACTTACGTTATACTTATATTTTCACTCGAATATATAGTTATAGTTTAATTAGTAAATCGATTAATAAAAATAAAAAAATTCAAAAAAATCAAAGAAAAAGTTTGTATTTAGATGGGGCCCTATGGGTCTATGGGACGGGTCCTAGAATTTTGGACCCGACTCATGGGTCTAAATTTGAAATGGACCCGCCTTATTAGCCCCATGGGGCGGGTCTACCCATGGGGGCTTAAATCAGACTTGAATCAACGAACATCTTTCCGAGTCCGAGACTCCGACTCCGAGTCCAATTATATTGAAAAGTGCTCGAGTTTTGAATTAAAGTCGGACTTAGCTAACCCTGATTGAGTAATCCGAATCTGTACGTCCGAAATTTCTAGTCGATGGGGACAATTACAAAGCCTCTTCGCCTTCGAGTAGAATGGTCACCGGGAGCTAGTACGGGTTTATGTCCAGTCCTTGCTCATGGCCTTTGCAGATACCGCGGGACACCCAAGACCTTCAGGGAGAAGCTGGCAATTATTACCATGGAAATCCCTCCCACGAAACTCCAGGTGTAGCGGTTGCTACAGCTTCTCTCAAATTCGGTTGAAGGCGCCTGGATGTTCTGGCTATTTTGGTTCTCGAGTCTTCTCTTGCACCGTTTCTTCTGCCGCCTTCCTTCTCTCAGCAGGTAGTCGAAGTCCAACTTGAGCTTTGCTTCAGCTCCGACAGCTATGTCACCTGGATTCTCGAGCTTAGGATTCTCGAGCTTAGGCCAACCCAGCTTATGACGGTTCTCAATGAAGTTCAGAGTTTCCTCCGTCCTGTGAATTTGCCGTTCTAGCAACTGCTGGTAGTGCATCAGTGTCACGACGCAGCATCCTTGGCCCAATTTCTCTTCTGCCTCCTCAAACTCAATATCAAGATCAGAGGAGATTGTTCTTAAGAATGAGAGCTCTGAAGATACCACAAATGTGAAAACTTCATTGAGTGCATAGAACGGATCAGAAGCCATGCCACCGATCTTCAGAGATCTACCATAAAACCTCGGCAGTAGTCTCACACTCTGTTCCAATGGTTCGATATTGAGGTCTCGAGATTTGTCGACTACCCGGTGTCCTGTAAGTGCTATTCCCGGTTTGTACATGGAGTTTGGATGGAAATGATGGCGGTGGGATTCTCCATTAAGTGCAGACCATGGGCCTGGCGGGCTGCTTGCTAGTTCTTTCCCAGAGTCAAGCCAAACAATCACTTTTCCAGAATTAGTGTGGTTTGCATCAAGTATCCCAGGCTTACTCACATATCCAGTAGCCAGTATCCAATTTTTTCGCATGAATCGTAATTCTCTGCTCTAGGCTGAAGGTGTTCTGGCTGTGAACGCAGTACGAACGTACGACTGAGTCTTCTGGCTTCCATAATCGTCCATAGTTTTCCAGGTTGGAAAGGTCCCGGAAATATTGCCGCATTTCCTTATCTGCCTGTTTCTGGTTTTTGGCCAGCCCAATGTAACTTCTGTTGTCTTCTGTTCCAATGGAGACGCAAGTCAACTGGATGATAGTGCTTGTTGAAGAAGGAAGTACGAGCGAAGGCAAATGACCAGCAACTTCCACGGAAGGGAAAAAGCTTGGCTGCATATAACTCAAATGTCGACGATAGAACTCAGGGTCTATTTCATACCGATCTCCAAGCTTGTTAAGCCATTGCGCACTTGGGTAGCCGGTCAAAAAAAGAAGACAGTTGGTTCCGGGTTTTGTTTCTTCCTCCGTTTGGTGCCACTCAAGACGAGTTGCTTCGAGATTGTTTTTAGCGTCCAGCTTATAGAGATAAGCAAAAGGACTGGGAGGTACAATGGCCTCAGGCTTTAGGTGATGGAAGCGCAGAAAATCTTTCAGGCTGGTAAAGTCTCCACCTGCATAGAGCGATGTTGCGATCGAACTTCTCCAGTGGAAATATACTCTCTGGGCATACCTGTCAAGAGTGACTTGAGAATTCAGTTATCTTGAGTCTCCAGAAGGCTCAGAAGCTATACTTACAATGTACCGACTTCTCGACTTTGGATTTGGAATCTTCGATTGGAAGTGGAAACGTTCTTGAATTATCAACATCTGTCGGTGTTTCCTGGCGCGGACCTATCTCAAGAGGCACGCTCAAGGGATCCATAAGGCGCTCTGCCGCATCGTCAGTCTAGATTCCGAAGATCACCGTGGTCATGTCTCTTCTTAACTCCTCGTTCGGAAAATTTGGTTGGCCGAGTTCTGCCTCACACCCCCCTCGGCTCACGAGCCATGAAAACGATTATTCGACAGCGGCACGAAGCTTCCCAAGCCAATCTTTATTGGAGCTCGTGCTTTGGCATTCAGCCGCCAGGAGCACATGGTCACTGGGGCGTTTTGACACACGCCTGCCCAACCTGTGCGGCGATACCTCGTTACAGGTAGTGATTCGTCGCCACAAGGCCCTAGACTGCTTATCTGGATCAAGGTGGAAAAGTAAGCAACCACCTCAAGGGAAGGATGCAACCACATTGTGATGGTGTTATTCTGGCGTTGGCGTGATCGACCCGTGTTTAGCCATTGTCTCAACCCTAGACGAAATGTGTTGCCGCTAGAATCGTTGCTCCACCTCGAGACAGAGCCTCCTTTGCGCAATATTTCTTGAACCGCAGATACCACGAGATCATAAGCTTTTGTTTCAATCGAGAATATTGGTTTGTCCACTTAGCACCATGTCTCTACCGCAGGACGTTTATGCCTCGCTCTATTTCATCGCAAGAGATCCGCTTTATCGCGACGAAAAGCCGTATGTCCTGAAATACACCGCTGAAACGACACCCATTAGTAATTACATTACTAAGAGAGTTGATAACGTGCTTATCCGAGACTTCAGGGGTATTGAAGATACGTTTACGTTTGAGAACAATGGATTTGCAGTACTTGACATGGACTCCGCGATGGCATATGAAGATTTCCAAGATGAACAAAAGATTCTGGAAGTTTACTTCAAGGAAGTCGCAAACTTGCTTTTGGAATACACCCGTGGCGTTTCTGTGCATGTCTTCGATTTTTTGGTTCGTATAGAAACACGGCATAGTCTTTCATGACCCAAATAAAATCTAACATAAAGGCAGATCCGAAGGACCCACCACTCGTGGCCAACGGGGAAAGTAGATGCTACTTCTACGGATCAGCCCGCAATTCGCGTTCATATTGGTGAGGACAACTCCTCTTTCTTCGGCAAGAAATTGTGTCTCATCTTTCTCAGACAGCTCACCAACCGCCGCTGTGAACATGGCTGAGATGTTCCAGCAACAGAACCTAGATGGGATGTCTGATGGTCGTCGCCGACATTGGGTATATATCAAGTAAGACGATAACTTTCACACGATGATGACACTCTCCGTTCTGCCCTTTGGGTTCTGCCACTCACAACACTCAGTATTTGGAAGCCTTTAAAAGGTCCTCTCCATGACTGGCCACTTGCAATATGTAATGCCGAGAACTTCTGTAAAGAGGACCTTCTTGCTGCTGATGTCGTCTCATTGGAGCAAGCAATCGAGAACATGGTTGTACATTTCAATCCTAAACAACAATGGTTTTACCTTAGTAAGCAAAGGGCCAACGAGCTTTTGATTTTCAGACAGGCAGACTCTGAAGGCAGACAAGGTCAGTAGCCTTAAGGATGCATTTCTTACTCCCAAATCCCGTAGATCAAATGACAGACTTGGTACTAAGTAGACTTAATCTTCAGGCCTCCCTCATTCCTCCTTCCTCAACCCTCTGGAGGCTCCTGCAGAGTCAGTCCTTCGTGAAAGTATTGAAGCGAGGGCTATCGTCTTCCTTGATTGATGGATAAAGTTCTCAGAAAAGGAAAGGAGTTCGTGTGGTGGATGGATTCTGCTCCCATTGTCACAATCCAAGAATGCAAATTCATTCGATCTTCGATATCACTCAAGGTTGATTTGCTATCATATCCCCCCGATCCGCCACTGATCATGTCCACTTCAAGAAGAGGACTGCCTAACGAAATGATTCCGCATTTATCCAATGAAAACTCATGATCGGGTTGGAGACAACACTGCGCTATTTCTGCGGTACCTCCTACCGCCGGGTCCGGAAATGACGAGATTCATTATCTTAAGAAAGAGCCGAGACGTTATAATCATTGTGTACCATACTATTTTCCTAACCCACACAGCATAAATCCCATACTGACGTGGCGAAATCTTCATTGGAATGGCGTTCGAGGGTTGGTGTTCGTTGTTTCCGAGTCTTTCGTGCGACTAGGCAGGGTTTCAGTCGAGGTTGCACGGTAAGAATTGGCACTGAAATGATCCTTACAAGAAGGTCCTCACAAGGCCCACTTTAGAAATGCCAATGGATCCATTCTCATTTGCAGTCATAGCCTCGTCTTCCTTTGTAAAGGTTTCGATCCAGGTTTTGCAATCATTGGCACAGTGTTCTTTCCACGTCGGGGGTCTTTTCCCGTGGCTCAACAGCCAATCTCTTTCAGCTTTCCATGGTTGACTTGGTGCCTGAAAGCCTTTCATGTTTTCTTCAAAGCTCTGAAGGCAGCTATCAGTATTGAAGAAAATCGCGACTGGATTCAAGGAACGGTAACCTTATTTCCAAGATCTAGGCTGGAAGCCATATTTGAAACTGCAAACAATAGAGATTTGATGTATAAGTCTGGCACTGAGCAAAATATCGTCGGAACTGGGGAGAATCTGGAAGTGATCCAGTCATTTGAAATAAGTATTATCATTGTGTTCGCGAATCGTGTTTAAAGAAGCGGGGTTTGCAGCATTTTGCTAAAGCAGCATCAATGGCTCAACCGCAGTGTAACCACACTAGATGGAAAGAAAGAAGCCCACGTGTTGAAGTTTTGCACTGCCCGCCACACCGCGCAACTTTAGTTCGCAACACGTATGCAATGCAAAGCGAAAATAGCAGCCTATTGATTAAAGAATCTCCCGTCGCATTTCTCGTGCTATATCTTTTTGTAAATTAGGACGTAATTTGAAAGATTTTTTTACAAAAAGCTTTTTCTATAATTTTCGAAAAAATATATTAATTTTTATATTTATTAAATTAAACTTGAATACTTCAAAAAATTATAATTAAAATTTAAAAAATTATTTATTAATATATATATATATATTATATTTATATTTATAAGTAATTCGTTTACCAGAAACTCATATTACGTATTAGTAGCGCAAGTATCCACCCGGTCGTAGTATTTATCACAAACCATTGGATAATCTCTTTCCTATCAATGGTCAGAGGCTTATGCAGGCTAGACAAGATGCCTGCACGTCCCACCACGAGTCAATATTGAAACAGATGCATGCAAGAGCCTGCAAGGGCTTCCAACACACCTCGGTTCAATCGCCAATAGCAGAGGTCGGGGAAAGGAAGGAAGGCACATATCTCCTTCCTGATTGCTGTGAGAGCAAGATTGCAAAAATTCGAGACCCTTTCCCACAGTTCGATATACCGTACCTCTGATAGCGACATCCTCTTGCTGTCAAGATGAAGACTCTAGCCGTGGTCCACCCAGCAGTAAACGACCACAGGGATGGCCTTGAGTAAGTGGCTAGCCTAAAGCCTGTTCCAGTCATTGATATTTGTAGCCTTATCTACATACATGGGATCTCATTTCCCGGAGGCGATCGAGAGTCTGAGAAATGGAAGCTTACGATTCCTGAAATTGCTCCCCCGAACTCAAGCCTCTGGGAGTTCGACCTCAGAACAGAGTTAGGGGACAAGTTCAATGCTGAGAGTTTCATGCGAAAAAGCACAGACCTGTTGAATGATGTGTTTACGATGCACCAAAGTCTCAAGGTATAATTGAGCAGGTGCTAACAACTTTCGTGAGCTGACTATATTTACAATCAGAAGGCCTGCCGCCCGCTCGTATTCTTCTGCTATAGTATTGGTGGAATAGTCTTAAAAAAGGCAAGTAGTAAATAACTTTTTTACGCAGAGCTCTGACACTTTCACTTTCTCTAGGCTCTGTGGAACGCGAGTCGGAGAATCACCCAATTCAACGAGGTCATTGAGTCCATCTCTGGTATCGTTTTCCTGGCCACGCCGCACTTCATAGAGCGAGATGAACGAACTTCCCATGCATTATCACACATCCTGCGCCAGTCATCGACAAAGGCGACTCGTGCGTCCGATTTTGAAGCTCTTCCCATCTTCACCACAGCTTGCCAGGAGTTTGATGAGTTGCGGATGCAGATTCCTATTCTGAGCTGCTATGAAAGCAGAAGCACAGCACTACAGCAATACTCATGGTTTCTATGGCGGTGGTATCACTATGAAATTGTGAGTGACCTCTCTTCGAGCTTCATGCTAGCGGCACAGCAGACCCTGATGAAGTACTATTTAGCTTGTCGACATAAAGCTAGCGGAAACTTCCGCACCAGATGAACGCTTGGAGGTCATCAATACAGATCTACATTCGATATTCGACGACGTGAACACTCCTCTGCAACACGAAATCTTCAAATATCTCAAAAATATTGCCGAACGAGCACCGGAAAGGCTTCGAGCAAGCTCAATGTTCTTGAGTAATGCTGGTTCTACATCTTTACTGGGCCAGACGAGCTCACTACGCTTTAGGGGAAGTTGAATCTTTGAATATCTCCCCAAATCACTCACTCAACTCAATTGGTTTTCCGGAATGGAGTACTGAAGGTAAGCCGAGATAATGTCTCTTCAGGTTGTTCCAAAGGGCTAATACCATTGCCAACTCTCAGTTCAATATTCAGACGCTATTATCACACTGAGCAGGGAGAGCTCAATGAAGCAAAGCGAAAGTACCAACCCGCAAACACCATCAACGCCCCAGTCCTCATTGAAGCCGAGGAACTCGTCTTCCAGTTTTCAATTGATTTCCAATCGCCTTAACAAAGCTTTGATACCTCAATGTGCGGTGAAACTACCTTGCTATTTCACCGGTCCCTTCACCGGGCCAGATCCACACTTTCAAGGACGGTTAGACATTTTGGGGAAGATTGATCAGACTTTCCAATGCGAGCCTGGGACACCAGTGGAGGCACCAGAGACTGTGGTGACCTTCACCCTCTGTGGCTTGGGCGGGGTTGGCAAAACCGCAGTCGCAAAATCGTACATGTTTTCGCGGAAGGAATGTTTCCAGGCCGTCTTCTGGCTCCAAGCCGACCAGGGGAGCAAGCTCGATGACTCATTCAAGAAAATTGCTACTCAACTAGGTCTGGAGGTATCAGACGATGCCGTTGTGAACAAAGAACGGGTCCACACATGGCTGTCACGGCCGAATGTTTCAAGGGAGATACATGAGAGTCAAAAGGTAGGTCCGGAAAGGAAAAAGGCAAGCTGGCTGATCGTATTCGATAATGCCGAAGACCCAGCTTTATTGAAAGACTATTTTCCGCCCAATGGTCAAGGATATGTTTTGATTACGAGAAGAAATCCGCTGCCGAATCCGACATACCCACGACTTTTGCAAAATCCAGTTACGCTCGAATCGCTGCATAGCTCGGAAGCCGTCACTCTCTTTCGAGAACTGGTGGATTCAGACTACGACCTCCCTACTAGTCCGGTCAATGTCATTGTTCAAAAGTTGCATTCCTTTCCACTGAGCATCGTGCACATGGCTGGTATTATCAACTATCGGAAGTTACCGTTGGACCAATTTCTGAAGGATTATGATAAAATAGACCAGCGAGTAGAGTTGCACTCGACTTACGACGGTATGAAGACGATTCCTGAGCACGGCTATAGCAAAACTCTATCCACTATGTGGTCCCTTGAAAGTCTCTCGATATCCTGTTCCCGATTGCTATGTGCCATGGCATTACTAGATCCAGACTGCATCCAAGAAGACATATTTCTGAAGAAACCTCAGGAATTTCACTTCGTTGGATTTCCAACAACGCCAGATGAATACACAAGTGCCTTGGATCAGCTCATTCAAATGGCTATTGTATCTCGGCTCTCGGGTCCTCATCGCCAACTTGCAATTCACCACATTGTCCGGGAACTTGTACAAGAGGACATGACTCAGATAGGACCCGGAAAACCAAGGCTGAGCAGTGCTTTTGTCGCAGTAACAATCATGCTTTATTCAATGTGGCCTTTTGCTCTTCTTCAGAAAGACGGTGCGTATCAAAAGTATGGACAAACAAATAGATGGGAACCATGCAAGGCGCTATTACCTCATATCGAATCACTGAAACAAATTTTCGATTCATACCGGCAACTCAAGGACGGACGGCCACTGGCAACGATGAATCTTGGATGGCTCGTCATAGAAGCTGCGCAGTATGCTTTGTTCTTTAACATGGCTTCCACCAACAAACGCAATGAATGCACTTTGACTAATAACCATTCAGATACCAACACGAAATCGGCAATTTCAATAAATCTAAAGAATTTATTGAGGCCGCGTTCGAGATCCAAGGTTTATGTACCGGCAATGAAACGCAACTCAGGGAGTTGCTCTCTGCGATTCACAATGTATGGGGCACTCTAGCCGCAGCCACTAATGATGATACCGCAGTCTACCATCAAGAGAAGTGCCTAGATATCGAGAAACAGCTTTTCAGGGACAGCCAGCGCCCCACAAGTAGACTCGCTATAGCATACAGTGACTTGGGCAGGGCCAAGATAGCGAATGGCAGATTTGAAGGCGTAAAGAATCTTTTTGAAAAATCAAAAGAAATCCGACAAAAGTTGCCTAACTTTGACGAGCTTCAGCTCTACAACCCTAGCAGAGGTATTGCAATGGTGCATTATTACTATGGGTTGCAGCAAGGGAATAATCAGCAAGAATTCATCAAGGCCAGAGACTGCCTACTTCATGCTCTAGCTGTCCGAGAGGCTAAATGGGGAGAAAACGATACAGAGGGCGGAAGGTAAGGTATCCCATGAATGAGATTCTGATACTTGGATGTTAACATATTAGAACTGGCTCGCTCCTGTACGAACTTGGCAACGTTTATAATGCAATAGGCATGTTTCTAGAAAGTATGAAATATTACCTACGGGCATACAAGCAGTGGAGTTCTACATTGGGAGACAGCCATAGAAATACTGCCACAGCTTGTTACAAGGTGGCATGCCACTATTTCGATCAAGGAGATATAGTCGAAGCTTTGTAAGTGCTCCAAATTTCAATCCGTGAAAATTGGAAGAACAAAGACTCAGCCCTATTAGGAATTACCTTGACAAAGCGAAGACGGTTTTTGGAGAGGGGTCTTTGCAACGTCCCGAACTCGCAAGAACGCTCTTCAAGATGAGTCAATGTTACGAGGAACAGCATATGACCGCAGATGCACAATCCACTTTGAATGACGCATGGCGTTTCCGGGAGCAGTTTTTGGGTGGAGACGATCCTCTTCAACCGAATCAGTTGAAGGAGTCCCATTTTGACGAATGCGTTGAGTGGTGGTCAAGATGATGGACGATCTGGGACAAGCAACGGCACATAAAGGTGTTTGAAGTTTTGTCCTTTCCTGTTTAGCAATATCATTATAATAATCATATCATCTCGCGTTGTTTTTTTTATGTGACCCGAAATCCAGGGGTTACCACAAGCGAGCCCCCTGAGCTTAGCGATCCTCAAATGGACTTGATGAGTTGATTATCTTTGGCAGCGATTTTGCCAACGTGAAAAGTTCCATAGTAGCCTTTCTTCGCATTCGACAGACAGAATACTGCATGCTGTATATAAGTCACGTATCTAATATGCCCGCAACCGATTGTGGCATCTCGTACATCCGTTTCCGTATATTTCTCAGAGCAAAATCGTACCCTTTATCTTGTTTGTTAGAACATTTCGCTGCGTCTGCATGCTTGAATTGAGTAGTCACGCTTTGGCGTGTTGAAACAAGGTCCGTCACATTTGTGGCTGATGTTCTTTGCTCCTCCAGGGATGGCCAGTCGAATATCTTGATTTGACCATGAGTGTGTTGAAGAAGCTGCTTAAACTCAGACTCCAAACGTTGAAAGAGGTCGGAACTTGACGGTAAGGACTCCGAGATAGATTCCTTGGCATTCATAGGAAGACCAGTAAAATATTTTTCAAATGCCAGCTTTGGTTGAGCAAGTATGTCTCCGGAATGAGGCGTATCAAAAAACATGATAGCGCAGGTTGACGAACGCAATTTTCGAAGCTCCAGTGACTCTTTGCAGAGTAAAAGCGCTTGTTCGCAAATATGGCCACCTATACCATGCGCAATAAACATGAGGGGCACGTCCTCGTGTGACTTTCGGTGCTGGAGCAGGCTTTCGAGTAGGTTTCTCGCGCAATCTAGAACCGCACTTGAATCCGACTTTCCCACAAATATAGACTGGTCGGTTTTATAGCCAAAGGTTGTAACGCAGGCACTTCTGATGTCCTCCGTGATAGTGTAAGGCCAGAAGAAGTTCGTATAATCGTGGGTCCATGTTGTCTCTCGGTTTCCGGTCAGACCATGCACAAAAACAAGGCTGGGAAGTGATGAGTTCGTCGTCAGTATGGGAATATCAGTGGAGAAGAAACTTCAAAGCTGCGACCTTACTCACTCTGCGGTCTTTATTTGAGGACAGGATATAGTTTTTAATCCAATTCTACCATCAGGGGGTGAAGGCTGCGACGCATACAAGGATAATTGGTGGGCCAGAATATCATTTGAAGCGTTAAAATTTGTATCTAGAAACCCATCAGAGCCAGTTAACTGAGGAATAGATGCACTAAGACCTACTGCCCGCCACAACCGCTGTTTCTGCAACATGGGGTAATTCTCTTACGGTGCTAGGCTGAATAGTGTAGAGAAACTCTCTGGCAAAAGCGGCAGCGGTGGCTGCTGCATAAGACTGCCACGACCCGTTCTTGTGTCCGTCACAGTAATCAGAGATGCCACGTATGACCAAGCAGTGCTTCTGATCAATCACACCTGCAGCCTCCATCTCAAAGCAAATGGCATTGAAGTATTTTGCGCTCAGCTCATCCCGCTTCCGAGCATCCTTCATTACCGAATCCCCGCAGAGGATGGTGCCTTGATGAAACTTGGGCTGTGCCGGAAGCTTGCGACTCTCACGCAGAATGACGTGATCTGGGCTACACTTCTCACACGTAGGCCCAGCTATGTGAGGAGACGTGGATGCGTATAGCTTGTCTCTCTCGACTCCTGGGTACTTGAAATCAACCAAGTCGTTCAGTTTCTGGAGGTGTTGGGAGAAGTGCTTCCGGCCACCAACGTGTTTTGCCATAAGAAGCCCCAGTGCAGATAAGAGCTTACGATCTGGCTTTTCCGATGTGCTCAGCAAGCGTTGCATCTCGACGTCATCGCCTTGTCGTTCAATCAAATCGTACTGCACCACAGCAGGAGCACCGGTCAAGTCAGGCCATCCAACCACAACATCCCCTAGATGGATGTCCCTCTCAGGATCTTGCAGAACAACCGACTGGGGGACCCCACCTCCTATACCGACAAACAGATGGATTCTCATGTTCGGGAAGGAATGACTGAGAGGTTGGATCAGCCTTGCGGCCGAGACTTTGCCTGGTTGTCCAGGGGGCATACAAGCAATGACGACGTTGTGTTTGTTGATAGATCCGTATACATATGTATTCTCGTCTTCGATTTCCAAATTAAGAGGCTCGTGTTCGTCGTCAAGCATCTTCATTGCAGCGACTAACTCGCTTAGTGGTAATGCACATAGCCAGCCGACCGTGTACGCCTCACGACTGAGGCGCAACATTCTGATAGGTCTAGGGTACAGTGGAAGTTTGTTGTTTTCTTCTGCACGAGGTGTCAATTTCGTTGTGTGCTGTGTATAAATGCTGTTGCTGCAGGTCTATTTCTACTTTGAACAAGGTTAGCATTCAAATTCCTATGATTTCAGGCTTTCAGAAACACCTACTCATTTGATTGTATGGTGGTGCCTGGCTTCTGACATCGAGAACTTGTGCGGGTACTCTTCCACATGAAGAGCTTTATATATTGGAACTGGCTATCCATGAAGGGGTATTTCATTCCTTCTGGGAATACTTATTCGCCCCATGGCACTGGCAGCACAAGACTGCCTCGTGCTGGCATTCTTGCCGACAGATGCGAGTTGCGGCACTGCATAGCCTTGTTTACTGGTATAATATGGGCATCTTGGACTATGTTTGTGCGCCTACGGTAATTTGCCTAAGAATCTGACATTCGCCCAACGCCCGGTGTTTATGTCCTGAGCGAGGCTGCAGTAACTCCGCCCCAACGTTCGACGTGTCGATGTTGTACATTTGGGAATTTAGTGGATAAAGAACTGTGTAAATAATGCGAAGAGACATGAGGCTCGACTGCCCCGCTCAAAAGTGTGGTTTCATTTGCTAAGTTTCGAATTGCGCCAACAATGCATGCAACAAGCACCGCCCATCTGCCCATCTGCCCATCTGCCTATCTGCCTATCTGCCTATCTGCCTGTCTGCCACACTGACCGCATGACACACCACCCCTACTGTTCCTTCCATTCTGTCGAAGTCCAATGTTAAGTAGCCTTTTCTCTCGTTGCATTCCCCGCTTTTTCTTCTTCTTCATCAAAGTCGTCTCCTTGTGATTTGCAAGCCACTAGCTCAATCTTCCGGATACATGGCATCAACCTCAGAGTCTCCAACATTTCATCTCGGAAGAGCTTCTGACAAAGATGAAACGGATGGCTATGCGAATACCGTAAAAGGATCGACAGACCAGGGGTCACCGTCTATACAACACTTCGACCACTTCCCACGCATATGGCAAAGAAGCACTATGGACAACAACATTAGTCTTCACAGTTTTCGGCGGTTCAAAACAACTCACCTCATAAATCTCCGATTCCTTGAGGAAGAAATTGCAGACGTGGATCGCAGGATCTATCAAGCAGGCCTGAGTCTAGGACTCGAACCAACTTCGGCTGATAGAATTGGCTTGAAGGCCTGTAGACGAGATACCAACGTTCCGAAGGTCAAAGAGACCATCAACCCTAGCTTAATCTTGCATTTGCGGTCCATGATCAAGGAGTATGGTAAGTCAATATTTTTCTTCCCCCTTCTTTGATTCCGCGCGTGCTATAGGATGTCCACTAAAGACTTTCACCTTTCAATAGATGAAGCTCTAGCATCATTTAACCAGATCATGAGCATGGAAACAGTCTCAATGGCAGATGGAGGCTACGACTCCATCCCAGGACATGACCTCAGTGCTCAAGAAATGTGTAACGCCAGGCTTGTGCGAGTGGATCTTGGCCCTCGAACCTCGCAGGATCGCTTCCAGCGCCACGTTCATAAGTTCTTCCGTACAATGCGGGTTCGTAGCTTACTGAAGACGCATTCATGCGACGAAGAAGCCAATTCCTTGTCTAGAAGCAAAAGAAAGTCATCCACTTGGGTTCAAGATAGCATTCTGTTCTCTGAGATTGTTGGGCGGTTTTTGATTGCCATTTTGACTGCCGCTTTCCTCATAATTCCATTAGTTATTTCAGCATATCAAAAGACCAAGGGAGCTCAGTTATGCACGATTGGTGTTTCTGTCTTGATCTTCGCTTTTTTGGTCTCCTTTTCTATGCGGATAACTAGCCACGAGACCATGGCGATTGCCTCTGCTTATGCGGCAGTACTTTCAGTCATCGTTTCAAATGGGTTTGCCTAAAATAGGAACTATTCTAGTTAAACAAAATGTCTTGTTCCCAATAGAAAATCGAATTGATGGTGCTGCTCTACACGTCATTTGCGATCATGGTCGCTTCGCCACTATTCGATCTTGTCCTGAACTATCTGACCCGGCATTACTGATCCCAAAATTCGTGTCTTTGACTTGAACGCCGTTGAACGCATCACCGCCAGACTTCATTTTAGCCCCAGAGTCGTATCAGGTGCTTCTTTTCGACGTCGAGTCCGTTTCTATTCGCTTTCAATTAGGGTTCAACGAGGCCAAGTCCCGCTCGGATCAGATTCGAGTCTCAACTTGGCAAGTCCAAGTCTAACTCTATAGAAACATTAAACTAGCGAGTTCGAGGAGAGGGGGTTTGCCCTGGTTTTATCTGATTTAGACTTGATTTGTGACTTATTTTTCAGAGTACCTATAAAATTTATAAAAGTTTGAGACTCTTTTTTCTAATTTTCCTTAAAAGTAGACGCATAGCATGTAAAAAACGAGTAATATATATGGACTCGATTCAACTCGATCAAAACTTAGACTTGGATATGAACATCTAATTCAAGCTAAAAGTATTCGAGTCTGAGTCCAATTCTACCTAAAAGTGCTCGAGTTTTGAGGTGAACTCGGACTCGTTGAACCCTACTTTCAATCAACAATCTCGCTTCTTCCCCCTCCCCCTTTCCCTTTTCTCCCTGCGAGCTACATAGAAAACCACACTCCGTCGTTCAAACTGATCATCCTCCTCATTTACCAAATACCTTCTCTCCAATACCTCGAAAATTGCATTATTCTTAGCCAACACTTTTGGCTTCACCTCAAAGCCCCCTCTTGAATATCACAGCGCAGACGTACAGGTCCACCAACATTGCCTTCAGGAATATGCTCCGAGAAGTAGAAACCAACTCATTCATAATGATATTTTGTAACCCAAAGAGCAGTCAACACGAACGAAAATCAAACGAAAGGAAAGAAGAAAGTAATTGTCTTCAGAACAATAAGTATCATTCGCTTGAAGGACACTCGGATTATGTAAATCTTCGATTTTCATTCCGATTTGCAAAGCTATCTCGCAGTAAGGGATATCTCTCTATCTGTACTAGCAATCATAAGACACCAATCATCCATATGTACTCATCATACATTCCCTCCCCTTCCCCTCTATCTACCCAACCCCACAACTCCTTCCATTCCAACTCCCATCAAAATCTAATAACCAACAAACCTCAACCTCCCCCTCACCTCCTCCGGCAACTCCTCTTTCTTCACCAACCCCAACCCCACCACATCCCCCCAAAAGAACATCGCCCTATCCTGCGCATAAGCCAAATAATCAAACTCATCTTCTTCATCTTCCAGCTCCCCCGCTTCCTTAACACTTTCTCCCGCCGCCAAGGCCTCTGCTTTCATTCCCTCCGGTCTTTTATTTTCATCCTCTCTCACCCCGGCCCTACCCTTCCCATCGCCCTCATCCCTACCAGTAGAAATCTGACCTGGCTCTTCCGTAATCTGTTCGCCGTTCAGAACTTTGGGCTCAGCGTCGAGTTCCGGGACTTTGGCTTGAACGATACCCCACGCTACCCATTGTGCGGAATTCGCTATCCTCCAGGTCCGAACTTCTTTCAATAATGCTTGGACTTGTCGTTCTGTTTCTTTCTCCCGAGCTGCTTCTTCATGACTGTAATCGTAATTCGCACTCGCTCCCAGATCGAGTGTACTACTACTCCCACCTGGTGTCCTCGAATCCAGATAAAAATCCGAGATCGAGTTCCTACTCATCCCTAACCCATCAATCGCAGACATCTTGGGCGTCGCCGACGCTCTAGGATTAAATTGTGGTCTATGATTGACATATGAGCGGACGAAACGAGTTTGTTGTTCAAGCATAGGATAGTTGTCTGTGTTACAAGCCCAGGGTTTCGCAGCATCATGGTAGTTGTAACACCATTCCGTGAAATGGTTTGCGAATTCCAGGCCTGGGGTATTGGCAGAAGCGTACTCGAAATCGATGACTACGAGTTGTTTGTGTGTGTTTTGCGGTAACAAGAGAGGGGACGGAGCTGAGCCATCGGTTGGTTTCTCGGGGACGAGACGGAGGATGTTGCCGTATTGTGTCTGTGATACCAAAAATTAGCGAGGGGATGAAAAGGGGGAGGAAGGACGAACATCGTTGTGAGCAAATACTAATCTATCGTTGACACCATTCTTGCCGTAATATTCATCTAGCCATTTACGGTACTTGTCGATGGCAGCTTTAAATTTTGGCCATTCGACTCCACAGATGAGTCCTCGTTTTCTCCAAGCTTCCCGATTTCCTTTTCGGCCGCTGAGGATCTCTTTGTCGAGGTACGAGATTACTTCTTCGCAGCGATCAACCCATTTGTCCCAATTCTTCCAGACGAAGGGTCCTTCTTCCCTCTCGGTCTCTAGAAGGTCGATCCCATCATGCAACTCTCGCATCCGCTTCGCAATTTGCTTACTCGTATCTTCGACTCTGAGATCTTCTGCCGTCAAAGTCTGAGCATTAAAAAACTCTTCAAATCGTCCATTCGTAAACGTCCCAAGTAATCTCGGTCCAATCTTCTTCCTCGCTAACCTCCTTAGGATAGAAAGCTCATTCTCCCGATCAATCAAATGCTCCACCTGCGGTCCGTAAACCCTCAACAGCAGTTTCGGCGGCGGTTTCGGCGTAAACCCTTTGTGACTTCCATCTTTCTCCTTCGCCGGCAAAGGTAAATCTTTAGGAGGAGAAACAACATAAACAGCATTCGTCAACGCCCCACTCAACCTCTCGACCTCAATCTCCCCTCCTCTCTCCAACGGCACGCGTCTCCACCCCTTCAACCTCAACGTATGCGCCAACCTCACAATCTCACTCTTGAAGTTCAGCCATGCTTTGCGTTCCTTCTCAGCTCGTTTACTGGTCGAGAGTGTAACGGTTTCACCGGAGGATTCGGAAGCGCCGCCCGTGTACGACATTGTTTTCGAGTTGTCGAGTACGACGTCGCAGGAGGGTACGATGGCGTCTCCGTCTTGGTATTCGGTGTCTGAGCTGTATACTGCGCCGAGTTTCCTTGCTGATGATCTCCTTCGCGATTTTCCTGGCGTGGTGGGACGGAGTTGTGGTGATAGCATAGGGAGTCGTTCGTGACCGAAGGAGGACATGTTGTCTTCTAATATCCTTTGCAACTTCTCCAGCGATATTGCGGAGGAATCTGAACTCTGACTCCCGGTCCGCGGTCTCGATGTATGGCCTTCATTCTCAATCAATTCTTCTCCTCCTCTCCGTTTCGATTTCCTCGCTGCGCGTTTCGCTTTCTCGGCTTGCAACCACTCCGCTACCTGGGACAGCAATTTATCATGATGATGTTCCCTTTCACCTCCACCACCTCCTCCATGATGTCCATGTCCATGAAGATGCAAATGCGGATGTTTATGTTTCCCCTCCCCCTCACCATGTCTAGGACTCGGTTGTCCATCACTCGATCCAGTCAACGTCGCTGGAGTCGGTTCATCAAGAGAACTCTGACTCAACAAACTCAATCGACTCCCGCTCCCCATCCCACCATGAAAGCTCGGTCTCCCAGTCATCCTCTTATCCGCGACTCCAGCTCTAAACTGCTTATGTCTGCTCGTTTCGTCGGACGCGGAGGACAGAGGAGGGGTATTTTCCGATTCTGGTTCGGCGATGGAAACCACTGTGTGCGGAGAATTAGCATGTGTCGTGTGACTAGAGAATTGGAAACAAAGAGTGTGTGGGGTTGACAGGTGGGAGGGAAAGAAAATAAAGCCACAAACCTTTGACAGGCCCGATCTTAGGACTCATTGGCTCTTCGGTGTCTTTGTCTTTGAGAGCTGGTCTGAGAGGTAGCTCCCTATCTGAAGGCGTTGCAGACATCGTGGCGCTTTCGAGGATTCCGGACCGGAGCTCTCAACCTCGCAGATGAGGATCTAGTGAATTCGAGGTTTTGCAGCTGTTTCTCAAGTACCGAAGGTCCGGTTCTGTTCTGGGTGCGAGTTCGTGGTGCCAGATACTTTTGGAGCTTCCAAAACAATCAACACTCAATCAACGATATGACGACAATCTGCCCACCTTGCCCAATTCTCAAACCCCTCTAGCTCACCGCCGCAATGCAATAGATAACCAACAAGGACCGTGTACGTTTCAACCACAAATTGTCAAGAAAACTGAATTGTATTGGTATTTCAAGAAGAAGAATCAAATCGAGAGAACAACAGAAACCCCCGCCAGCGCATCGTCAAAATTACCACACCGGTTCCAAGCTTGGAATTCAAAAACCGACGCCAAGAAAGATCGAAAGCAGGGTCCCGAATAAATGACATCGGCAAGTGTGGAAGATCTGCCTATCGACCTATCAGAGGCAATCTTTGTTCCATGAGGTGTGGCTTTATCGTAGAGCTTGGGAGCGGAATGTGGCTGGGGCATTTCACATGTTTGAAGCCACATGTTGAAGATGTATGAGTGTACTTGAGTACTTAAGGACAGCAGAATAGAACGTGATAAGAATGTATATACGCGTCTTAAAGGACTGAAATGAAAAGTTGTTCAACATGTATTGAAACTTTCATATTTTCAGAACCCTTCCTCCCATTGTCAAGTATCATTCCTTCTACCAAAGTGAGAACGAAGGGGTTTCAAGCTCCCAACCTCACATCACAATCGAAAAGTTCAACGTGCGCATCGAGTCTAAGGTCCCTTTTATGTATTCCTTGTTCCACTATTTATGCTATCGGTATCTCATCTCATCTCACGTATCATCATCGATCATCCAGTCTTCAGCTACTCCCGGTCACAAAGCTGACCTTCCTTTCGCTCGACCCAAAATATTATGCAGCTGGCTGGATTTTAAAGCCCAGCCCGGCACTCTCATCCCTCCATGCAATCATTCCATAGTCTTGACAACAACAAAAGAAAAAGAAGGAACCAAATCTGACATATCCACAACTTTCGTTCCGAATTCTGGCTCATTCGCAGCAGCACAAGATCCGTCCCAATTCGCAAGTGTTCGCAAGTAAATGCACGTGAATTCATCCGTCCCTGAGGTGTTCCAATCCAAACACCACCAACGCCATGCAAATGAAGCGCAGAATGTATGGGGTAATCAAGCAGGACTAGCAGCAGGACTGACGGCGTTGAGCGGAGCCGCGTGTAAAGCAGGCTTCTTGCTCTCACCCATCAGACCCTTCTTCTTGCGCTCAAGGGCATTCTTGACCCATTCCGCGACTTCGGCATCCTCTGTTCCTCGGCCAGCACCCATCAACTTCTCGTCACCAACTCCACCCGTGTAGGTTGTCTCGGCATTGACATCAGCCAGCTCTTCATCTTCTTCGGAAATCGTAACGGGCTTCGAGAGCTCGGCGAGCCATGGATGTGCAAGCAAGGCACCATAAGTAGGACGAAGCTTGGGAATCTTGTTAAGGCAACCCTTGACGAAGTCTCGAGCAGCGACAGAATATCCTTCCTCTGGGAGATCTGGTGGATCACCATCAACGATAGCCTGTATCAACTGTTAGTTGTGGTACAGATATTCAGATCTCGATAACTTACGCTCAATTGGGAGAAGATATTGTTGTACGTCTCCGGTGGATACGGATATCTTCCCAAAGCACACTCGATGATACTCAAACCCAGACTCCAAATGTCGCTTTGGACGCTGTAGGTTCCACCAGCAGCACCAGCTTGAGCCATACCGCCACCGCTAATTCGCTCAGGAGCCATGTAAGATTGACAACCAATGTTGGTCTTTGCAATACTGGCCACCAAATTACCACTAACACCAAAGTCACAAATCTTGACTTGGCCCTTCGTGTTGGCCAGGATATTGGTGGGCTTGACATCGCGATGAATGATGTTGTGGCCATCCTTTAAGGTCTTCAGTCCGCAAGTGGTGGCATAGGTGATTTTTCTCAAAACACTCTCCGGAACACCATCTCCATAAATCTTATCTACAGAGCCACCATCCATAAACTCGATGCAGATATAGACAGCTCCTTCTTGGAAGAATGCTCCATAGAAGTCAATAATATATGGACTTAAGCAGCGATGAAGAATATCAAGTTCCATGATGATGGCGGCAAATTTAGCCTCATCAAGCTCAAGTCGAAGCTCCTTCATAGCCATGATAATACCAGTGGTAGAGCCAGAACCCTTTGGTGACGAGTCAGGTGCCAATTCGCTTTCTGGCAATGGAGTGATAGGCGAATTGGAGAGGTGGGAGGGAAGTCTGTTGCCAGCCAGTCCGAGACCTGGAACGCGCATCTGAGGTCGAGCATGGCGAACCTTGTAAACGGTGCCATAATTGCCCTTGCCCAGCTCATCCAATGTATCGACTTCGTCTAATGAGATGTTGAACTTGCTGCCGGAATTGAATTGTACACCCTGGCTGTTGATAACAGCCTTACCATCAAATCTTAATTCACCCTTCTTGGTATCAACATATTTTGAGAACGCGTCGAACGCAGAAGCAGGTTTATCGTTCTGAGGAGCCGAGCCGCCGTTTGTGTTGAGATTTGGTGTGCTTGTCTCTGCGCCTGGTAGTCCTCCGGGTAGCTTCATTCCTCCGAGTCGTCGCGCAGCTATGCCACCCTTTGTAGGCATCTTAGGAACAGCAGGAGCAGACACAAAGTTGTGAGGCTGCGGGCGCATGTTTCCGGGAAGTCGTAATCCAGCAGGAAGTCCTCCGATTGCGGCACCGCCAAATCCAGCTTGTTCCATAGGTCCCGATCCAGCAGACATTGACTGACCACCCATCTGCGGACGCGATGGAGGTGTACCTTGTCTTGACAAGTGGAAGGCTCTCATCTTCGCCTCGACGCTTTCGGGTAGAGCCCCTCCAGCACTTCTTTGTGGGCCTCTCATACCGGACAGACTCGATGGTGGCGGGTTGGGTCTTCGGGCGTTTTGTAATAAACCAAGGGGGGTCGAGGAGGCGGTCATCGAGGGACTGCTTGTAGGTTCGGAGGTAGATCGAAGTGAGGGCATACGAGGGGTATTTGAGGGATCTGGCGAGGGGCTGGTAGCGGGGGATTCATCATCTGAGTCGTTCAAAATGTCCTCCTCTCCAGCTGCTCGTGGGGAACTTGGGGCTTCTGGACCGTAGTCCTCGCGCTCAGAAGCCGGCATGATTATTTCTTGGCTCTATGAATGTGGCATGAGCGATTCGAAGGTCGAGCAGTCTTGAAAGCTCGACTGTGGAGATCGCGGAGGCAACGATGTCTGTTGACAGCGCGTGGTGAGTATGGGGATGCTTGGCAGATGGATATCAAGAGGTTTAGACTGACTTTTGGGGGAACAAATGCCGCAAGCTCCGGTACAGCTCTGCCAGTGTAGAGGAATTCGAAACGACGGGTTCACGACTCGAGCAGCTTCAATCAACGCTCGTAGGACAATTCGGGTATCGTGTAGGAGGAAGTGTGGTTGTCGTACCGCAATTGTAATATTGTGGTTGAGCTGGGGAGAAAATTGTTAGGACGAGTCGCCCCGCCAAGAACGAAATGAGTTTGGCCGAGATGGTAATCGTACCTGAGGCTTTCGAGGGTCTAGCCACTTGCTGGCCGAGAAGATTATTGTTGGAGACGAGCAAGCTTCTGCTTGAGTGTCCGAATTTGACTTTAGCTCGTTGGTGTAGTGGAAGTGGAAGGCGCGAGCAGTCTGGCTTCCGGATGGTTCTTTTTGAGGTCAACAGATTCCACTTTGCTCTCTGTTGAGTAAAGCGCTTATGAAGTTATTTTCGCATTCAATGTCCCCGAACAACTTATCGCAGTGACGAATTGTGGGAAGTTGTCGACAGCGATCCGTACCAGTCGTGCAGGACCCAATTCGTAAAGCACTCTTGGAAGAACTTCGAGGTGCAGCGCGATGACGTTGTTGGATTTCTTCTCGATGGAGGGGCTGCTTTCGGAGGGGTGCGAGGGTATGGATGCAGTGGCTTCAGTGGCTTAGATACTGGAGAAGTCGCTGTGAGTGGCTGTTGATACCCAAATTCGACGTTCAAGGTCCACTGTTGTGGAAAGCACAATCACGTTTCAGAACGGCAAGCCACAGTCGACATCTCTGAAGTGTGAGTGGAGTTGTTCCTGAAGGATCAGAACCAGGAGTTATGTACAACAGCTAATCACGCTCGACCGCTGAATAATGGGAATAATGTGCAGATACGGGGTTAAGTATAGTGAAGCTGAGTGGCGGTCACGGTTGTCGATGCATGAGATACTCAGCTATAGAGCTCATAAGGTTGCTCGTCTGCTCGGAAAACAAAGTAATTGGCCTTCAGGTCAGCATATAAAAAGTATGTTCTGCTGCGCCCTGGACAAAGGAGTGGCCATGAGACTTTCATGTGCTTAGAACAGACCACTCAGTGATCTTGATACAATCAGATGTACAGCGGACATCGAGCTTGTTAAATCATGATCTTGAACTGCTGTTTAGCCTTCCACTCTTAACTGGAGGAGCAAATCACGGTTGTGACCATGAGTCGTGCCCGCCTGCTGGGTAACAACGGTCTCCCAATTGAGTTGTAGGGCTCGAAAGGGGCCTCAGCGACTCTAGCGATCTCCATAGTTAAACTTCGATGGCCAACGACGACAAAAAAAGTATTGTGATCGAGTATAATTCATGTGCATATATTTGAGTATAATCAGTTCAAAAGTCATGGTATTCAAGACGACAGCAAAGCCAGAAATGACAAGGCTATATTCATTTCTTGAATCCGTTGTTTCAACTTACAGTCGGTCCGGATCCAGCATTGAAGTTCAAAGGGAGCCGAAGGGAGCCGAAGAGACCGGTCCTGATATAGTTTGACAGCTTTGAGTTCGCCCCGGTACTTGACCTTGGCAACCTTTCTCGCCCTCGATGATATACTCCATCCGCTGCCAAGAGTCGATGTACTGTAATTTTTTTGCTCCGCCAAGACAAAGTTTCTACGGTCAAAAGGTCATTCATCGAGTCTCTACGAAGGTATTACTTCCGAAAGTAGGTAGTACGAAAAGTATCCAGGTTGGCAAGAATATACTGGTTTACTCGATTGGTCGCTTTACCTTTTAGCTACTCACCTATGCTCGATTGGGAGAGGAGTTGTGTCTGGCCAAGAAATGCCAATGCTGATTCGTCTTTCCCCAAAAGCGACTTATCAAAAGCTATTCCAAGTCTTGGTGAGTGAAATGCAAGTGAGACCTGGAAAAATCAACCAACCTCTTCTTCCTGTACCTAAGTGAATGGGGAATGGGGTGCATATGGCCTCTAGGCCTTCATTGGCACATAGATCAAGTCACCGCCGATACACAACCTTTCCGGGTGCAGGTGTAAGCCAAGAATAGGGTTCTCGTCGACGGCTCGCCTGAATTTCTAAGAGTCGCCTCTATCTTTCTTCCCCACAGCCTCTACATCCCACCCGTCATCTGGAGGGCTTCAGGGCACAGTCAGAACTTCGAAAGTATCGCGGACCGTACGGAGCAGGCACCGCAAGGTTTTATACTTCGTACTCGGGGTAATAACTCGGGGTAATAACTCGGGGTAATAGTTGCAAAATCTCCACCAAGCACCCTAACTTAAGCAAGTAACAATTCACAAATTCTGGAAATCTGATTGGGCAATCTCCCCTGCTATTGAGGAAGTCTCTAGAAGTCTTGGCGCAACTACTTTCGTATTACCCAGAGTACTAAAGTACCAGGAACTCTAAATGCAGGTCGTCGTCAGCTACATCGAGAATGGGAGTTTCCAGGGTTGAGGCGCAGTCCCCTCGATTGGGGGCGAAGATCGTTTGGCACGTCATTGCTGTGGCTGTTACGGTGATCTTCCTTCACCAGCGTCGGAGAGGGAGCTTTGACAGCGGAGGGTGATCAACCATCGAAAGCAACCTCACGAGCCTGGGCGAGAATGAGCTTTCTGGGCAACTGCTCTCGTGAACCATCTCGAGAACTACCTAGATGAGCTGTCATAATTTCAGCGAAGAGATCAAAAACCTTGCATATGTGTATCAGATCACTCCTATGTGTATCTCGTATCTTGAAATCAGTATATCTGTCAGAGAATGAACTGCCTCTTGCTGTAAACCAGTCGGCCCCGAATCCCATTGTGTAGATGATTCAAAGCCACCACTGCAAGGTGCCACGTTAACGGTACTGCTGAGAGCGATCTATCTTGGCCATTCATCCATTCACTTGCTTGCGTGCTTTGCGAAACTCCAGGTACCAATCACGAAATTCACAGCAGACACGCGTTTTGACAGCAGACTGGCCAAGGCGACGACCGAAAAGCCTCTTCGAATCACCCACGCGAGAAGAGACTTTGCTAGATCCTTCGAGTTTTCTCCTCATCTGAGACATCGAAAACCCTTTATCAATCTTTCTTTTCGTTCCGTTTGCAGAAAATACGGAAGTAAAATTTCTGCCCACGCCGCTGCCAGCCACCTCAGCTCGTGCCTTGCTTTTTCGGCTGCCCGCGGGTTGATAACAGCAGGTCTCGCAATCTGCAGACGCCGACCCTACCATCGAGCATTGCGTACCTTGCTGGACCAAACCCTTCGTACAACATAACAAAGAGGGTGCACCCTCAATCCCTCGTCGCACACTCACCACATCGGAAGGAGGCCGTCAATCCCCATTCATCATCCCGGGTCGCACAGCAATGGGTATCTTCACAAACCCAACGTCGTTCCGGCTCAACGCCATTGTTGCAGGCAACGAGGCTGCTCCATCCATCGCCACGCGCTCGCTGAAGCTCTTCTCGAATATCTCCGCGAGAGGAAATAACCATGATTCGCATCCACCGCTGGGACATTTGATTCTGTTGGTGTTTGAGGCGGTGATGGAGGTTGTGTGTGTCAGTCTGCCTGGTTATATTGTTGCGAGGCAGGGCATGTTCGATGCGGACAATCAGAAGTTTGTGGCCAATTTGAACGTGGCTCTATTCACACCATGCCTGAGTACATACAGCTTCAATCGTTCTGCCAAAGGGAAATGCTAACTGGAGATAGTCTTCACGAAGCTGGCGTCGCAATTGACTGCGGATAAGTTGCTGGAACTGGCTGTCATTCCAGTAATCTTCGTCGTGCAGACTGCAGTATCATACTTCGTTTCTATTGTCGTTTCCAGACTTTTTGGATTTGGCAAGAGACCTGCGAACTTTGTGACTGCTATGGGAGTAGGTACATATCTTGCTGTGGCATGACTCTATGCTAACAATCACAGGTCTTCGGAAACTCGAACTCTCTACCCATCTCCCTCGTCATTTCATTGTCGCAGACAATCAGCGGATTACATTGGGACAACATTCCTGGAGATAACGATGACGAGGTTGCAGCGCGAGGTATTCTATACTTGTTGATCTTTCAACAGCTTGGACAGCTCGTACGATGGAGTTGGGGCTACCACGTTCTTCTCGCACCGGCCGAGAAGTACGACGAGAGCGACGGCTCAGACATCGAAGGAGGCAGATACCGAGACGAACCCGAATTGATCGCTGGCTTGGACGGAGGAAATGATGAGTACGAGCGAGCAAACGGAAATGGGACAGCTTCATCAAATTCTTTTGAGTCTGGTGGTAGGACCCCCGTTACTAGTGCTCCGTACGCAGGCTCAATGGATTCAGATGAGGAAGATCCCAGAAAGATCCCAGATCTACTCCCTACACCAGCCAACGGAAACGTCTTTCCCAGCGATCGATCAAATGGCAACATCACCTCTTTCCCAAGCATCCGCACTGGTTCCGCAGACGAGGAATGGGACGTTCCAGAGGGAATCAAGGGCATTATCCCCACGATTAAGCTCAAGACAAGACGCGGAGCTCGTTTCGTCAACCAGAAAGTTCAAAAGACTTCCCAAAAGGCTTTTCACGGTCTGCCTGAGCCCTGCCAAACAGTCCTGAGCAGGATCTACTCCGGTCTTTCCCGATTCCTCGGAGGCCTCTGGGAGTTCATGAACCCACCTCTCTGGGCCATGTTGGTCGCCGTTATCGTCGCTTCGATCCCCAAGCTCCAACACCTCTTCTTCGCCGATGGTTCCTTCATCGCCAACTCCGTTACTCGAGCCATTGGCCAATCTGGCGGCGTCGCTGTTCCTTTAATCTTGGTTGTTCTAGGTGCAAACCTAGCTCGCAATACCCTTCCCCAGGAAGCACACGACGAGACGTCTGAGGAGAACCAGATTGGCACAAAGCTCCTGATTGCATCCCTGATCTCCCGCATGCTCCTCCCAACCCTGATCATGGCACCTCTCCTCGCTCTTATGGCGAGATACGTCCCAGTCAGCATTCTCGATGATCCAATCTTCGTCATTGTCTGTTTCTTGCTTACAGGGGCACCGAGCGCGTTGCAATTGGCACAGATCTGCCAGATCAACGGCGTGTACGAGGGTGTGATGAGTAAATTGCTCTTCCAGAGCTATGTTATTTGGTATGTCGCTCACCCACACCCCAATCCCATTTCTTCCACTCCGAACCCCCTTGCTAACTGGCATGCAACAGGATTCTCCCCTCAACACTCATCCTCGTCATGTGTGCTCTCGAGGTCGTGGAATGGGCTCAAGCAGCAAATGCGGTCTAGAATTGCGGTCGAATTTCATTTGTCAAGTACATAAGGCGGTCTTGTATCGATACTGAATGAGAATACAAAGCGGTCATAAAGGGCTTCGGTTGCACACAAAGCTGGCAGGACATCGTACAGCAAGCATGGCGTTGGGGATTTTGCGTTTGGCTTTTGGTCCTGGGGCTGGGACTCGGTTGTTTGTGAGATAGGGGAAAATTGTTCATACGAATAAACTGAAAATTAGAAGATATCCCTTTCGTATTGTTTTGCACATAGGAATGAAGATACCATGCGATGCAATGAGCTATCGGCTAAGCTTTATTGAATGCCTTGATTTGTTTAATGTCTACAGTGATGGCTGTTTGGGCGAGCGATACTGCAGGGCTAGCTCCTAGCTCCAGATCAATCCAAGTCCGCCCCAAGTAATGTATGGGCAAGCGATACTTTACAACCAGGTCCCAGCCCCAGCTCAATGAGTTCATATACCTGTCTATATTCAGGCTCTCAACGTATCGCCAATTCGCTTTCTTGCTCCTTTCTTCCGAGCCTTCCTGCCAATCATCAAGAGTATTTCTTGACCCCTTTCATCCTTCAAGACTTCTGCTTGACTTGTGCC
>FJOG01000002.1:492055-570916 GCA_900073065.1 Phialocephala subalpina
TCATCCCTAACTTCTACAGCAGTCCATCTCTGCTCTCTCCATCCGAATTTGTTTCCCTCTCCCCCTTTCTTTCCCTCTTCCTCTTTCTTTCCCTCTTCCTCTTTCTTTCCCTCTCTGCCTTCGCCCTTCCCATTCAAATCTGTACCTGATTTGATGCGGAAAAGACCAATATTAGGCGTCTCGTCCTTGAGGATTTCGATTACTATACAATAGCTTACTTCTCCCGGTTCAGGAGCCGGCTGATCCTCATCTCGTCCATACAACAACTCCGCATCCTCCCTCCTCTTCGGCAGACTCGAACAAAAAACATGCAAACTGGGAAACTGGCTAAAATAACTCCCCAAACTCGGTTTCAGCGGATTACTCGCAAATATTGATTTCAGCTCTTGTTGTTTCGACGGATTGGCGGCGAAAAAACTGGATGGCTTTGAGGGTGTGGTGGTATTGTGGAGTATGGTTAGGATGTTTTGGGTTGTTGTTAGGGTGTGGATTTGGTGGGAGAGGAGGGAAGTTAGGTTGAGTGCTTCACGAATAAATGTTAGCGAGGCGTGGAACGAGGGAGGGGAAGGGGATAAAGACGAACCGTCATTCTTCTCTTTGCGGGAGAATAGATCGTTGAGGAGGGTTGTTAGGTTGTCGATTATTAGGATTTCTACTCCGTCATCACAATCCTCCTTCTTCTGCTCCGGATCGTGTGGTGCCTTCTCATCCACAGGTGAAAGCTCTTCATCGCTATCGACAACTTCTGCAACAGAGACAACATGAGCACGAGCTGGGTGTTCCTCAATCGGCGTTAAATCTTCTTGGCTGTCATTTATTTCCGGCTCGGGAGCTGGCCAGTCGGGACTTGATTGTACCAGTCCGTCTATCTTCTTCCCTTCTGCTCCTTCTTCCAATGGGTCGATAGGAGGATTAGTATCATGTCGTCCAACTTCACCGAGTACCTCCCACAAACCTTCGATATCGAAGACCCGGCTGATGGCCACCATTTCTAGACATCGTTGGACATCCCTTTCGATCCTTTCTTTGATGAGAAGATCTTCGAAAGGCTGGTCTGGGCGAGAAACAGCATGGTTGGCTGTCTGGATTGCGTTTCGGGATTGGACGGTGTGGGAGGTGGTGATACGTGATCTGAGAACCTCCGCGAGGAGCGGTAGGGGGAACGATCCTGTTGTGTCGATTACTGTTGCTTTGGTGTTGGTTTTTTGAGAGTCAGAGGTGCCTGGTAACAGGTGAGGAAGGAGAGTTGAGGCTAGGAGATGAAGTGACATCTAGGTTTAGTGTTAGTAAGAGTATCATTTAGAGTAGTGAAAATGATATCAGGTGAGATGAAAACAGGCCTGGAGTTCTCAACTGAGATAGAGAATCATCTCTTCAACATGGTCGTTTCCAGCTCAGACTTTCATCCCAAGCACGTGTTCCTCGACCTGACTTACCATTCGTCCTTCTGTGCCTTCAGCACTGATACCCATAACAATACCTCTTTCGGCACCGCCTCCAAGAATCTCATCGATTTCCTCACAACCTGAGCTCAGCCGTTCCGGTTGACCATTCCTCGTGAACCTAGTCTTTTGCTTTTCCTCAAGTTCAAGGAGAGTGGACGCTAGGATAGGGAGTGCAGGCTCCGGCTGAGGCTCCGGGAGCGTAGGATGATCTAGCTGAACCATGTTGTCCGGCGTGGTAGTCTTCAGACTTCGTGTGATGAGGCATCAGATGAGAATAAAAGTGATCTCTGCCGATTCAAATCTCGAAGGAGCGGAGACCCGTTGCATGACTTGAAATGAGCTAAGCGAGAGAGAACACAACGGACAATTAGGGACAGAGAACGAGCTGCGAATCAAGTGATGACCAGCTTTGAGAAATCACATTGTTGATGAAGTTGTGCTGCCGTTGATGAAGGTTGAAGCTCATGATGAATGAGGCTAGTGTTATCAACTAGGAAGCGAGCCTGCCTATTTCCAAAAAAAAAAAATTCTGTATAGCAAAACATCAACACATCCTTCTACTCATGCCTATAATATACAATTCTCTTGTGTTAATGATCAAGTGATCCCGTTCCCAGTTTTCCAACATTCATGCACCCAAAAATAAACTACATCACGTGAAACCCACTTCTGGCCACACCTCGGGCGATCTCGAAGTCTAGACCGACCCAAAATGCACATCGTGTATCAACTTCATGGAAACAACCAAACACAAACCCAACACAAAGTCAGTGTCCAAATGAGGCAGCTGTCGATCCCACTGCGATGTGCAACAATCCAACTTTCAAGACTCGATTCGCCTTTTCTGACACGGCTGGTTGGATAAAAGTCTGCTGCCGTGAATCCGTGGAAGCCGTGGCTTTCAACCTGGAGAGTTACCGAAGTTACACAGCCATGCATGCATCGTGAGGGCGTCAACCAAGGCGCTTTCCTAGTCCAGACTACTTGTCGAGCCATCAACATGTCGATCACAGATTTACGATGTGCAACAAAGTCAACTTTCACAAGTTCTCTAAGTGTCAGCTGGCGGATGCTGCTGACTGGATCAAAGTCTGGGGCTTCCATGGGCAGCCATGCATCATACTGTAAAAGCTCAACCAAGGCGATTCCTAGGTCCAGACTGCTCATCAGGCTACCGACATGTTGATCTCGGATTTTGCGAAGTGCAACAAAGGCAACTTTCAAATGTTAACCTCTTTCTCGAGTTCCCTGACGGATCCGGCTGGCTAGGTAAAATTTGGTGGCTTTAACCGCATCGTGAAGCTCGCTTTCTAGGTCCAGACTTGCTTGTCAAGCCATCAGGATGTCGATCACAGAATTCGCGACGTGCAACAAACCATTTCCTGCAGATTATTGTCTCTAAAACCTGCTTGAATTGAGAATTAAAGGACTCCAAGACGGCGATGCCCGTTTGTTGGCTTGGATCGTGGGGTCAAGGGGCTGACGCCTCACACCATTTCCCGTGGGTCTCGACTGCTCTAAATCATCCAAATGTGGGCAATGCGCTGGGCGATCATAACTGCGACTTGCAACAATCATCGAAGTTCTTCAACGGAAGAGATGTGCTGCGGTTTCAGAGCATCTCGCGGACATGAGATCATCCTATTTTACATGGATATATCTTGGTGGTAAGTTGAGATCGTCTACCTCACTTTCTGGAATCCAACAGAATCTGGACGGTCTGGGCCTCTTGGCGGACCTGGGCGATCATTTACGACGTGCAACAGAGCTTTGAAAGCTTCAAGAGAGGAATCCGTTGGAGGGATCTCGTCCAAGTATCCAAGTATCCAAGTTATTGGTACTGTTCTGCGCTTCTGCAGGAGACTTGAACATGTGTTTCGTGGTGTGAGACGGACAATAATATTAACGAGTAAGCGAAGGCTACACAAAAAGACTGCCCGGAAAGGTTTCTCGAATGCTCCAAATGCGGACGATCTTTGTACGATGTGCAACAGATTCTGTATTCATCTCCTTCTTTAGGCTTTTCGGAGTCGTGTCTGGAGGATCTTCCATGAAGTTGATGCATGTGGCCGTGCGTTGGTCATGAAGTTGACGATCTCAACCCTCAACCGCAAATCTGGAGCGCTCCGAGGATTCGGCGATCCTCTTGCGACGTGCAACAGAGAAGCATTGAACCGCCATTTCACGACTCTGCGAACCTTCTATCGTGAGATTCAACCCAAAATATCCCCAGGGTTACATCGTGGGCCGGGAGCAAGTGTGGGTACGTGGAAGAGAGCGAAGAGCAAGCCACTGGTGAAAGCCTCAAAGCAACATCCATTCTGGACCTCTCAAGCCCTGCGACGATCCATTTTTCGCGACATGCAACAGAAGCCTCCCTACTTTTCATGTGTATCTTCCTCTAAAATCCGGGTGTCTGGTACTTCAACGTACGGAACCTCATCTATCCAGCGCCAGGTCCCCGCCTCAATAAGTTGACGTGCATCAAGCTCGAACACTCCAAAATGCATTTCAAAGACCCTTGGACAGCTGGACCAAAATGCGATTCGCAACAAACGTTCCTTCCTATTCATCCAACTGGCTGATCGGTCGAAGGATTGCTGCGAGATCTTAGAACTTGAAGTGCATCCTGCATGACTTCGGAGGCTAAAATCGAGACCAAGAACAGCCGCATGACAACCTCGCTGGAATCTCATCTCGAACGATCCATGGATGGCGATCCTCAATCTACGATGTGCAACAAATGGGATTTGATCTCAGCTGAATGGACGGAAGTAGCTCCTTGCACAGCTGAAAGGGTCTCGGGATATGCCCAGAAACATCTCGTCATGGCGTACGGAAGGTACAAAAACAATAATATCCCGACCGAGCTGAGCATTAAGGGGGAAGCAGAAGCCGAAACCTCCCCACTTTCCCATCTTGACATGAAGGAAATCCACTCTCCTGCATAACATTTGCGAAGTGCAACAAACCTTTGAAAAGCATACCAAAGCATCCTTTTAGTGCTAAAGATCAGCCCCATGATCCCTTCAAGTCTCGGAGATTTTCCTGAGCACCGTCCATCGTGACCTCATTCCCGACCAAAGACCGCTACTTGCGGATCATCCACAACCGTTTTCGTCGAAGTCTGGGACCGGTGAGCAGCAGTCAAAGCTGGGCGAGAATGTCGATGTGCAACAGAATCTGCAAGTAGAGAATCCTCATAGGTCTTCATGTCTGTCATGAGAATGTTGTCTTGAAAACAACCTCGAAAAGTGTTGCGATGTGCCTCGGGTGCTTCTGCTCGCTAAAAGAAAGACGCCCCTTTTGGATTCTGGTCCCCTGGCTCCTATATTTTTTATTCAAGATCACGAGCACTCTACCATTCAACTTACTACGATCTCACGATCAACAATCGTACTGAAGGAAAGTCTCATCTCGAAATCTCTTACCCGGTGTCCAAGTCACAGAAGTCGGTGAACATCGCAGCATCCACATTTCATCAGCCCTGTCCTTTCCACACGAAGTTCACCCACCAGACCGCTATCACGCCTCATCCAACACCAATTCTCTCGGCACAAAATCCGACATGCAACAAAATATCTACTTCCCTCATAGAAAATTTAAGTTTCAGCCATAACATTCGTCAACAGCTTGCGTCGTCGTCGTCGTCGTCGTCGTCGTCGTCGTCGTCGAGTGACATTCCCACAGTACACCCGTCGGTTCCGAACCGCTGGGCCAAGCTCGGCATCCGGCAGTCAAGCAACCCTTTTCTTGCACACGAAGCCGTCAGTCGCCGTTTTGCTTGCAGCTTTTCTTCGGTACTAGACTCTGGGCGGAAAGTGAGATGTGCAACAAAGACTTTTTTCGAGTTGGAAATGACGTGGAATTGTGTGACGAGATGGGTTTGGATGTCTTGGATGATGATGTAGCGTAGGGGGGAAGAAGTCTCGTCAACTGGGCAAAGGCCGTTCGCTTAGCCAAGACTTGGTGAACTTCCCCCTTTTCGAACACAGGAGGACGATGAACACAGACAGTGCGTCTCTACTGATTTTCAAACTAGCACAGTTCATCCTCAACCTCAAATTTTTGTCGTTCATCTCCATTCCCCAACTCATCGCGAGAATACAATTCTCTCAGCGACATCGGCTGTGGACATTTCCCCGCCGCATCCAAATCAAAAAGAAAAGAAGGATCTCGCCAGCACATCCCTTCCCATTACACACACCCCTTGAAAAAGGCTTCAAACATCACTCCACAACCAAACACATCTGGCCCACACCCATTAACTTGGCCGCATCTAAGACGTGCAACAAGATCTTATCTCCATACCTCAAAAGGGCGGCTTGCGTATGTTGATTTGAGGGTCTAGAGATCCAAAAAGAGAGATCGCATCCGGCGTCTAAAAAAAAATCTCGCCAACGCACGCCATGAGTTTATAATTCCCATCTAGCCAACTTGGGGAGGTTTGCGACTTGCAACAAAATCTGTTTTTCTGCGTCTCATTCTTAGTTATTCCCTTAAGTCAAGAGATCCAAGAAGGAAGAGCATAACCACATCGGCGCGTCCACGGAAAAGACTCATCACCAACATGACATGAGTCCACAACACTACATCTGGGCTTGCATCCATCAACTTGGCTGTAGTTGCGACTTGCAACAAGATCCGATGACTTGTGCCTCATAAACTTTATTTTCTTTGGGCCAAGGTATCCAAGAAGAAGACCGTGACCGGAACGGCTCGTCCACATCAATTAGCATCGTTCAACACCATCAGTCCACCACAAATCACAGATCATCAAACACCCAAAAACTTAATCACATTTACGACGTGCAACAAAGATGATCAAGATCTCTTATCCATGCCTCATAACCACCGCTTACGTACTATAGTTGAAAGTCAAGACCGAAAACCGCACCCTGGCCTGAAGAGAAACTCCCGCCAACACGACCTTCCATGCAATCAACCCATACGATTGTCCATCTAGCCCAACGCCTGTCAACTTGGCTGCATTTACGACTTGCAACAAAACTCCAACTTCCCTTACATCTTGTCCTGTAATCCAAAAGTCTCGTCGTCAAGAAGTCAAGAAGGAAGTACTCTTCCGTTCCGTCTGTACCGGCTCGGCACATGACGGAGACCTCGTCTTGTTTCCGTACCAAGGTCCCGACATAAGGCCGCTTTTTGTATCTTTTGATTTGAAGAGAACCCGACAGATCTAAGAAAAGAAATTTTAGAGCCTCGGCGAGGAGTGCGATGTGCAACAATTCTGTATTCTGATTCTTTGATAGAATTGTCTTACGAAGCGTCGAAGATGTTGAGATGAGGCTTACGAGGCCAGAGAAATTTGAGAGCCAAGGATCTTGGCTTTGGCTGCCTCTTTCCTGGAGATCGGCTTGTCACGGCGAAAGGACAAAGTTTACGCAAGTCTCAAGATCTTGGATGATGCGCATACGTTTCAAGGACGACTGTTCATTCGAGGAATTTCTCTTGTTCTCAAGACACACATGCAGCAATACAAGGGTACACACCCCTCTCCGGCCTAGGCCTTTGAACTCAATTTGGCACTCAACAACATCACAACGCAAGACCCGAGACTTTGCACCATCAGTTCATTTCCACCATCCAGACACAGCTGTATCAAGTCATTTGAATCTCTAGCTCCTGGGCGGAAATCTCGATGTGCAACAAAAATTTTACGCAGATCATTTGAGGGAAAAGTTGAGAGCTAAATGCAGGATAGTCTTTCTCCGGATGTCGAAATATCCCCGGATCTAAACCTCATCGTCAGCTCCTTTTCAGCGTCTAGACTTAATGTAACCAAATCCCTAGAATTGTTAGCTCCTGGGCAAGAAATTCAGACGTGCAACAAACAAACTGTCAAGAGGGAGAGGAAGAAGGTTTCCGCCCGGCGGTTCGATTCGGTGTTCGCAGCAAGAAGATCCAGCATCCTGGACTTTACCACTGTACAACCAGATGATTGGAACACTTAGCCCCTGGGCACTTTTTCAGACGTGCAACAAAGATTTGATCTTCAAATCAAACTCTTACTCCGGCGCTCCCTAGATTCCTCCGTCTCTGCACAATGCACGCCAAAGTCAAGGATCTATCCAGGATCTCGGCACGCATATCCAAAGCACAACATCAGCTCATACCTAATATGGCAACATCTACGCAAAGATGTACCAACCCATCGGAACACTTAGCCTGACTGGGCATGCTTATCGACGTGCAACAAACCATTCAGTCTTCAAATCAAATGGCTCTGGACAGAAAACTTCCGGATCTCCATTTCTCCACGGGATCTCGGCTTTCCCATCTAGCCTTTAGCAAGACCATTTACGTATCCAAACCCTCGGGTCACCTAGTCTCTGGGCACTTTACTCGACATGCAACAATTCGTTCGTCCTCAAATCATTTAGGCAGCGCGAAACAAAACAAGAGACAATGGTGAAGTGAAGTCACCGTACCAGCAGAAGCAAAGTTCCGGCACTCGCTGGACCGAGGAGATGGCTTGACGCTATGAACGGGAGCGGGCCGTGAACTCGACCGGATTTTGGGGATCCGGAGGTTTGATTGTTTCTTCTCAGCACGGTTGATCCGTTCATTCATTCAGTGTCTGAACTTTTACTTGCGTTTGATCCATTTGTTGCAAGTCTTTACTTAAGCTTAATCTTAGGGTCTGTGACTTCCGGCTTGCTCGATTCAAGCTTATGATGTTAGTTAGTTAGTTATGGATACAGACTCAGACGATGAAGACGACGGACCTAATTTCCTGTCTTATCTGAACTCATCTCCCCCAGAATTCCATTTCAAAATCCCAAGTCTTAGACTGCCCCTAAACAGAACTTCTTCGACGTCCAACATCCCATCTCAACGACAGCTTCGCAGCTCTTTTCAAGCACAATTTGAATGATCTCAGGAGTCAAGACACATTTTGATACCCTCCTCTTCAAGTATCAAACAATCTTCAACCTCAATCCAATATGAAGCCACTTCATCCATCAGTGATATCCTACCCCTCAACCCCGCCAACCTCCAAATCTCTAGTTTGGGAACTGGCACCTCAAAAGAGCAGTCTAGAACAACTTCCGAAACACATTCAAAAGTCTATATCAACTGTTGCACATCGCACCCCTCCGCCGAGATTTCCCCAAGTATCCAAAGCCGATCGAGAATCTCGAATGTGCACAAAGTGAATGCCAAACTGAGCACGACCCCTCTCCTCGCCTCCCCGGTTTCGAAACCTCACGGCATGAACAACCAAGCCGGAACAGCTGGTTCCTGGCATACCCAAAGCCCAAATCAGGTCCGTGATATGATCGCTTAGAAAAAACATCTGGTTTGATTCGGTGATCAAACCGAAGAAGAAGATCAAGAGTAGGTTAAAGTGTGGCCAATTCCAAGACCCTCGAACTCCTCGGCGCCACTTGCGATGTGCAACATTGGGGAAATATCGGATGGATTCATTCATCCATCCCTTTTGAAGTTTTGAGCCTCGATCGCTCTAAAACTATTTTGGAGATTCGGCCTGGGTCTGGGTATAAATACACGATGGGAATGTAGAGATTCATGCGCAATGAATTGGTTGTGGAGACGAAGAAGTCTGGATTTATACGGAAGAGGGGCAACCAAGGAAGTCTAGATGTACGTACGATATGCAACAATTGATATGGCATTGTAGAGCCTCAATCTGAATTTGGATAAATGGGTGAGTGAGTCGTGATCCCAGAGAAAATCAGGAGTCTGCATGATTACTGAGGAGGTGTGTTAAAGGTCTGGAGCTTGAAAACAATCTAGACGTCGACAACCGAGAGGCAAAGGCAAGTCTAGACGCCAGTCCGATATGCAACCACAGACCTGCTTTACAATTTCACCATACACGGATCAGAAGCTCCTAATTCACAGACCTCACAAAATGGCAAGGTAGGAAGGTTTCATTCATCAATTCATTTCGTTCCATTCCATTTAGTTCGGTTCAGTCCCGAGTCAATTTGCCACCACCCTGTCTCTCCCTCCCACACTACACTCACAATACATGCATGCCCTGAAAGACATATCTCCTCACCACCATATATCATCCCCAATTGCTATTGCTCTACCTCCCTCCCCGACTCTCCTATTCTCGCGAAGGAGATAAAGAGACCGCCCTACGCCAACGCCCTATATGCAGGAGTCTGGCCATTCATCAAAGAAATTACTCCATGTATCCATCCCCATCCCCTCCAGTGTCTTCTAGAAAAAAAATTGCAGGCTCAATGTATGTTTGGCCCATTGGAAATCTTCGCTATCCAGACCATCAATACAGCGAGGAATTAAAGCGAAGCAATGAGTTCGAAAAGAAATCGTTCGTGGGCTGTTGCCACTTGATGCTCGTTCGTTTAGGTGCTCGAAATTTGTGCTGGTAATCCGCCGAAAATGGACTCGTCGTACTCAAGCGTCTTGGACCTGTGGCAGGGGCTTCTCGGCTCTTGGCTTTCGTGCTCCACCCTTCAAAGACTTGACTCTTGACAGAAAGCCACCGCCAATCTTGGGAGCAACCGAAGGTGGCATGCTAGGGTCATTGCCATCGCCTGTGACACGTCTCTCAAGGCGCTCACCGAAACCTCGTCTAGGACTGCTAGGAGCCCGAGCTCGGCCGATTCTCTCTGGCTCAACGATCGTGACACCGCCCTCCTTCTTGATGCTATCATCACCCTTGGAGAACTCTTCGAAGAAGGGGTTCGACTCGGCCTTGCTACCTCCAGGTGTACGAGCCTCAGGAGAATAGACACCCTCTGGGCTTGTGATCCGGCCCGATGGACCATAGTCGCGTCTAGTGTTGACACCACGGATTCTCTGAGCCAATGACTTCTTGCGTCCAAGACCCCCTTCAGTTGGCGAAGTTTGCTCGCTTTCTCGGCGTTGCAGGGCTGCTCTTGATGCTGGAGCACCTTCGAGGAAAGTAGATGTGCCCAAACCCAGTGTTTCTTCTCCGTGAATTGGCTCCACTCTAGTAGTAGCACTCAAGACATTAATCTCAGCCTTTGATGGTCCAGGTTGGATAGCTCCATTGTCGTAAGGTGCGTATCCATTGAATCCTGGTCCACCTTTGGAATAGTCCTTGAAAGCCTCCTCGTCTTGCTGTCCCAGGAAAGTAGCATGATCTGGTCGCTTGTTGAGTGGTCCACCTCCACCCAAAACATTGTTCAGAGAATCCTTTGGGAATGCTTGCATCGGTGCGCGTCGGCTTCCTTGTCGATTGCGGTGAGGGTTGCATGCATCAAATGGTCCGTCATGATGGAATACTAATCAATGTCAGTCGCAATACTTTCTGTCGACTCGGAGACAACTTACATCCTGTGCCATAAATACTAGTAACATCTAATTTATCGATAAGATCCAAGTTCTTGGGTGGCTTTCTCGACTTAGGATCCTTTCCTTCGCGCTCTCTGCGCTCCCTACGCTCACGTCGACGTCTCTCCTGCTTCTTCTTCTCTTCCTCGGAATCTAATGGCTTGCGATGTCCGCTCAAGACCGATGAATCAGAGTTTCTTCGCAATCTTGGTCCACCCTTCGACGAAGAAACCTCAACAGGATCAGCGAAGATGTCGAGTTCCTGACTCGGGCGCGGTCTGCCAGACGAGCTCTGATTGGCATGTCTGCGAGCACGCATAGCTTCTTCTTGTGATCGGGATGGGCGGTGACCAGGTGGTCCTCGAGGTGGAACATTCTCGGAACGAGAGCCAGCTGTGTATGGGGGAGGTGGCTTGTCGCCTGTGTTGGATCGAGGAGGTGGTCGCATGCCATTCTTTGAAGAAGGGGGCTTATCGTTGAGAGTTAGATTATCCTGCACGGCCATGGTCAGCGACGAATATTTGGTTGCCATTGCGGCTCTCCTTGGAAGATGGAACTCAATTAATAGTCGATTCAGGGACAGAACTCGGTCTCGAACCAAGAAAGGGGGGCATATTTAGACTCAAAATAGAATGACGTACAAATAGGTCAGCGGCATTGCCAGTCAATGCAGGTCTTGGCGGTGCAGCTGCCTCTGTTGCAAACGACATCTTGTCTGGTGAAGCGGCAGATCGATTGTGTGTGTCTTGCGAACTGGCGTCGAGAAAGGGGTTTCGTGATACTGGTCGTGGAGGTGCTTCAAAGGGTGATCGCTGGCCGTTCGAGTTCGCAGGAGATGCTGCTCGATTGCGAAAGGGATTGTTGGAAGAAAGATTAAGTGTGAGGCCTGCGGAAGGTTGCAAGTCTAAAGTACAAACAGGATCTTCTTGTTAGCCGGCGGGTTCATGCATGTTTATGACGGTGAGTTGGGGGGACTTTGAAACAGGGCGATTGCCAACTTGATACGCCCAACCTGGTGAGAAAGTGGGGAGGGGGTCGGTGTTGTCGAAGCGCGCCCATGGAATATATTGCTCGAATGGACAAGGAGACTGACCTGCTTGACCTGGTTGGGCGAGCGACATTGTGGCAAAGCTCGCTCTCCAGGATTAAGATTTGGCGTCGTAATGGGATCGTCCAACGAATGTCGATGCTGTAATGCGCGTCGATAAGGTACTCGCAGACAGGCCCAGTGCGCAAGAGGTTCAGAGATGTTTGCAGAACTGGATGGGGAGCTCGAATGAGGTCTGTGTTTGCTCTGGGACGAACCCGTGAGCACGAAGTGGGCGGCGACGGCTCCCGTAGTAAATTCCTTAGCGACCGAGGCCAAGTGCTAACAGATCGCTGCTGGAGGAACGCGTGGTGCCGGTTCTCCTCTTCTCCTGAATATTATTTGCCCAATTTGGACTCAACTCGCCCAGCTAGGATTCTTGCGTAGGTATATCGGATTGGGAGTCAGATTCGATGCGATGCGCAGTCTGGGACTGGAGTCGTTTAGAATTCGAAGTCTGGAGAGAGGTTTGGACCAAGTGTTCTGTTTGGACTGTGCCCGAAGTCGGTACGTCCAGCTGATGATGGGATGGCACTCGAAGCGGGGATCTGGTTGCGCCTTGGAAGAAGTCTCCGTTGTCCCAGCTGATCAGAGTGCTTCTGTCCTTCTGTGTATCCAAATGGCGGAATATGACATACGATGCCGTAAGAAGTACTATTCCTAGGTAGAGCTAACGATTGGAAGTGGAAGTAGTACGGAGGAGGAGACGAAAGAGTGGAATTGAATTCTATCTCGAGATGCTCTCATCAAAAAAATGAAGGAACAAAAGGGTTTCTTTCATGCCTCTCCCCATGGCAGGACCCTGGATGCTAAATCTGGTCGGGAAGGAGCCAGACTGTCAAGTGAGCCATGCCGTTCCTGTCCCATTTTTACGGGGAACCTTGTTGACGGCGTGAATTGCGTGGATAGCAGTGCATTATTTTGCATAACTGTGCAATTTTACTCATGAATATTCTATTCTATGCGATATAATTGGTGGACACACTTGCGCCCCTGAGAGGAGGTGAAGCCACTCTTCTCCTCCCTGGTCCCAGTAATGGACGGCGACCCTTGGGTGGGGACGAGATGCTGCTGGGGAGGGGTCGACAGCAAGCCAATCCTGAGCCTAAATGGTTAATAAAACCACCTCCTGACTTGCCTGTCGTGCGCCGGCCGGTTACTTCGTACACATGAAGCTGTTTGCTGTGGGTTTGGTCGATAGCGTTCGAGCTACACTGGGAGCAGGAAAGGTCTCGTAGACTTTCTTTTGATAGACCGGATGGTTCAGCGCCAACGTGGGGTAGCTTGTCTCGTCTTCAGCACTTCCAATCTCCTGGATTACGAACGTCAACTTGCAATTTCGTATTGGGAATTGCCTGAGGAATATCAAACGGTTGGGTGGATACAATTCTATCTCGATCTTCACGGCTTCTGACTCGACCGATATTTGTACGATGAGATGGCGGTGAGGTACATAATCTGCGTGCATGATGCCGTGGTCACTGAGATGATAGGGGCACAGGGACACAACAGGGATTAGATCTTGGGCAGCAGTGGTGATGGGACGAGGGACGACGCAGTATATTTATATTAATCAGCTATAGAACACGGTGATCCAACCGGCCCGGACATCTTGAAACATATAGAAATTGTAAACGTATGAAGCGCTTGCGAGTCTTGCGAGAATTCTCTACTTCCATGTGTTGAGTACTGTCTCTGCAGATCACAGACGTCACAGAGCCTTATCCGGAGCTTTGCTCCTGAGTTCCTTGCTTGAACCTTATGTTCCCTATCGCACTGCAAATGGAAATCTGGCTGCGTACCTGCGCATAGCACACCGGATTATCAAGCCATCGAATCCCAATTGGTGACGAAGCACGTGTTGAAGAATTTAAGCCGTTCTATGCCAAGCCAATGATCTGCACCAACTCTCAGCCTTGTCCATTCCCAAAACATCGCAACGCCTTTTAAAACTCAGCCTCAACCTCAGCTCTTCCAGGTTCTGAACTATTGAGACGAAGAAGCATATGAGATGGCGTCTTCGCATGATGTCGATATGACAGGCAATCAGACGCCGCCACCAATCCCGTCCGAGGAGCCCAAATATGGAGGCTTCACTAGATTCGAGATTGAGCTCGAGGTATGTCCCTTACATCCTGTTGCAAGGCAATAGCGCATAAATCTACTGCTTTGAACCCAGGCTAACCCATGTGCCAGTTCGTCCAATCTCTTGCCTCGCCTCTCTACCTCAATCACCTCGCCGCGATGAAATATTTCGAGAACGAAGCATTCGTCGAGTACCTCAAATACCTACAATACTGGTCACATCCTCCATACTCCAAGTATCTACTGTATCCTGGACCAACGCTCAAGAATCTAGAACTTCTGCAAGTAAAGGAATTCAGGCGTGATATCATCAGTCCAGATGTGGTAGCAAGACTGTTCGAGGAGGGTGTGAAGAAAGGGACGGAGGGACCGGGAAGTTGAAGAAGGAAAGAAGAACAACACAACTAGCATCTGCGATGGCTTTATTGTCGCAGCAGATCTGCTGAATGCTTTTGGCGGACAGTGGACTTTATGATACCCAGATACGTGGCGTTTACGGACAATGGAGCGGAAGGGTAAGGTCTTCAATATATTGGACATTTATACATCAATAATGTCCCTCCCTCTAGCATTTTCTTATGCCAAATTCTGCCTGCCAAGTGATGCCCACGGATATCTCCCATACGCCTCGCTGAATCGCAAGCAAACAAAAGTAAAGCTCCTCCCTCCCACCCTCATTCAACACTTCTCCAGCCTCCAAGCTAACTCTCCATCCGTCCACATAATCTGCAGCTCGACCCAGCACTCAATTCTCTCTCCACCGATTCCCACAAGTCATACACTATTCAATCATTAGCCTCTTTCCCATCCCATCTCCCCCCTCCCCTTCCCAAATTCCCTCCACCCCAATCCCATCCCTCCCCAGTGCACAAAACTCACCTTATAAAACGCCGTCATAGGCTCATCAGCACTCCTAATCTGCACCTGAAAGAACGCCGCTACACTACCATCACACTCCTCCTTCGGACACTGAACCTGCATCTTATCTGCATTATCCCACGCTCCGGGTCCACCAAAAACATCCTCTCTCTCCTTTCTCGCGAAATTCTTGCGCTCAAAATACCGTTTGGTGATGATGTATTGGTACGGGCATGTTTGGCATTCGAGACGATTGACCGGGGAGTTGTCTTCGGGGGAGGCGGTTTGGGAGACGGTTAGGACGTTGCTGCAGGAGGGGCAGACTGTGGTGGGGTTAGTTGAAAGGTTTGGAGAAGGATGGGAAGGAAGAGGTACAGAGTAGCATCTTGACTTTGATTTTGGAGATGTAGAGGAAGCTGAGACTGAATTGCGCAATTACTTGTTCGTTTCAAAGTGTTTCTCGACACAAAGACAAGCCCTCGAAATCCTGACTCAAAAGTTTCTCCAACCCAAAAATATATCACAATCACGGGAAAATGAAACACCGACCCGACCCCTCGCTTCGTCCCGAATTTGGACATCGAAGCGCCTCAGCATGAAGCTTCATCTTGTTCGCACAGCCCTGTTCTCTTCTTGACATTTCTCCTATACCCTCTCTTCCAAAACTCGTACCATCAAGTTCCCATCGCCCTTCTCGAATCCTCTACATTTGCAGCAAGAAAGCAGTTTTCAAGTGCTGAAACCTGCTACGTCAACTAGGCACGCGCATACTCGTCCGCGCAAGCGCTCTCACACCTCCAATCTTCGAATTCAGAGAAAGAGAGAGAATCGCACAAGATGGCAGACATCAGATCACACCCCGAGCAAGACGAGGAGCACGAGGTTTGTCTTTCCCTCTCTTCCGCCATCTTCCTAAAACTCTGCCCCACCATCCCGCCTTTCCAAGCCTCACTTCCATAATTTCTACAGCTTTTGACTGGGGATGGGATGCTGATTATTGGGAATAGGGTGCCTCCCCAGGCGAACTCCTCATCGAAGCCGCCCGCCGAAACAACACCGATCTCCTGAAAGAAGTTATCGACGGCTGCAAAAGCGAAGAGGAAGCTGCCAAGCTGCTGAATGAGACGAAGACTGTGTTAGGGAACTACGTGTATCATGAGGCTGCTTTACGGGGGAACTGTATGTCTGCCTCCTCTCCACCCTATCCCAAATCCTCGCCGAGGACATTGTCATAAGTAAATTTCAGGAAGGGAAGAGGGAGAGGGAGTTTTGAGTTTGCGTGTGAGAAAGTGTAAGAGCTGACAGAGACTTGATAGATGAAATCATAGACGCCCTCCTCGACCACCCCGGCTTCGAATGCGACCCCATCTCCCGCATCGAAGGCGACACCCCCCTCCACTCCGCAATCCGCTACATCAACACCATGTTCTCCGAATCTCCCTCGAACCAAGACATACAAAACTTCGCCTCCGAGTTAATATCTATGATGATTGAAGCTGGTAAGCTCTCCCTCGCTCCATCCTAATATCCCCCTCCTCACGAATCAAGACACTCACTAACTCGAATTCTCTCCCCATAGGTTCCGATCCAAAACTAAAAAACAAAGCCAACCTAACACCCTACCAACTAGTCGACCCCCGAAACGAGAAACTCCGCCAACAAATCCAAGACGCGATTGATGTTGAGACTATGAGAGGAGATTATATCGAGACGAGGGATGAGTATGATGAGGTGGTGGATGGTGATGTGGGGAGTGCGAGTGATAGTGATTTTGATCCGGAGGAGTATCGGAGGGAGAAAGAACGGAGGGATAAGGCGAAGAGGGAGAATGGTGGAGCATGAACGGGGAGGGAGTGAGCGATTGATGAGACATGCCGGGAAATATATCTGGGGAATGGGAGCTGGGGCTTTATGATGGAGGCTGTAAACTGTTGGATCTTCGAGGCGTTGCTTGCATAGCGGGGTGGTCTCCGCCATTTCCTTCAGTCCATTCCGGTTGCTCCATTTCAAGACCAACAACAATTCACAGGGAAGAAGCTACAGATTTCGACATGGGAGAATTGGGAAGTTAGAGGCGTCAGAAAAGGATTACTTGTTTGTACGTTACCCTTTTTACAGCTGGGTTGTGGAGATAGATATCATTTCAGCGCCAATCAAAGTTTCGAAACCCGATTCGTTCAGATATCTTCTCAGTCCTTGAAAGCAACATCAGAAGCTCAAGGTTGGAACTTCTCTTTTACTTGTCACTTTGCTACCACATGTCAAACTCCTAACCTTAGTACTCTTATCTCTAGGTTAGCGAGAACTCTCTATTTACCTCGAGACTTTCCACTCCGAGGCCATGAGACCTAATCGTAGATCCCTAACGCCGCCGTCACATCCTTCACTCTGCTTTTCAGCGGCTCCATCCAACCAACAGGCTGAGGATAAAGAAGGCATTCTCGATCTCGAGACTCCATGAGAAGGTAGACAAGAAGAACTTTGCCATGTTTACGGGCAAGGTCGTTTCGATCGAGGGGACTTCTTTGGACATTTGGAATTCCGTTTAGTTTTGTTTTGTTGGCAAGTCAAGTCTCTGGCTCGTTGATTATTGCTTGTTGTTCAGCCTGCTGTCAACCTTCAGTTCCTCGCTCGTCTCGTCTCACTTCTTGTTTATTCTCAAGCTCTGCTGTCAACTTGCCATGTGACAACTACATCATGAGTGAGCTTTGCTTTGATTTGATCCAATCCTAAACTGCAACGAGAAAATCGCCTGTATTAGTAGATAAGAGAATTCGCTCCTTGCTTCGCAAACCCTCGCCACACTGTTGTTGTGCTCCTGTATGTCTGCTTCACTAGCACCTGGCTCAACATCCTGCAACAGAAACCCCGTACTTCAAAGCTATATATACATCAGCAATCCAAGCCATCTCCCATAAATTTGCAACAAAGTTCTGGCAACGCCAATCATAGCCCGAGTTGAAGTACTACAGTTCAACCGTTAGAGAAGAAAAGCAGAATCAAGAAAGGAAAGTCGATCTTTAATACTACCTACACCCGACTTTAATCGAGTTCGAGGCGGCTTTTCGAGAAGGACGCAAGGGGGTTACTCGTTTACTCGCTGGGATCCGGATGTCCGCTGACTCAAGTCAGTATTGCAGTCTTTGGAATCAAAGATTAACTTGAGTTCATCCCAAATCTCAAGTTCTCAATTGTCCGTAAATTTCAGTATATCTATCTAGGGAAGAATGTCTGTCCCCAGAAGGAACATATCTTTTTCTCAGAAAGACCTCTTTCTCACTATCTGCCGGACATGCAATATTAGTCATGAAAGCATTCATTCGTCTAAAGAAAAAATCTAGGAACTGCAATAGGGGTATCGTCTCGCATCACATGGGTATCTAAACACATCTACCTCCAACCATCCATCAAGCATCACTTTCCCTTTTCCTTCGAGCCAGCTCTCCAAGTTCCATCTCTAAAATCCAACCTTCACAGTCTTGCTATCCATGCACAAAACTCTATGCTCCTAACGTGGCACCATTTCTCACTATCTGCCGGACATGCAATATTAGTCATGAAAGCATTCATTCGTCTAAAGAAAAAATCTAGGAACTGCAATAGGGGTATCGTCTCGCATCACATGGGTATCTAAACACATCTACCTCCAACCATCCATCAAGCATCACTTTCCCTTTTCCTTCGAGCCAGCTCTCCAAGTTCCATCTCTAAAATCCAACCTTCACAGTCTTGCTATCCATGCACAAAACTCTATGCTCCTAACGTGGCACCAGTGATTTCCCATCCTCCACCTGAAGGGATGATGAAAGTTGACGTTTGATCATCAAACGCGTAGGAGTAGGCGTCGGGACATACTGCTTTTGCGGAGGTGGCGTAGAGATTCGGTGAGCATTTCTTGGGGTCATCGAAATCGCCTGTGCAGCAGTCGGATGGAGAGTTGGTTTTCGAGCAAGCTGAAAGACAAGGGTCGAAGATTGGACGTTGGATATTATCGTCTGGGTATGGATAGACTCCATCGCCTGGTTTGGTAGGTTGCGTGACTTGGAGATCCCAAGGACACCAGGAGGCGACCTGGGCATTGGTCTTTGTGCCTTCCCATGGGACTGGGAATGTACCATTGGTGGAATTTCCGTTTTCTCCAGAGGTTGCTGGGTCTGCGAGCCAACCCGCTGTTCCTATACAAGCGGCATTGGTGAGATTTGGTGGGATGTCTTGGGATGAAGGGTCACTGCTTGGAATGTAGGTTATTCCTAAAGGAATGTTGTAGCCATCGACGAGAGAGATATCATAGAATGTTTGGGTGCCTCCGCTTCCGCCTGCAAGATCAACTTCGAAGAGAGTAACAGGAGTTGCGCCCTGAAATGTGTTAGTACATGCACTTTCACTCAATGAGGGGACTACAAACAGTCATGACACAGTCCAAAACTCCACCACAATCTCCAGTATTGCAAGCAGCACCCCCACCATTGTTCCCATTCAAATTGCTAGCTCGTGTTCCATCTGCATTGAAACTACAATTCGTCCTTCCCCAAACCCTGCCTTGCCAGTCTGGGCTGACAGTCAAGGATTTGCTGCTACCAGCTGCTAACTCGAATCCGCCAGTACCAGCGCCTGTGCCAGCTTGAGTTCCAATCCCTGGCCAGATAGTCGCCTCGCAGTTATTGCTGATGATGAGAGGTATGGAGCCGTCTCTCTTCTCGGGAGGACCCCATCTAGCCGGCCTTGGTTTCGGATTGGGATTTCGAGCAAATATTCGATTCGGGGTATAGGCAGAGGCTGTCGAGGAAAAGTCTAGAAGGGAGAAAGCGAGGAGAAGGAATCGCGTGGGTGCGTATGCGCGCTGCGTGCGAGCAGTGTTCGTTGATCGCATCTCTACCATTCAATCGTCAAGTCGTGATAGCTGTATTCGTTTCTAAGGATCGATATCGAAGAAGGAGGACCTTGACACAGGTATACAAAAGTACAGACAAGGTCCTCTGGAGGCGTCAAACTCTATCGCCCCCGCAGCCAGCCAAGATCTATCCAAGATCAAGGACGCGGGAGGTCCAAGGAACCAAGGAGGAAGGTGGACAGCTTCTAGCACAGCCTTGCTGGAGGGATGAAGACTGAGCAATCAGCATCCTCTGACCCAGTACTCCAAAGGATCAGCCAAAGTGGGAGACGACCTGCATCTCCAATGACGTCGAGTTGTCGTCGCGGGCCGTTGAGCGGTCGAGCTGGGGTTTGAAGGAGTGAGGTTGAAGCAGGGCAATATCCCTGTCGCCGCCGAGCCTTGTGAAGGTTCGCGCGCAGGCAACCAGATAAGAGGAGAGATCGCGAGTTATTCAAGAAGTGAGCGATGAGGTTCAAGTGAGCGTGTATGCCATGTGGGCGTCGATAGGAGAAGACTGAAAGAATGTTTGGCGTTTCATGTAGAGAACTGTTAATGCATTGTTTGGCCAACGAGTCGCGGGAGAAACATTCACGAACTCTCTTGATGACGCAAGTGCGAGGGGCTTCCCTTCAGTGGTGGATCTTCGGTTGCACCCGAAGTGGGGTTAAGGTTGAGAACGTGGAAGGAACCATCCTAGCTTAGTACCTTGATTTCGACTTAGGATCGTGGACTTCCTTGAAGAGGTAGCAGATAGAAAGTGACAGGTAAGATTCCTTGATTTTATGAACATTGAATAACTTGGAAATAAACTATATACCATTGCCTCAAACCCAACGCCTTCTTTGACACTGCATCTGAGACCTTGATGAATCAACGAATCTTTTGAAATTCCAAGGCTAAACATTTATCAAGTCTCTAGACTATGAATCAACGGATTCCATTACCTTATGTAACGTCCATGAGCATTTATCCACGCCGGCCATGTTCCATCTCCCCCAATCGAATCAAATCGCCAAAACCTCATCTCATTTCATCCACTTCTTCTCATATACCAGGAGATGCTCCAAACGTCCACAAATCTCCATACTAAGTACTCATTCACGGCTGTCTCTCGCCTTCTTCGATGCAAGAAAGAAATTTGTTTGGTGGTATCATTTTGGTGCGATCACTTGAATCTCGACGTGCAGCGTCCCATGACCTCGCCCTGGCACACAAGCTCTGCGTTGAATTCGGATCCGTCAAGTGTCAAGTAGATGTCGAAGTATACACGGTAGAAGGTTCCTTGGGGGGTGTCCATCCTCTCGAAGTCCTTCTCGAGGTTCTTGCGTGAAAGATCCGAGGTGAGTGTGACAACTTCCTTGACGCCTAGAAAGCCTGTTAGCTTGTGCTTTTGAACAGCATGTACGAAAACTTACGAGGATCTTTGGTATATTCGGGGCAAACATCGTCATCACAAGCATACAGGATATCCTCGTACATCAGAGTAGCACCAGGAGCAACTTGTCTGAAGAATGAAACCTTCACAGGCTCTCCAATCTTGACTCTTTGACCCTTCTGCACGAAAATCTGTCGAGTGAACTTGCATCGATCCTTACCATCCAGGGACGGAACACGGTAGGCTTCCGGATGGTGACCCTCCTTGAATGGTTGAAGAGTTGCCATGAGGTAGTGACGACGAGCAACACGAGATGTAACAACCCGTTCGGTGATACCAGCAGTGACGGCTCCCTTGACAATAGCGGCGACGGAATCCATGGGTCTGACAACCTTGGCCTGGAATTGAGGAGGTACGTGAAGCTTGATCTGTTGGAAGAGATATTCGGAGGCACCGAAACCACCAACAACCAGGACGTTCTGTAATGTCCGGTTCTGTGCTTGGATGGCAATGATCTGATTTCTGACCAATTCCAAGATTCTGTTCACAACTGGCTCGAAACATTGCAGAATCTCCTCGTTTGTGAAGGTCATGTAACCTTCCTCGATACCAGCTTCCGGGAACTCGGCTTCAATACCAACATCCACAGCCCATTTCTGGTTGTTGTTACGGAAATCGGCCTTGATTCTGTTCTCGAAGTCCATGATACATTTCGCGTAAACTCTGCCGGCGGTTTTTGATCCATCTGGCAGCTTCATTTTTCGAATCTTGGTTCGGAGAATGTTGCTGAAATTTCGGTTCAGGGCAGTTGATCCACAAGAGTCACCAGAACCTGCTGTGCACTCAGAAACTGTGAAAGGAGACTCTTCCTCAACCTCGTAAGCGATCAAATCGACAGTTCCACCACCACAATCGACAATCAGCACCGCATCGTGGACCTTGAGATTCAGGAGACCAGCTTTTGAACAGAACAAGGCAGCAGCTTCGGGCTCAGTGATGAGTGTCAGTCTGTTGTCGTTCTCATCACGCAGGAAACCAGCTTGAATAGCTGCAGCACGAGTTGCAGCCTTTCCAGCGTCGTTCCAGATGGCAGGGACTGTGAGGTAGTATCTGATATTCCGCTCTTCTCTGTTGAAGACCTCTCCAAGCGTCTTTTGCAGCTGACTTCGCATGGCTTGTCGAAGCTTGAAGAGATAATCTGCCGCCACATCGATTTCTGACTTTCCGGGTGGAAGGGGAGGAAGGTTGATAGGGTCGATATATGTGTTTCCGGAAAGCATGAGCTGGAGCTTGAACCACTCAACCTTTTGCACACCTGGCTTTGGGTAACCAGTGGGTGCCAAAGCATCAGCGATATCAGGTCCCCATCCTACAACCTTCTGGTATTGATCGTAGTATAGCACAGTAGGAATCTGCATTTGTCAGCTCGAGAACCCGCTGCCAGAAATTATGAAACTTTACCTTCTGCTTCGTGTATGATCCAGCTCCAGGCCATTCTGTGATAATATCTTCCTTTGCTTCTGTGTTCGTTGCGAAGGCAAAAGCGACACCGGAGAAGGTGGTTCCCTATAGCGGGGTCAGACATTATCTCTTTGTGTGATAAGGAAGTACTTACAAAGTCGATACCGACAATGAGTTGTGCTTTACTTCTGCCGGCTCCCTCGACCTCGACTGCATTATTGCGGTTGGCGTATTGTTGTGCAGCCATGCTGTTGCCAGCTGGAACTGGAGCGCCGTATTGTGGAGGTCCGTACTGAGGAGGTCCGCCTGCTGGAGGAGGTGCACCCATTCCGCCAGCTGGATGTCCTGGAGGATAGCCAGCAGCAGCAGTGTTGATCGGAGGAGGCCCACCCATCACTTGCGACGGCGGTGTACGAGGATTACCCGCCATCGGGCTCTGGGTCCGCCCAACTGCCGCTGGAGCGGGTGCGTAATTGTTTGTATAGCTCGGTGGTCGCCCACCTGGACCTGGGTGGTTCATGGGGAGACTTGTCGTCGACGACGAGGCTGTTGAGGGGATAATGGGTCTGCCAGATAGCTGGGGCGCAGAGGAGGTGGGGTTCTGAGCGATCGTAGGTGTGTTGGCGCTTGACTTGCGTTTGGAACCGAATCCAAGGCCTTTAAAGCGGGAGTTCATAGAACTCATAAGGTCGAAGGAGGTGTAATCAATGCGAAGGAGGAGAGGAACCGAAAGGGATTATTGTGTTCGACTCGCCGCTGCTGTCAGCGCGTCAAACAGATGGCGCTACCGATAGTGCAGCCGGGGCTGAGTTCACGAGGTTGATGGAGCTTCATACAAATCGAACCTGGCAGCTGAAGGAACGAGGACTCCGCGACATATGGATACTGCAGGACCAGTATGAACCATCTGCCAAGGGTAGGATGGGTAGGACTCGCAGTGCAGACTTTTCCGTCGGTTCGGTGCAATCTGCAATAAAGGGTTGTTGCGTTTTGTTCGTTTGGGTTGGGGGTGCGGATGTGGATGTGCAGGTGGGCGAGGAGCTGAGGCAATCCTTCTCGCTTTGTTCCAGATGCAGCCTTCGATGGTCGGAGATCAGACGCCACCAGAATCTATGAAAGCAAAATGATGGAGATTCGACTTTGCTGGACAAGGACACCGAGAAGAGGACTGCACGATATGGTTACTATTTACTGTTCAGGACCCTCGACATACGACTGAACGGTGGGGAACACAGCCAATCTGGCGGTGCGAATGAATGCGGCGCAGGACTCTACAGGCGTCCTCACTCGCAGAAGCAACGACGCTATGATGCGGGACGTGAAGGAACTGCTGGCTCGGGTCTCTCATCGCGCTGGCTCTTCATCAGATGCGGTGGCTGCTGCGAATTGAATTTGCTCAGCCTCATTCCTGCTGCTATTCCCCTCCAAGGACTTCCCAGCCTAGCCCCGCAGTCAGGCTGCCCCTCTCACGCACTTCTGCCCTACGATGGAAAAAATGCCTTCTTCCGAGTGGCCATAAATAGAGGGACATGCATCTGGAATCTCGAGAGTGCGAGCGGTCAGCAAGAAGCGAGTCCTTCCAATTTCACTCATAAGTCCTGAAAGGTCCTGACTTCTGACGCCCAACGCATCACGATATCAGCCCCCAACATAGCATTCTGAAAGTGCTTCTGCAACGTGTTATTTGATTGGACCACAGCTAGAATCTTCCTCTTAGTCCGCCGTCAGCAGCAGTTAATAATCGACCAAATCGGCAGCTCGATGATCACCCAGATCTAGAGCGTTTGCAAGATAAGAACGACGACACCCACCTTCTGAGATGAAGGCGTACAACTGGAATGGGCAAATCGAAAGGTTGACGGCGGGGTCAATCACGTGTTCGATATTACTTCTGAAGGATGGCGAGGAGGCGAGGAGGCTGAGGAATCATGTCCAGCTCACCTCACCCTAGGACTTTCTCGAATATGACTGTGGCACTTCGGTGGCTCAGTCATGGTGAGAAGAAGTGGCTATGATCTTCCCGCCGTCCTCGTACCAAGGTGGACTCCATATCACAGACGAGAACACGATAGTCTGATCTGTCACCATTGTCAACATCTCCACAGCTCACGAGGATGGAGAAGTCGACCGACAACAAGTTCAAAGTCCCACAGGTGGTGCTCTCCAAATCCTATCTCTAGGCTATTGCAAGAGTTGGTACACAGGTGAGTCCAGGTCGAGGACGCGGTGAGAGCTGTTCTCCTCATTCCCTTCACCTCTCTGAATCTAGAGAGAAGTAAGTGACAAGAATGCTCTGTGCGATTCAGGAGATGAGGTCTCGAAGACGAAATACACCAGGTTACACAGTCCGGGAAAGTTTCCAGAAGCTCCTTACCAGGGAAGATCTGATGTGAAAATAAGGTTACCAAAGCAAGGGTTCGTGGGTCCAGGAAATACTCAGATCTCATCTTGATCCAACCCAGACTGGCAAGACGCAGAGCTGTGAAAGCACCTTTATGCAATTGAAAGACCGAATCTGAACTGTCTCGATCCCAGGTATCCGAGACACTATTAGCGGAAAATCAAGAGATTTCATCGTCAACAACTTCAACCACGCATAAAAAGGAATTTCAAATTGCCTGAATTGAAACGATGAGTGTGGATTCGGAAGAAATAGATAGCAAAAATCAATCTTATCGTGTCCCGCACGTCCTCCTCTTTCCCCATAGAACATCTCCAAATCTCCATGCATGGATTTGCCGGTGCAGTGCTCCGTTGGGTAGAGAAAAAGCCAGGTTGTTCACAAACATCGGGTGGAAACTTTTGGCGGAGTTTGCGGTGGAACACAGATCTTACACTAACCCTTCTCACCAAAGGCCACTGCACTGCAGCGTGCCAGTTGAAACACATAAGAATGCTGGCCTGCCCCATGAATGAGGGGTGAGGTCCATTCTCCATACTCTATATACATAATAGTGAAAGTCCAGAACAAAACTCTAAGTAGTATCTTCAATTTCGACGTCCAATTGTCCTCGCCTAGACCGTACACTAGAATCAACAACCTCACGCAAAAGATCTCGCTATCTTCTCGGCCATTGTCGGCCCCTCCTCTCGTTCTCCTGCTCCATCTCAATTGTCCGGTCCTGGGCCAAACCCTTCAAGCGACGTCAATTGCGGATCTTTCGTCGTTCTTTCGCCGTTCTTTCGCCGTTATTCAGCGTGACAATTTGGCCGAGCATCTGCAGAACTTCGCCGGATCTCCTCGTCGCTGACCCTGATTGCGGTTCTTGCGGTTCCCAGTTTGCATTTCTGCATGCACGAGATCTGCTAAGTGCAGCCTGACGACATCGACGCCGCAGCGCATACAGACGAGACGAGCAAAGACGAGCAAGACGAGCAAGACCAGGACCCAGACCAGACCTCTCCAAGTCGAATCTCCCTGCTTGTCCTATATCTCTGTACTCCTGCTCTCCTGCCCAACCCACCTTTCTCTGGTGCGCGGTGCAAATTAATTGACTTTTCTTTACGTTTATCCCGCCGACAAATTCCCTTGGGCTTCACTCTTCTGGGTTTCCTGCGTCAGCCCAGCACCGCGTCCACAGGCCCTCCCATGAACTGATCGAGTCGTACGGCGTAACGGCCCTACTCCAATCCCTAAATCCCTAACCCACGTTGCACACCACATTGCTCCATCGACGAATGGTTGAGGGGAATCAGCTGCCCCTCCGAACCCTCCAACTTCATCCCGCCTCAGTCTCCTGCCCCGCCAATTCTGGCTTCTGGACTCCACATCACCAAAACGTCGTCCAAACTACAAAGACGGGCCCATCCGCCCAGGTCTTCTGCTTCTCGCACTCCTTCACTCCCACCTGCAATCATTGACGAGTCGAGTCTTTACAAAGGCCACAAGGTGTCGACGCCAAACCCTATCAGTCTTGTCCACGTCGTTTCCATCGTTGCACTAGCCATCGTCATAGTTAGTATATGACCACACAACAACAAAAATTTCTACAACAATAGCGCTAATTACATGTTGACAGATTGTACAATTCCTATTCACCGATTCACCTACGAGCTACTCTAGAAATCCGAAACCCTACTCCCCTACCTCTTTCTCCCCTGCTGCAAACCTCGCCGAGGGTGGCATCTGCGAGACCCCGCCTCCATTCCCCACCGAACCTCCAGTCTCGAAACCGCACACAATGGAATTGTTGACGGAAGCAAAGCGGGTAGCCGCTGAGTTCGAGCTCACAGACGACAATGTGCGGAACGTGGTGTTGGAATTCCTTCACGAAATGAGTGCGTACAACCAATGTCACCAGCTATACAAGACATAATTTTGACGGAGTATAGAGGAGGGATTGGAAAAGAATGCAACCACTATGAGCCAGATCCCAACCTACGTCACTGGAGTACCGAATGGCACAGAAAAGGTAGGCAAACTGTATCTATTCGGGGAGGCTCGGACTAATCGCATGTAGGGACTTTACCTAGCTGTTGATCTGGGAGGAACCAATTTCCGAGTCTGCTCAATCCAGTTGAACGGCGACACCACATTCAACCTCGTACAATCGAAGGTAGCGATACCCAAAGAGCTCATGGTAGCGAAAACTGCCAAAGAACTCTTCGCATTTTTGGCCAAGCAAATCGAGCTGTTTTTGAGGACACACCACGAAGACCGATTTGCGGCGCATATCAGAAGACGTCAAACTGCCAGCACACCCGAAGGATACAGGGACGAGCATGTCTTCAGACTTGGATTTACTTTCAGTTTCCCATCCACCAAATTGGAATCAACAAGGGCACATTGATGAGATGGACGAAGGGATTCGATATCCCGGATGCCATTGGCCAAGATGTTTGTGCTCTGCTGCAGAAGGAGATTGATGCCCTTCACCTACCGGTCAGGGTTGCAGCCCTAGTGAACGATACAGTTGGAACCCTAATGGCACGTTCCTATACTTCCCCCGGCAAGACTGGCACCCTTCTAGGCGCAATTTTTGGAACAGGTACCAACGGTGCCTATGTCGAGAGGCTCTCCGCTGTCACAAAGCCCATGGAGGGAGAATTCGACAAGTCTACCGGTGAAATGGTCATCAACACCGAATGGGGGTCCTTCGACAACAACCTCAAAGTCCTACCCACCACACCCTACGATGCCCAGCTCGATAAAGACAGTGTCAACCCCGGCATCCAAATGTTCGAAAAACGCATCTCAGGCATGTTTCTCGGGGAAATCCTCCGCATAGCCCTCACAACCATGATGAAGAAGCCCGAAGTCTCCCTCTTCTCCGACGCCAATTCCTCCCACAACGACTACCGCTCTACCACAACCATTGACGAGACCTCACCCCTGCACACCCAATGGGCAGTCGACAGCTCCATCCTCTCCATCGCTGAAGCAGACAACAGCGTTGGTCTTCGCGCCCTTAGACAGGAAATCGAGAAATCTCTCGGTGTATCAGCAGCTTCCATCGAAGACGCCCAAGCCGTCAAGGAAATCGCCCACGCGATCGCCAAACGTGCAGCAAGACTATCTGGAGCCGCTATCGGCGCCATCGTAATCCACACTGAACGTCTCAAGCCCGGGGCATCAGGAGCTCCTGATCCGAAATCCACAGCCGCTATCACGGAAGATATCAAGAACCTCAAGATCGGCGAAGCTGCCTCCAACATCGCCAACAAGCTTGTCGATACAGCAGGATTGGCAGTCAACGAAGACGAAATTGTCGATATTGGTGTAGACGGCAGTCTCGTAGAATTCTATCCCGGATTCGAAGATTATATGCGTGATGCCCTTCGAGCGCTGCCGCAGATTGGAGCCGCGGGCGAGAGAAAAATTAGGATCGGTATCGCGAAGGATGGGTCTGGTGTTGGGGCTGCGTTGATTGCGCTTGTGGCGGCTAAGATGGAGGCGAAGAATGATTATCTTGGGGAGTTGAGAACGAAGTTGGCACTAGTTGGGGAAGAGGAGAATTAGCAGGCTACTTCGTGATCTGATCTCTTCTCTTGTTTTGTTTGGGTCAAGGAGTTGGAGCTGGAATGAAAGAAAGGAATGAGCTGGCGGTGGTGGGTAGGAGGAACTTTTGAGGCAGGAGATTGGAAGAATGGAGATGTCACTTCAGGTTGTTGGGCATGTTTTGTCGGGTCTGATAGGTGTACTATCTCGGGAGTCCTGATTGATTGATTCGTCACTCTGCTTGGATACTTCTTTTTTGCAAATCGTTACCTCCTGGTGTCTCTGCAGCACGAAAAACGAACATATCATACTCATCACGCTTGCACTTGCCCTTCTTTTCCTTCACTCTCCCCTCGTCTAATCTTTCCAACATCTTACATCTTGCATTACGATTATTTCAAGGTCGGGGCTCGAGTGAGCAATTTACTTTCTGACGAAAAAGCTCCTAAAGTTGCTGCAAATCTACAAAAAGGTATCATTTGTTGCAAGTCGCAAAAAAGAATCCGTATCGAGTTTCCGCTTTTGGATGATGTGAGTATGGTGAGAAATGGTGAAACGAGGCGAGATGAGATGAGGGGTGCGTGTTGAAAGTGAAGGTCGTGCCGAGTGCTCGGTTAGAGAGGTATGGTGGGAGAGGGGAGCTTTAGGCGAGTTAGGCGAGCGGAAACGGGGGGTTTTTTTTATTAGAAGGGAAGATGATCGGTTGTGAGGGGTTGGGTTGTGAGTTGAGATATTATGGGATTGGGAATGTTGATGGGGTGGAAAGGACTTGAGAGGAGAGGTGGATAGGAATGGTTGGTTCTGCATTTGGCGAGGGTTGAGGAGCGGGAAGTTTATTCCACTTGGGAGTCAGCGGAGTTTGAGGGAAAGATCTGGACTTCAAATTACCAGATATTGGATACTACATTAAATGATTATCAAAAATCCGTACACTGTCACCGATTTCCGCGATCCTACGGCGCAAAAAGGGGGGGCGGCACAATCTCGCTTACAACCCCGCTTCATGGCTCCTTCCCATACTCTATATATTAATTTTTAAAAAATTTTTTTTTTTTTGGCATTGCCATTTGGAAGGTAACCTGTGGGTAGCCATGCTGGACTACATAGGCAAAACATTGCGTCAGTCGCCGTTCAGATAGGCTCGGTTTGAATATCTTGAAGCTGTTCGCTCCTTGCTGTGATGCCGAGCTATCTTTTTCCTTTTCATATTTGTTCTCGTCTGTGGGATTTGATTTCTCTATCTAGAAATCTAACTCATGATGAACGATGATACTCTTGTACAAGCATCCATTCTTATACGCGCCGTTGCGCGCGAAGTGTTTACTTCCTCTCTACCTCCCTTCTTGAATGCGATCTAGATTGGTGGAAAGTTCACATTGAAAATAAATGAAATTGGAAAGTAACGAGACCAACATTTTCATTGGAAGAGTCTCAAGAATTCATATATCTCACATCGATTTCGCAACTTTTTGACAGTCAACAGTCAAGTGTACCCAGCCAGAAGAGAAGGAGGCAGCTTTGAGCCCGCTTAGCAGCGATCACCAGGTTCGCCAGGTCGCGGGCAGGTCACGCCTCGTGGGTGCTAAGCTTGTACGCCAAGGGGAGTCTTAGACCATTTTAATCGCAGAGAGTGTGCTACCTATAGGATAACGACGCCACCAACAAGTGCACGTGGATCCCGAGCATAACCCCAATCTACTGCCTGTGAGGTCTCCGCTACCCTGAGGCTGGAGAATCTGGTGAGGAGTGTGGATGAGATTCTAGATAAAAGCCTTAAACGGTTCCCCCCTCTTGCGCCGCTCCAATCTCTGGCGGGTCCGACTGTCAGAAATCGCCAACTCTCCATGCAACGACTTTGTATACATGTCAGCTCCTCGATCTACCAAGAGCTCTATAGCAGTGTATTGGTGCCGGCTGGAAGCAATATGCAGAGGTGTCCTTCCCCGTAAGTCTCGCGACTCTATGTTAGCTCCTCTATCAAGCAATATGGCCATAGACTCAGTTTCCCCCTTCGAAGCTGCGACATGTAACACAGTTCGTCCTAAGCCATCAACGGAATGGACACTCGCCCCTTTCACGATCAAAAGGGTGAGGACAACAGTGGATTCCTGAGCCGCTGCAAGATGTAAAGCTGTTTGTCCGCCCGAATCTTTCGCTTTGATATATGCGCCGTGGGTCAGCAGAACGTAAGGGGGCTTCATATCGAGTCGTAGCTACGGCGACGTGTAGGGGCGCATCACTATTGTAGTTCTTTACTTCGATATTGGCTCCATTCTCTAGAAGGAGTCGTATGATGGTGTGGCGGTTGGTAGAAGACGCTATGTGTAGTGCTGTGTTGACAATGTTGCCTCTACTGTCCATATGTTCAACTGATGCTCCGTTGGCCAGTAAGAAGCGAACCATCGCCAGCTTCCCATTCTCCACAGCGCAAAACAAGGGGCTCTGTCCGTGATGATCTTTCAAGTCTACCTCAAGTCCATTCTCCATCAGTTTTCGAACGACAGCTATGTGTCCATTGCGGGCTGCGCGGTGCATTGCAGTCTGACCCATGCCATCTCTGATGTCCATATGAGCGCCTTTCACGGACAACAAGCCAAGTAGCTTCTCGTATCCATAGTTGGCTACCCATCGAAGAGCAGTTCGACCTCGTACGTCGACTTCATCGACGTGAGCTCCTCTCGTCATCAGGAGCTCAACAACGGCGATATGCCCGTGATAGGCAGCGCGGTGCAAAGGTGTCTGTCCGTGTTCATCCCTGACTCCAATGTCCGCACCGTTATCTAGTAACATACGCACAATTTCCACATTTCCAGTAAAGCCGCAGCTTGTAATGAGGTGCCATATCTTCCTTTCTGGCACCGGCCATTGGGGTCCCTTTTTGCCGCTACTGGACTTCCTTCTTGGCCAGGGATTCTGACATAAAGTCTGTCCTTCTTCTCCGGCTCGCCGCTTTCCCTTCTGACATCGGCTCCCCGACTAATAAGTACTTGGACTACTTTCTCATCTCCATGAACTGCCGCTGCTTGCAAAGCCGTGCTATACAAGCCTGACATGATGTTGATATCTACCCCCTTATTAAGCAGTAGTTGAACGATATTTCCAAAGCCGTGATATGCAGCGGTTTGTAGTGCCGTGCCATATGTACCTCCTTTGATGTTTGGATCTGCGCCTTTGTCAAGTAATATTCGCACAATGTCTTCATTACCCTTGGAACATGCTACTTGCAACGCTGTGCCAGAAGAAATTTGGGTGGCATTAACGGTGGCACCGTGCTGAAGAAGTAACCGAACCACATTCTCATGGCCACCATAGACTGCCGCGCGCAACGCTGTGAAATGCTGCGACTCCTTCAAATATTCTGACGAGTAATCTCTTCCCACGACCGTGTTAGTATCTGCTCCGTTTTCAAGCAAAAGTCTGACTATTGCATCATATCCACCGATCGAGGCCAATAGAAGCGGGGTAATGTTGGACTTTCCGATTGTTCTAGCAGATACGCCTTTGTCGAGAAATATGCGGACGAGATTCTCGAACCCACCATAAGATGCTATGTGGACAACATTACCATAATCAGTATCGGGGGCCACATCTGCGCCCTCTTCGAGGAGTTGTCGTACAATAACCTCATGATTGCCTTGCGTAGCTGCATGCAGAGGGGGAAAACTCTTGTGCTTTGCCAGACAAACATCCGCATTTCTTGCCAGTAGCAACTGGACAACATCTTGATGACCATTTCTACATGAACTTTGCAGCGGTGTCTGACCACGGCGGGGGTTGATTTCTGCCCCATTATCGAGCAGCAATCGGGCGACCTCCAAATGTCCATTGGCCGACGCCACTTCAATTGCTCTGGAAAGCGTTTCAGGACCAAGCCGCCCTTCTGACTTCGGCAGTGCATCGAGCAGCATCCGCACCACTTCTTCATGCCCGGCTGCCGAAGCTGCCGTAAGAGCCGAATTTTGATCTCATTCCCTGACGTCTTTGTCGGATTCTTCCCCCTCCAACATTTGAGCTGATATGGTACCAATGTTTCCACCTTCCAAGGTCGGGTCAGCACCTTTGTCAAGGAGTACTCGCACTACCCTCTTATTTCCTGCCGCTGCTGCCACCTGCAGGGTTGTCCCGAAACGCGACCCTTTACTGTTTGCATCTGCATTATTGTCTAGCAAAAGCTGTACGACCTTCTCTCGTCCAGCAGCTGAAGCAGTCTGCAACGCAGTACCAAAGGGGCCCCCCTGTCCGTTGGGGTCCGCACCTTTGTTGAGAAGGTAGACAACTACTTCGTCATGCCCTCCGATAGCCGCGATCTGTAACGCGTTGTCAAATTTGGCACCGTGCTTAACGAGCAACTCAACGACCTCTCTATGTCCAGCGCCTGAAGCCGCCTGTAGCGCCGTGCCATACTTTCCTCCGTGAAGATTGACTTCTGCTCGGGTTTCTAGCAACATCCGGACTATTTCCTGAAATCCATCGGCTGATGCTGCTTGAAGTGCTGTGCCATAGTCTCCCCCCTGAGCGTTGACATCCGCACATCGATCCAGTAAAAGCTTCACAATCCTCGTAGATCCTGTTCGGGACGCTGCTTGCAGGGCCGAGCCGTATATTCCACCTTGAGCGTTGATATCAGCTTTATTATCGAGCAAGATCCGAATTGTTTTCTCGTCTTGGCGTCGACATGCGGCTTGCAAGGCAGTGTTGTACATTCCCGATTGGGTGTTCACGTACGCTCTAGCTCCAAGAAGTAGCTGGACGACTTCCACATTTCCACTTACTGCTGCTGCTTGGAGTGCAGTACCGTAGGCCCCTCCTTCAGCATTTGGATCAGCACCTGCGTCCAAGAGCATGCGAACCACTTCTTCATGGCCTCCACAGGATGCAGCTTGTAGCGCAGGTCCAAACCCTCCACTCTGTACGTTGATGTCTAATCCTTCATCCAGAAGCAGCTGTACAATTGTCTCATGTAGCGTGAGTAGTGAAGGGTTGTCGCAAATGTTACATAGACTCTGTTTGACAAGAAACTCAATAACCTTAGCGACTCCATCGGGATTACTTTTGCCGGTGGAAATTTCTGCTGTTTTAGTATACTCGCCGCCAAGTGCGTTGGCTTCAGCACCTTTGGCGAGTAGAGCTTTGACGACACCTTGGTGTCCCCGAAGTGATGCAGCTTGTAGGGCGGTTCCAAATTGACCGCCCTCTGCATCGAGGTCTGCGCCTTCAAGTAACAATTCGACCACGTTTCTGTGCCCACGAAGTGAGGCTGCTTGCAATGCAGTGCCGTACCTTTCTCCTTGAACGTTTTGATCTGCTCCTCGGTCGAGCAGGAGTGTGACGATACCATCATGCCCGGCAGAGCAAGCACGGACTAGGGCCGTCGTCATGCCATCGTCCTTCGCGTCTATTTCTACGCCCGCATCCAGTAGAGTTCTTACAATATTCAGATGGCCATATTGACTTGCTAGATGCAAACCAGTAGCCCCTGTTACATTTACCCGCTTGAATGCGGAAGGACTGGCTTTGCTCAGTAGCTCAACTACTTCCGAGAATCCAAATGTGCATGCGGTGAAGAGACAAGTCTCTGGGTGGCCGAGTGACTGTTCGATCTTGTCCTTCAGAGGATCGTCCCAGCCCAATGTTTGAGAAGCTGACTCGACTTGCAAAAGCCATTTAGCGAACCATGGGGCGACTCTGTCGTCTCTTGCGAAGATCTGTGTCAAAGCATCCCAAATCTTGTGTTTGCGGTATTCTTTCCCACAGAGTTCGGTATGAGACGCCCAGTAAAGCGTTGCATATTGGTAGAGAGTAGGCTTCTGCCAGGTAATCTCTGATGACAGCCAGTCTCTAGTGAGAAGAGTATTGAGACATATCTCAGCGGCGGTGGCATGCGTCAGCTTTGGCGAGAAGTCAGGCCTGCGCTCAAGGAATTCCCGTACCGATAAGTGCGTAAATCTGAAGACGTCGAGTTCCGTATCCAGAACTACAAGGTTGCCACAAATATCCAGCAAAGTGGAAGCAGATACTTCAAGCTCCTGGTCAGCAACTTCAAAGGAAACAGCCTTGATGAAGTCCGTGGCTGACAAACGTCCTTGTGCACAAAGCAGCCACTGTAATGCCGTATCGGCTATTTTGCGGGCCGTACCTCCAGCGGAGTGAATCTCCGCGAAAATGGTGCTGTATATCTCTGCGAGCTTTTCGGGAAGTTTTCTCAACTCGTCAAGTACGTCCTTCTCGAATTTCATGCGCTGAGGATTGCAGAGGTTCCGAATTTGCAGGGCCACCCAAAGGAACCTGAACACGGCCGATTAAACAGCGGCCCTAGAGCTTCTAGGGTTGTTAACTTACATTCCCTGAGCGCCATCGATCAAAGTTTGGATCACTTTTTCCTGAAGTTGTACAGACGCTCTTCCACCTAGAAGCCTGGACTCTCGGACAGCGCGGTCCACTTCGAGCCGAACAAACCTCTCAATGTCACTCTTGTTGTTACCTGCATCGATCTTGAAGTTCGACATCTTAGACAAACGAGAGGTAATATCTTCATACTCGCGACTGGTCACCACTATCTTGACTGGGCAGGAAGCATTCTCCACGAGCTCCTGAATGGTACTGAGTAGCTGGTACCTTCGCTCTGGAATACATTCATCAAGGGCATCGATAATGATGGTTGCTTTGTTATGCTCCAACAGTTCAAGGATTAAAGCTTTGGACTCGACTAAGGTTAAGTCTCTTGGTTCGAATCCCTCCTCCTGCAATTCCTGATACTTTTTCAAAACAACGTCTTGAACATCCATGTTTGGCTTCGGACAAGATAGCTGTCGTAGGATGCTGCGGAGAATTGCTAAGGGTTCACCTCGTTCCAGCTCAGTGGCATTTCTGACACAATAGACATAAGCCAGTGATTCAGCTTGCTGATTGACTACAAGAAGTTAATAAGTGGTTTCAAAGGATGCTGAGGAGTCGAGGAGTCGAGCTCTTCGGGAACTCGACTCCCTACGATATGGTAGAATCAGGGCGGAATTTATACATACTCGCATTCCCCTTTAAGGTATCAATGAGCAGCGAGCTAATATAGCATAACAAGTAAGCCAAGGATTCATTCATCTACAGACAAACTGAGAATCATAACTGACGTAAGTCTGCTTTTACCAGAGCCAGCTGCAGACAGAATCAGCATTTATGCCTTTGCCAGAATATTCTATCACTAGCATAAAAACGCTTACGGATTCCATGAAGCCATAACAGTGATGACAATCTTGATTTTCTCTATTCCACATACTGTGGCTGGTCGAAGAGCCAGATCCCCGAACCTTCCAAACGCCCTTTTCGAACATTTTCGTGATGTTTAGAATATGGAATTCGAGAGATCCACTTAAGTAACTTCAGCTTCTTTGAATCTATAATGCCATCAGTAGAGCTTCAGATGATACAAAGAGGTGATAAACGCACTTTCACGATATTTGGTTAGCTCCAATAGCTGATCGTGTATATCGTCAATCTTCAGGTCAGCTAGAGCATGTTTCAACTCTTCCTTGTGTTCTCGAGCTTCAGTTGATAGACGCTTCATGATTTGGTTTGCGTTTCGAAGGGCTATCATTCCATGTTGTCAGGTGGTGAGCAGCATAGCCAAAAGACCTGAGCAGGAAATATACCTACACTCTGCATCAATTAACCTAGCAAGCTCGTCAACACCGATCTGTTCGCTTTGGATATCTTCCGCAAGTTTGTCGATGTCCACGTCTGAGATCTGCAGTATGTTCTTTGTTACCCTCACTAGTCATGTCAAATTAGCATTATCATAGAAATTAGATGGACTTGTTAGACAAACGGACTTGCAGTATTCTGTGCGTAATATCGCTTGGCTCCAGCGAGGTAGGTAAGTACAGAGGAGTAGAGTTTGACAATAACCTTTTTGAGAAGGTCTGACGCCTTGGACGTTTCTCGGAGGTACAGATCTTCAAAGATCGCATACCGACCGATGAGATTAGCTATCTTCTCTATTCCATCGTAGACAGCGCCCAATCTTTCAGTGTCACCCGTTGAGACCTAGTTTTGATATCGTCAGATACAGCTGCACCTTGCTTGGGCACTGGAAGAAACTCAACTTGAAGGAAGAACTTGATGATAGACCAAGGCAATGCCAAATGCACTGGATCAAGCTGAGCCACGAAATCCCCTATGCTTTGCAACTTCTTCAACCAAGAAACAATTTTGTCAAACACGTCACGGAGCACGATGAATGTACCGTCTTTCTTCTTGAACCTCCATTGTCTGTCTTTGCATCGCTCCTGTTTCTCAATTGTAGCAGCTAGCACTTCACTTAATACGGTAAGTTTGTCTCCTTCTTGAAGGCGAATCTGGTTCTCATCGTCGGGACGAAGCAATTTCACAGCCTCACTCCACAGGTCATCGCTCGCTTTCTGCGTGGTTGCTGAAGCTGGGGTATCAGGTGTTGTTTGGACGACCGAGAGGGCGTTTGATGCCATCATATAGAGCTTTGTCAATATGAAGGTGGTCGGTACGGGAGTTTTAGAACGCAAGGTTATCGAAGGCAGCGATGTCCGTATGGGACTGAAGTCATGCAGCAGCTGACCATTGGGCCACAGGCATGGGCACCTCCCGCTGAGCTACTGTAAGCCGAAAAAGAACAAAACTTGGTGTGGGTTCGGGATTAAACCCCCAGCGAAACCTATTTCATATATACTATTCAAGACCTGCGTTGTAAATTTTGAGGATTGATATATTCAGAAAGGTGCCTACAGTGTCTGATCTATATCCAGCCGACCAGCATATGAACCGAAGCGGTGCACTAACCCCAATTTAGAGTAGCCGAGACACGTGATGACCACCTTCTAATTTGGTTTTCACTCTTCTTCTCCCTTCATCAATTCACTTCGCGGATATTGGATTCAAGCTCAACTCTCAGGAGCGCTTTTCAAAGACAAGGGGCGGCAAGTGCATTTGCCCTTCCTTCTCACACCCAGTGCGAACTTCCGGCAAGGATGTCTTCAGCTCTCTCCACTTTCAGCTGCACAATCCCGTGGCCCAGTGAGACGGGGACGGGTTAAACATTTCGAATCACGCTGCTTGCAAGTCCTCTTTCAACAGGAAACATAATGGAATTTCATCTTTTACCTGTTCATCGAGGGGATCCTCCCATCCAAGTTCCGAGGACTCAGTATGTGTGCACAGGTTTGTACGATGGCGGCCCATGGCTCTCATATCCGGCTCGAAAGGGCAAGGCTGAAAAGTTCAAGGATGGCACTTTCGACTTGATGGACTATTCGAGATCTGAGAGGATCAATCCCACCCCGATCAAAGAGCAAGAGTCATTCTTTCAGACGTGGCTCTACTTTGGGATCATTGCGGAGTTCATGGGCGTGAACTCCGAAGACTCAATCAATGACCCGACTTCAGCTGAAGTTATAAGGAGCATCTACAGTGAGATTTTAGACCCAGATGGCGATCAAACATATGTCAAGCTTGATGTCGCTTGTCTGGAGAAGCTCCTGGTGATGGGGAGAATTCGTTTATCGTCCGACCCTGTCGTTCGAAGACAGCATTACGAACATGTGATTAGATGTCTCGCATATATGCATCCAATCATCATTTCTGTCCCAGATGAGTTCGATTACTCTATCAAATGGTCAATTGCTGCTTTGGGAGAACTATTCATGGTATCAGTCCGCGCCGCCCTCCAAGCACTCCATGCACCTTCGGACTTCGCCAGGAGCTGGGGTAATAAGTTTCTAAACAAAGATGCTAAGAGATCAATGATGGAACATGGCTGGTGTAGGAGCGATATTGCAAGAGCAGAAGCCAAATACCAGGGAATTCAAAGTCTGTACATCGCTCGCATGCTTGACAAGTCACTTCCTCCTCGAAACCACAGTCAATGCACAAACTCGGCTTGCAAGTCTTATCAGATCAACATGGGTCATTATGTATCGGAACATCAGCATCTGCTATGCTCGTGCGAGACGTTGGTTGTCGAAGAGGAGGCTCTCCTCCCGGCCCTTCTCGATGGCGATCATTATCCTCTGCTCAGATTCGAAGGAGGTGTGGGTGATCTTACCTGCGAGATTGTCAAATCGGGCACAAAGCCTTACATAGCTATCAGCCACGTGTGGGCAGATGGCCTAGGGAACCCATTTGCCAACTCTCTTTACAGGTGCAAGCTCCATCATCTGCAGAAATTGGTTGATGCTATCAACGATAAAGAGTCGACTACAAGCCCAGGCAATGGAGAGCGATCGTTGGTCTGGCTTGACACACTTTGCTGTCCTGCACAAGATGGTGATGGAAAACAGAAATCCATCGAGAAGATCAGACTGGTGTACAGGCAAGCCAAACATGTTTTGGTCTTGGATGCTGGCCTCATGTCCTATCAGTCTCAGAGTCAAGACGCCTCTGAGATCATCAAACGAATCTTCACCTCAAGCTGGATGAGAAGATTATGGACGTTGCAGGAGGGAGCCTTGGCCACATCTCTCTACTTCCAATTCGCCGACCAAGCTGTCAATTTCTCTGCAGTAACGCAACTGGTATGGGCCGCTTCGACGTCCAAATCAATGTCATATCGTGCACTCCAGCCAGATTTTGTGAACGAAACAAGGTGTCTACAGGCGTTCTTCAACAACCCAACCCCACTATCCCTCGCCGACTCACTCAACCTGCTCGACCGAGCGTTGCAGTTTCGAAGTGTAAGCGTTGCTTCCGACGAGCCACTTTGCATAGCAACCCTGTTGTCCTTCGACCTCCACGCAGTTCTTCAGCTCAGAGATCAGGAGTCACGGATGGAGAAGGTGTGGGAACTCGTTATAGCCAAACATGGAGGGATTCCATCCCAGATCATTTTCTTCGAGGAACAGAAACTTTCACGGCCAGGTTGGCGCTGGGCTCCAAAGACTCTTCTCAACTCACAAAGCGGCTTGCATGGTCCCAACACCCGCATCACGAGGTGGTTTGATCCTCATCTTGCTGTTCCAGAACATCCTCATGGCCTTCGAGTCAAATATCCCGGTGTCCAGATTTCACTTAAACCAGACTACGGAGATGGTAAACCTCGAAACCCTTGGATCGGTGCGCCGCGTCTTCCAGAGGACTGGGTCCAGTATCGCAGCTTAGATGATGGACGTTGGTACCGAATAATCGATCAGAAATTCGCGGCACTGAACAACTCCTGGACGACTGATGAAGAAAGACGGGAATATCACAAGCAAGGACTCTACCCTGTTCACGATGTTGCCAACACAGGCAGGAGTGTTCTCGTTCTCAACAACATTCCTGGGGTTCGAGAAGCATTGTTCGCGACTACAGTCTCGGAAGTCAGTGAATTTATCGAAGCCGTACCCGCTGCAGTCACGACAAAGCTCAATGCCATGCTCTCAGATCTCAAAGAGGAGAGCTATATTTACGACGTCGTCGAGAAGATTGCTCTAAGCGTTCGAGCAGACGAAGTCACGGATCAGCATTTGGCGCTTTGCAAAAAACTGAATATCGACGAGAATACTTCTCTCGACGTGTTCAAAGATCTCCTAGCCAATCACGAGGACTTCATCGCTTCGACTGCAAGCGTGAAAGAGAAGATCAAGGAAGAGCTGGCACGAGCGGTTGGGGATGACGAGAAGTTCAGGACACTTATTGATACTTATTGGGGTGTGTCCTATCGAGAGGACTTTTGGGTCGTTGTTAGGAACTTCTTTCATCATGATTATGTTGGGAAGAGGACTGGGGACGAGCAGGCCTGGTACATCGATTAATTTACTGAGCTAGGGAACCGTTTGGAATGGATAAGTGACTCTCATTTGCTCAAAGTGCTAGCTCGCGCAGCTTTTATTTCGTCTTCAAAAGAGATCAGGCCTATTGGAAATCTGGCAGTTTTCACAAGCATCAGTCTTGCACGCCCAGCATTGCGGCGGTGATTCCTCAATGATTCCGCCTGGTGTCTCGTATCCGCATTGACAGCAGGTGAGCCATTCAAACCATTCTATTGTCATGTTTGGATTTGTCTGTTTGATGTTTGATCACGTTGAGGTTGAAATCGGCTTGATCTGTATGCGGTCGGTGTCTTGGATAGAAAGTAGATGGATGGTCTTGAGGGTATGTCGCACGCCCGTGTTTTAGATGGACTGAGAGGCAGGAAGGGTTACGGGATGAAGATTAATTTTGGTTTAAATACTTGTGAAGTTCTTAATATGCGCAATTACTTCGAGTCTGTGAATATCCTCAGAGTCCTGTGAGGCATCACGCAGTTCATGCGTCATACCATGATGGTTGAAGTTGTTCATCACGGGAGAGAATCTCACGATGTGAATGTCCCTCCTCTGGTTGGGCACATTCACATCTCAAACGTGCCCCCGCTTGTCCACGTTTTGTGTCCCCCTCCATGCACCCAAAAACGGTGTTGAATTTCTTCCAAATTCCGCTCTCCGGCGCCTTGAAACCGTTGACAGAGAAGATTCGTTTTTATTGAGATTTTTTTTCTGGGGGTTTACTTGATTCCGTTCTTCTTTCGCAATCTTCAACTCCCTAGCCGAATTTCTGATGACGCCCTGAGATGAGTTGGAGCAATTGATTCCGAAGTCGGGACCTACGAAGCGAGAAAGGGGAGGCCAAGCGATCGAGGCAAAAGTCAACAAAATACAAAAATTTCAAAAAGTCTCACCACCGCCTACAAACTTCAAAATTATAGTCACGAAAAGCAAAAGAGTTCTGCCACCGAGGTGGCTTTACATCTCTTGTCGAATCGTGTCGTCTTTATGGGAGGTGTCCCCGGAATGGCGTGTGCAGTCGGCTGCTCGATCGGGCCAGGCGTGTTACTCTCTTTCTAATACGGATCACAATTCGACCTGAACCATTACCGATGGCTGCCCTTGTGCTTCCGATACTGAAAATCTTGCTTATTTAAATCTATACGTCTGTTTTTAAGCGGGGAAGTTAGAGGGCAGTTCTTCGGAGATACGGTAAGCGAGGGGGAGATTGAAGTTGATGCGATGAGCTTTGCACTTGTAGGTTTTTCAAGGGATGAATAAGGGTGTCATTAGTTATATGGCATTCGGTATTATGAGCACTACGACCAGTAAGAAAAGCCTAAGGAGCTTCCACAATTGCCAAATTTCAACGTTTCTCGCTCCTCTCGCTAAAAAACCNTCTCAACTCGGAGCCTCATACATCCCCTTATCCCTTTCATCAACAACTCTGACCGAGGACAGAAAAACGCGCAAAACCTATGAGCACAATAATGGCATACTCTTGGAACGAGTCGTTGGTACCTCCCTTCTGTGTCTTCGAGGCATTGGCAGCATTCGATGACTTCGAGCCAGATCATCACCTGCTTCAGCTCCTTACGTCCTGTCTGGGAACTTGCTGAGTTCAGGGTGGCCATTGCTGAGAGGTGATGATATTGCTTTGTTTATTGTTGAGAATTGTTCCAAAGTTTCGATTTGGAATGATGTGAGGCCCTTCACGTCCGTATTGACCGAGGTGAGATGGTCAAGGAGAAACCTGGCTAAGATTATATGCCTTTCGGTATAGCCATTGTGAATAAAAGAATCAGAAGCTGTGGCTCGACTATACATGTATCACAACCCATTCAAACTTAACCCGCTCACTCCTCAAGACCCCTACCACTCCCCCTACCACTCATCATCCCCACTCCCCCTCCTCTCCCAAAATTCCACGTCCTCAATCCTTTCCCACATCTCACATTCCTGACATTGAACGTGTCCACAGTGATCACATATATCAGGGATCATGAGGACTAGGGTTGTGTGGACGCAAATGTGACAGGTAAAGTAGGGGATTAGGTCTGCTGTTGTGCCGTAGGCTTGCATATTGTTTTGATTTCGACTTTGGTTGGCTTGATATGTGGGGGTGTTGGGGATCGTTGTTGAGCTTTGTGGTATGGTACGAGGAAGATGGGAGAGGAAGCTGAAGTCTGATAAATGGGGGAAGTTATTTTGGGGCTGGAGAGTTGGTGATTGTGATGAGGTGAAGAACATTCACAATATGATTCTGTACAAGGTTGAGAAGTCATGAAGCAACGCATCGCTATGCCGCTTGGCCATTCAGACATTCTGAAAGACTGACAAATCCTTAGGACATTCAAAACACAGGGTGATCTTGAGGCGTTTGAGAAATCCAAAGTTCATGAGTATTGATGTCTTCTGGGACATTCTATCAATGCTATCTTGTTTGGCCCTTCTATACCCTCGATATCCAAAGCCGTCTTATTCCCGAACCCCCGTAACGCCATTACCCCCGGGTGATAATCCAAAAATCCCCAATCTAATACCAACCCGTCAACCTCAAGTCCCTGGAGCTAGCACCAACCCTAACCGTAATCGTCCCCTCCGTAGGCATAACCCAGTTTTGCTGCACCACATCCCAGTAAGACAAATCCCTTCTCGTCAGATTAAACGCCACTGTACTTACATCCCCAGGCTGAATCTCCACCTTCTCAAATCCTCTCAAGACTCTATCAGGGAAATCAACATCTCTAGCCTCGCCTTGCACATCGTTGAAATTGAGATAGAGTTGCACGACTTCCTTACCAACGACCGAACCCGCGTTCTTGACATCGACTGTCACGTTGGCATAGACGTTCCAGAGATCGGGGTTACCACCTTCATCACCGCCTGCTTCTGAGAGCGGTTGTTTGATGTCATAGCCTTCGGGGTAGGGGTATTTGCCCTGCTTGATGTCTGAGAGCTTCGAGATGTAGGGGTAGACAAATTTCTTCAAAGTCTTGAAACCGCTTGGGAACAGTGCTTCCTTGGGATCTGGGATCTTGTCATCGTACTTAGGTGGTTCGATGCCATATGTTGGACGGGCAGCAGGAAGAGCTGACTTCTCGAGGACCTTGTTGACGCGAAGGTTTGAGTATTCAAATGTGGTGTAGGACAATCCGAAGCCAAACTCGAAGGTTAGTGCGATGCCGTACTTGTCGAAGTGGCGATAATCGATGTAGAGTCCTTCGGAGAAGGTTTGTTGGGGAATGACTCCATTAGCATAGTACAAGATCTGGCCGCCCTCGCCATAATCTTCGAGTGACTTTCCGATCGTGTATGGAAGCTTGCCGCTTGGGTTGACAACTCCGAGAAGAATGTCAGCAATGGCGTTTCCACTCTCTTGGCCGGGGAGGTTGGCAATGACGACAGCCTTGATATTGGGGTGATCGATGAATTTCTCGAGGATGACAGGTCCAACGGTATGAATAACAACAACAGTGCTGCCTTTTCCGTCACCACAGCCGTCTGCTACGTTCCTGATCAAATCGTCGCCACCATTCTGAAGGAAGAGGTCGTTCCGATCACCGTGAATTCCTCCGCTTGCCATATAGCCTTCACCGGAATCGGCATTTGCAAACACAATACAAACATCTTGGTCCTTGAGGATGATGGGTGTCTGCTTGAGTGGAGGTGTGTTTGTGGGGAAATCAGTGACGTAGACTTTGTCCTTGTTGAAAGCTTTCTTCAACGCCGAAGCTGGGTCAATCAGGTATGGAAACTCAACTGCACCTGATCCCCAACCAGAGGCCAGAGTGCCTTCATTGCAGCCACGGTCGGGGCAAGCATTCGGGCCTTTTGGATTTTGTGCCGAGTCCTCTCCAAAGATGCCGACCCGGAGGTTGACCTCATGATTTTGATCGGCTGGCCAGCCATCTTTGCTCAGAGGTAAGAAGCCATCCGTATTCTTCACAAGGACTGTGCCTTCCGTAGCCACCTGACGAGCAATGGTGGAATGTGCTTCGTCTCCTTCACCTTGAACATTAACAAATCTGTTGACGGTTTTCTTATCGTGATCATCTGGACTGCCTGGATTGATAAGACCTATCTCGTCGTTTGTCCACGAAGAGAAATTAGGGCCTTCTCCATCAAACTTCGATTTATCATCCTGGCCAAGCTGATACCAAGAGGCGACAATTCGAGTGACCATATCATTCAGCCTTGACACAGGGACGGAGCCGTTCAGAACAGCTTTGCTGAGCTCCGCGCCCCAGAGAGAATTACTCTGTGCCCAAATGAGACCATCTCCAGGCATACTCATATCCAGACCAGCAAGTGCAGATGCAACTCCAGATCTTTGAGCCAACCAGTCTGATTGTACAAAACCCTGGAATCCTAATTCGTCCTTCAGGATACCGTTCAAGAGCTTCGAGTTGCCGCAAGAGTATGAATTGTTCGTCATTTGGTACGAGCACATAACACTGGCAACACCAGCCTTGACTGAATCTGCAAAGGGCCATCCGTACATTTCGTGAAGTGTACGATCGTCGATGTTGGATGACATTGCATTTGGCAGTCCCCACTCCCATGACTGTCTGAAATGTTCCTGCTCGTTTCCTACGAAATGCTTAATTGTGGCCATGACACCCTCCTCTTGTATGCCTTTGATCGTTTGTGCAGCTGCGATTCCTTGAAGTACTGGATCTGCACCGAATCCTTCCCAGTTTCGTCCACCAGCCGGCATCCGCCCAAGAGGTCCAACGCAAGGTCCAAGCAACACGTTAATTCCCTTCAAACGCGCTTCCTTCCCATGTGCTTTCCCTCTCTTGTACATCAAGTCCTTGCTCCAAGTCGCTCCGACGGTGATACCAGCAGGGAACGCCGTTGCATTGTCCGCGAATCTCAGTCCTAGAGGTCCGTCTTGTAAAGCCAGTCCTGGAAATCCAACGTTGTTCGCCGGTCCAGTATTCCCAACAGCGAGACCCATCTGCCATCCAGTCCCAGTCGTGATATTGACCTTCTCTGGCAGAGTCATCTTCTCCACCAAAGCTGCAGCCTTCTTGTAGCTCTCACTCCATTGAGTGACCGTACCTCCTTGCGGCGTAGGATACCATGGCGGAGATTGTCCATCTGCGGGCTTCTTCTTGTAGATGAAGAACCCTCCTGCGGCAAGCAATGACCACAGAAGCACGACCACAAGTAGGACAATCAACATACACTTCGACCGACGCGCAAATGTCTTCCGGATGCTCGCGAGCTGCATACTGGGCGCGTATGCGGATACGGCAGGTTGGGACTGCTCATTCAAGGGATCTCGAGCGAGAAATTCGGTGGCGTCGATATCCGAGTCGCTATCTGAACGGTAGGCATCTTCGAGGGATTTCCGCAGTGGTATGCTCTCCCCTTTGTTGTAAGAGCGCAGCAGGCCCTCGCGGCTCTGGCTGGCTTCGTTGTTCATGGTGAAGGAGGGTTTTCGAAGCTATGACACTATTGTCGTTGATGAAGCTCGATAGCTATCCTCGCACAAGGGCTTCAGATAACGGAGAACATTCGTGCCTTGACTTGAGTTTGAAAGTCGCACGAGGGAATTGAAAATAAAAAGGATGAAAGAGCGGTCTCGTGTGAGTTCCGGCTGGACGGTTCAGTGTATGAGACGTTGTTGGGTTCGTATTTATTTGGTCAGAAGCTATTCCGGGGAAGATCTTCAAGCTTCCGTCCCAAATGACGCAGGGGTTTCAGGGGCAAGCACGTGCGAGGACTCGCTGAGTTTAAATACATCCTTCCTCAATATCTTCTGATCACCCGCACTCGTGCATTTTTGTTGTTTAATCTGTGTCCATTGATTTGTTGTGTTGTTTGCCTGCTGTATGTCAAGTTTTAATTGGCAGCCCTTGGTCTCAAAGGGTAGAGCTCCCTAAGCAAGAAGGCCCTGAGAGGCCTGTCCTGTGTGTATCGCCTTTTCAAGCTTTTATATCTGCCTCGGCAGTGAAATTTGTTTACACCTATAAAAGTCTCGCATTGAGCAAACATCATGTAACACGAGTATGAAGTACACTCCACTTTCGAAGTCTCGTCTTCATGGCTTGAGGCTTGAAGGATGGTTGAAGAAGTCCTGCAAGTGTCTTGCATTTTCAAATGGAGCCTTAGCGGTGTGATACTTTCCAATATGGCACGATTCAAGTTCACAAAATTTCCATTTGAGATTGAGACAGAAGACCTAGATTCATGGCACTTTTAACAGTTATACGCTCTTCAGCTTTTGGTCATTGATACTCTGTGCTCTTCGACCTCATTGTAGGACTTCTTTCCTTGGTTTAGATTAGCCGAGCATATCGTAATTGTCTGCGATTGAAGTATCAAATCCAAAGCAGGAACTTCCACACAGACTGCACGTGCACGTACATATTAAATGGTATCTGACTATCAGCGTCACAATGCTGATGGTCGCGTGCAAGAACCTCGCTTCTCGCGAATGCAGTCAGCGCATGGCAGGGGACCACCAACACTCCTTCACACTTCGTTATCTTAACCCGTTCTCTAGATGAGTCCTCAACTTTAAAACTAATTGCTATAGAATTACCCTCTAACGACTCGACCACTCAATTCATCTTCGGATCAAGTCAACGACCCCGAGACGATGCAGCCCTCGCCCATGCAGACGTGGCAGGAGAAGGCTCGAATCAAGGTTGCAGAAACCAATTCGAAGATTCCTGAAAAATGGAGACTCGGGAAGGATGATCTTGTAGCTGCCAAGAAGCAACGACAGCTCGCCGGCCCATTCATTGAAAGTTTTCTTGATGGCGAAACGCTTGAGATTACCAGCCATAACAGTGTGCCACTACTCTCCAAAATCACATCAGGCCATTACACCGCTCTCCAGGTCACTATAGCATTTTGCAAAAGAGTAGCGATTGCAAACCAGATTGTGAGTTTCACAAATGCCTTGAATTATGTTTCCAATCTCCCTTCGAGACGAGTGCTAATCGAATGATGGGCAGAACAATTGTCTCCACGAGATCATCTTTGATCAAGCTATTGAGCGAGCCAAAGAATTGGATGAATACTTCAAGAAACATGCTTCAACCCTAGGCCCTCTCCATGGACTTCCAATCAGCCTCAAAGACCAGTTTCATATCAACGGTGTGGATACTACCATGGGTTATGTTGGCTAGATTGATACGTATGAGGGCGATCCGGATCCAAAGAAGGTGCACAAAGTCGAAAGTCAAATTGTGACAGATATTGTCTCCTTAGGAGCTGTCGTGTACTGCAAGGTGGGATTTCTCAAGCAATAGGCGTCGCTTTTGTACTAACTTCAACAGACCAGCCTCCCACAGACTCTTCTGGTATGTTCCCAATAGCTCAAACGGAGTTCTTTCAGATCTTACCTATTCTCTAACTTTGGTTTGCTCGTGCAGCTTGGCGAGACTGTCAACAACCTCATCGGTCGAAGTTTGAATCCGGTCAACCAACTGCTGTCTTGCGGAGGTTCTTCAGGAGGTGATCTCTTGCACTCTTGTCCTTCGAAGGCCTCTAACTAGCAATGTGCAGGTGAAGGTGCACTGAATGCCCTTAGAGGCAGTTCATTGGGAACAGGCATTGGTAAGTTCATAGTCCACAAATCTCCTTCTATCATGCATCTGAACCTTTTCTCAGGTAGCTCCGTTCGCCTCCCGGCAGCTTATTGTGGAATATACTCCATCAAACCTACCCACAACCGATTTTCGTACCGAGATGCAGCCAACACAGTGCGTTCATCAAAACCTCCAGTTCCACTTCGGTGTTTTCTGATAACTTGTAGAACCCTGGACAAAACACATATGCTTCATCAGTCGGCTTCCTGTCGAGCTCTGTCGATGCATTGCATCTAGTAATGGAGTCAATACTGTCCACGGAGCCATGGCTTCGAGACCCAGAAGTTGTCACTATCCCCTAGCGCCAGTCTCTAGCTGATTCAACACTCAGCAGAGCATCTACGGATGGCTATAGCAACAGCAACCTACAATTGAAGCTTGGGGTATTTTGGACTGATGGTATTGTGGGCCCTCATCCTCCTATCACGAGAGGGCTTCAATTGGTGGTGGACACTCTAAGAGGGGTTGGTCATAAGGTGAATCCCCTCGTACCTATCCTTGCCTCTTGGTCTTGCTGGCGTGCAACAATAACAGGTCGTCAACTGGAATCCACCTTCACAGGCCACTGCAAGGAGAATTCACGTTCGCATTCTTCTCCTAGTCAACATCTGCTTCGCTGACCGATGCCACAGCTTGCATTCTTGACAGCTGATGGTGGACACGACGTTCACAAACAACTTAACCTCTCAGGCGAGCCTCTTATCCCAAAGAACTTCCAACTTCGAGAGCCCATGCCTTTGCTTCAATATCAAGACTTGACTCTGGAAGGTAGAGATTACTGTGCAGCGTACTCAGACTACTGGAATGCAACTGCGGATGACGAGGACGGCCAGATCGTCGATGCTGTCATCATGCCGGTGGCTCCTCATGCTGGAGTTATGCCGGGGAAGTTTTACCATGTTGGTTCGTTGCGCTCTCTCCCTCTCTATGGACGCTTGATTGATGAGTTCCAGTGTACACGGAAGCTATCAATTTGTTGGACTACAGTGCCGCTGTGATACCTGTCACGAAAGCAGATAAGAATGTGGACACGTTTAATAGCGAGTACGAACCGCTCAATGAAGTAGATCGGAAGAATTGGGAGGCATGTAAGTCTTCTCCACAAAATCTAGTCTTGGGTGAATGGATGTTGATTTGTTCGCAGATTATCCTGAAGTCTACCACGGAGCGCCTGTCGGCGTGCAGCTTGTGAGTAGGAAGTACGAGGAGGAAAAGGTTTGGGTCATTGCGAAAATAGTGTCTGCGGCATTAAAGGCTGCCGGGGTCCACTAGTCATCTACTTCTAGAACCGATGGAGTTGTCTCAATTGCAGAAGAGCTCCAAATTGATAATGAACTGCGTGGATACTATGAAATCCAAAGGGATTATCACAGTTTTCCATCCATGAATCGGTTCAACAGAAAACCTCTCCTTGCACCAACATAGCTAACAGTTTTTATCACTAGGAAGCTCCAGGTTCAGTTGCATTTGGCCTCCAAACTTGCAGCTCGTCTGCCAACATTGTCTCATTTCCGACAACACAGAAAATTTCGAGTGGGTTGAACAGTTTCAGCCAATCACAAAGTCTGAACACAGCAGTCGGCAAGTGCTGCCCACAAGGAATTTTAACACCCTTGAGTCACTTCGAGGTCGAACTCAAGAATCGATTCGCCAGCTTTTCGGCCTCCAAATCACGTGAGCTCAACAGAGAGACGAACTCTGTGAGAGCGAGGAAGGCGTGGAGCTTTGGGGCTCGAGATTTTCGTGTTCTGTTCACATCAATAGTTCCATATATGAAGTTATGGCGCCGAGGCATCGCTACCCACTTAGAGGTCTAGTGTGATAAGATGCAAGTTCTCCGATCAAATGTCTACAAGCATGTCCTCAGTTCACTCCACTTCTCATATAAACCTATGGAGGCTTCGGAGACCACTTGCATCATCTAAGTCAGGAAGTATATCCTCAGTGCCCCAACCCTCCTATTTGACACCTACCAATCAGCTTCTGGGAATCCTTGTTCTCTGCACACATCATCTCTCATATTTCGAACGACATGAGACTCAACATGTCCTGTAGGGAGCCCTCTGGCTCCTAATCACATGCTACCCAATCATAAGCGTGGATTTCGCCAGTTTGGCTCTGCCCTTTTCTGGATTTTGAACTCTGAGTGACCAATCAGGGCGGAGCAAAAAGCTTAAAAGTTTAGCGACCATTCGAAAGTTCGAGGTACGAAAGGGGGTTGTCAAAATTAATGCAACATGACAAGGGTATGCTATCCCCTGTGTTATATACCAATTCTGGCTTAAAATCCACTAAATTAATACTTAAATGTAGCTTAAGTCTAGTACTTTAATGCTATCTATTTGTTCTCTGAGAATATGTAATTTTGTTGTGGTTTACAAGGGATAGTATACCCTTGTCGTGTTGCATTAATTTTGACAACCCCCTTTCGTACTTTTGGCCTCCAAACTTTCACGTGAAAGCATGAGCATAGAGGGAATCGATTAAAATGGCGACAGGCCACAAGGCATCAACACACACAACTCAGCCCCTGCAGCCATGAGTTTTCAGGCACTCCCGCCATTTTAAGGAAGCAACATACCCTTCTTGCAGCACCTAATTGAACCTTTTGCGACAACCAACCACGCAATAGACTCAATTGTTTTATAGACTGAAGGAGTTTGGGCATTGGGCAAGACAACCAATTCACGAGATTCTCCGTCAACTTATCGGTTTGTCCAAATCTTCCTACTTGGCATCGTCAACACTCTAGTTTTTAACACCATGAGGCTCATTTTAACTTCAATGCAGCCTTACCGGAACTCCAATTTTTGTGGGTCTATCTGACCCTGTCTTCCTGCTTCAAGTCAAAAGCTGCCGGCGGAGCCCACCAATCACGAGGTCTGTACTTGGCCGTTGGTCTGCACTGCCTCTGTCGAATTCAGACACCTTTGAGGCTCAAGAGCAAAACCCACGGAATCTTTCCGCCTCCAAATTTTGTGGGCACAGCACATGTCTCGTACTTTTTCGACCAAATCCGTTCCACCAATCATCAAGTCCAAACTTGACAGTTGGTCTGCACTCCCTTTGCAGAATTCGGACACCAATGAGGCTCAACAAGACCTACTCGGTGAAAATCTTGGCCTCCAAATCTCGAAATTAGCCAATGGGTCGTTGCCTCGTGTACAGGCAGGCGTGGGCTAGACGAGCAAGCAGCTTCGAATCTTGAGCCTATCAGAAACGACGAAATGCTGAGATGAGTGTTGTGCCTGTGGCGGGATTTTTGACACCTCTGCAAATGGTTCAAAAAGCCTGGCCTCCAAATCCATGCAGTAGCGCTGGGCACAAGGCAGATTCTGCGAGTTTGCCTCAAAACACCCACGTATTGTCAAAGAAACACGACCAATCAGAAGTCTTAAAAGTCGTCATGCAGCACCACCCAGTTGAGGATTTTGAAGACTCTCTTTGCTTGCTTCATTGTGTAGCCTACTAATTTACCTTGATTCTCACTTTGTCTACTTTGTAGACGCCCCGGACACTCTTGACTTTGGGCTGGAGTATAGCCTAAACGAATGCTTTGATACTGCCAATCTATCTTAATGGTTCCTCTAACGACTCTAATCTACTTTGATCGTTCCTTTTAGGATCTAAGCAAGCTGCCATCCCTCAGCTACCAAATCGTCTAAATGGGCAGTAAAGCAATTCAATCCATCGGAGAGATGAAAAAAACCGCCCACTCCACCAGTCTCGCATTGAACAATTGGTGCCCCACGCATCCCTTCGCATATAGTATTATTAACTGCCCCAAACATTGCATCAACCGAATATGCCTGCCATTCTCTAAACTCAATTTCGGGATGTCCAGCCGGTCGTTTAGGCTTCAAGAAACGCCTTCCATATGTTAAAAGACTAACAAGACCCGAGCTCATTCCATCCACCTCAGACCAAGACCCTTGTTTGATCTCAGAGCCTTCTAAAATCACCCGAGGGGTCTCAGCTTGAAAGTAGCAAGTATTTGTAAACTTTTCAGAGGCAGTAGGCGTAAGTTCAACCAGAGCTATATCAAGCTCTGGTCTAGCATCGATAATATCGCCGATCTTGTCCTCGTCTGCAAATGGATGATATACTTCCTGAGAAATTAAGAACCTATGGTAAGAAACAGTAAGCACCTCTTGTCCATCAAATCGCCGAAGTTTGACCCCTGCAGATGTTGCAGCGTTCATACCCTCGACATGTGAACCTGGTATACCAAAGCCGCACTCTAGTCTGCATCCTGGGCTCAGGTGCGATGATTGCCGGAGATAGTTTTGACCATCTTGTGGCATTGGCCCAAGATTCATCGGGGGGTGCTGCGCAGGATCGACGCGGCGCGCACGTGTCATATTCTTCATTGACTTGTAAAACCGAGCTTCGCCATGATGGTAGAGTGTTGTGCGTCCTGCCACGGTGCCTGGAAGTGATTTGGGCTCATAATTACGACCATCGCCATGTTCGAGCTCAACAATTATCCAATGCGGCATATAAATGATTTCGCGCACATTTGCCATAGGCTGTAATGCCGTAAGGAGGGCGGTATTCTGCTCTTTGGTAGGAAAGGTCATAATTGGCCACTGAAGAGCAGGGCATGGGTCTGGAACTCGAGGATTAGGATAAGGACACTGTGGGATGGGTTCCCAGTGCTCTTCTCCGATACTGATAAACATGACTGGCATACATCCAACTGTGAGAGGTACGGGCTGTGGTGGGTTGGCTGTCTCGATCCACAGGTACCACCCCGACGATCCAACCTGACCATCTCCAAAGTTATCGCGAAGCCACCCCAACTCATTGCCCTTTGGCATACGATATTCTCGGTTCTTCTCATCCCATAGGTTGAAGGGGGCTTTGTCGTTTATATGCCTTGCGCCCCAGTCCCCAGCATTCTCCCACCTCTTTGGTTCAGGGTGTGCATGAGAGAGTGTGAGAGTCGCATGTAGCTCTGATGGTCGAGATCGGAGCGGACTCGTTGGAGCGTTAGTGTAAATATCAATGTACGGCGAATTGGCTTGAATGCGCTGTACCTGCGGTGACAGGCGGACCAGACTCATCGTGCAGTTGTGTGAGAGTTCAAGGCAAAAGATTACAGAGGTACAGCGTAGCACATATAGGGTAGGGTTTGTCACCGAGTGCTAGGGCAGCACTACTTAAGCACCCGCACTAGTGATACCGCCCACAGTAGAAGACCTCACCCCATTATTATTATTATATTTTTATTTATTTAATATAATGTTAGAGAATACTAGTGGAAAAAGATTTTAGTAAATTTAAGAATTTGCCGAGAGTGACTTGTCGACTTCGCTCGCCGGGGTCTATCGAGTCTGCTTATATCTCGATCGATATCGAACGAAGTGCCACAGAAACTTGAGGTTTGGGCCTCTGTTTTCTGAGGGGTTTCGTTTTTGTAGTGAGACCCCTCTATAGCCTCAGCCACCAACATTTGTCAGCAGCCACAATCCCTCAGGGACCCAATACGTTGACACCATGGTGTGGTGAAGGACTCAGACCTTAACAATTGAGATGGGGTAATAAAATAGGGGGGTTTTTTGTGGGAATTTTAATAGGGAGGGGCTTTGTCTTTTTTGGGGGGGGTTTGGTTCCATTACTTTGCGCAGTTGCCTAAGGCATCTATATATGTAGAGGCGTCTAATTTACATTTCAGGCATCATGGTGGAGGGGCTTTGTCACGGGATTCGGCTATACTGTGGTCTGAGGATAAATAAGTGTACCCCCTGAGGGTTGGGGTGGTTCTAGTAGCTTCTGTGCGACCGGGGTCCACCACTAATAAGTTTAATGCTTCTCCTATGCTGCTTTAGATTACTTCTCACTTACTTTCTTAGTAAAAACACTTCTATTAATATGATTGAAGCATTAGAGTACTAAGTCCTTACTCCCAAAACACTAAATCAAATCCTCTCTCGCGACGACCGATTACGCATTTAAGTTCTATTCTTTGAGGCAGGATAGACTAAAGACGAGATAGCTCTTTAATACTTTTGCTTTTTTATGAGGTAAATCAAGTACGCTTTAGTATATAGACTCACACCTCAAAAGAAACGCTATAGAAGATATCTTTTCCTTGGTCCTTAAGAAAGGAAGCAGTTGATAGACTAAGTATGTGCAAATAAGAAGAATAGGAGGACATCGTGGAAGCAGATCCCTGGGATTTTTGGCTGGGATTGCAAAGTTTATGCTATTGAAATAGTATTTAGAATAGAAGGATTTAGACGGTATATTGCTCTTAAGAAACTTAAGCTGATAGCTGAGCACGCTAGAATCAGACTGCAGTGGGCATAAGAGCATTTAAGTTGGATAGAAGAGTAGTAGTTTCAAGTGTTTTAGACGGATAAAATATGGGTTAAGCCGGGCAAACACAAAAAGGTGAAAGTTATAAGGAGAATAGGAGAGGCTTTGCATCTTGATTATATAGAGCTTAAAGTACAAAGGAAGATTGGATGGATGTTTTGGGGAGGAATCTCAGGGCTATAAGGGAAAGGGCCGGGCTTGTTTTGGGAGAAGAGATAGGGCATAATCAAGTCAGAGAGCTATTATGAGCATATTGTGCCTCTAATGGAAGAGTATGTGCTTCCTAGAGGGCTTGTTGTTATGCAAGATAATGCTAGGGAGCACGCAGCTAAAGATACTTTAGTATTGATAGGAAGAAAAGGCATTATACTTATCTTTTGGCTTGTATTATCACTAGATCTTAATCCTATTGAAACTCTATAGGATAGAGTAAAGGATATTATTGAACAAAAAGACCCTGAGATCTATAGATTTTATCTTAGGCTTAGAGTAGCTATAATGGAAGCCTAGAACTTAATTACAGATGAGGAAGTTAGAGATTTAATAAGGATAATGCATAATAGATGTCAAGCTGTGATAGACGCTGGAGGATGGCATACAAAATACTAGCTGTATAGTAGAAAAATCGATGTTTGACTTTAAGCTTGTGCATAGGGCGGCACCAGAGTGGGGTGTGCGGCGCATACCCTCAGGGGGTACACTTATTTATCCTCAGACCACAGTATAGTACAGTAAGGTTCCTCCTTATCGATAACAGGCCACACAACCGTCATCATTGGTGTTCTCATTGAAACTTCCGGCGCTACTTACGCCTTACCATTTTGGGAATAGTGGTGTCTATTACTGCGACGCATGCCATCCCTGCTACTGCACTTTTGTTATTGGAAGCCAATACGAATACACAGTCAATGCGCGCCATCACCATGTCTTCTAACAACCATCACGAGTACCTTGTGCTGCAAGAGAAGCGCTCCCTCTACGGTATGCGAGGCCTCGAGGCCTACGCCAGCAGTCATCCTTCTGATCCCTCCTGCCTCTGCAAATGCCCTTCTACCTATACCCCTCACAAGAACATTTTCGCGATCGGAGCCACCGATCTAGAACACAAGTTTGCGGCAATCTTCGAGGACAAACTTCATGACAACATTGTCTCGGGCATTCAGGCTACGCTGCCGGATTGCGATTGGGGCCTCAACGTTCTGCGTCTCGGTTTTGATCTTGAGTGTCTCGAGAACCCGATTACTATTCACATTGTTGTGGCCGATGAAGCCCTTTCCGAGGATGCGGCCTGCAACATTGTCTTGGTCATCCTTGAAGTTATCGCGGCAGCGGGCCTCGATTCGAGCGAGATGAAATCGTAAAGTCCCTTATCCAGCCGTTTACAGCACAGACTAGTCGCTGACTTGGGCTACAATACAGGATCCACGTTGACGTCTGCCGCGCATCCCGGTCAGACATCGACTCGTGCTCCGTCCTTGACAGAAACCCCGAGGTCTACAACTCCACCGCCCGGCTACCATACTCATCAATCGGCCCAGCACAAATCAATTCCGTGGGCACCCTCTCGGGATACATCCAGCATCGCGATAAGGATGGCCGAACTACAGTTTATGCGCTTACTTGTAGACATGTTATTGACCCGGATGGTATTTTGGGCAATAAACCTTATGTCGAGGATAGCGGACATCCTAAACAGCAAGTAACATGCCCAGCAACCAGCGACCATAAAACGACAATACAAGAAATCAACACCAAGATTACTACATTGCAATGGGCAACTGAATTTCGAAACGATATAAACACTACTCGTGAAATTACTACCCTGGATCAAGCTCTTAAGAACGCGATGCAATATAATATTGACCTCGGCCATATTTATGCTACTTCGGGTTTGGGCAGATTACTCCCACAATTCCAGGGTCGTAGTGACTGGGCTGTTATGTCAGTTACCAACCCTGCTATCTCGGCCGGAAACAAGGTATGTAATCTCTACTTAAAGACTTCAACGATTTTTGACATTGGCTAAGATAAGTAGCATGTTCGTACGCTTGGTTCTTTTGTATCGTTTGATCACCCACCGATTGCTCAAGTCGACAACGATTTTCGATACGCCGCTACGAAGCATTTTAACCTGGGTCCGTATTTTAAGCCTGTTCGAGACGATGACCTAACTCCTGGCGAGCTTGTCTTTAAACCAAGAAGTCGGACTACGAACAAATGGGTTGGAGGCACGTTTAATGCTATTCGGAGTACGCAAAAAACCAAGGGTAGAAGTAGCGCAACAAGGGAATTGTGTCTTATTGCATTAAATCCACAGGGATTTATGTCTGCCAAAGGAGATTCAGGATCAATTATCGTCGACCGAGACTTCCGGCCCGTAGCTATAATTTGGGGTGGAGATACTCATTACTTCGCTACAGGCCCGAAAGATGTCACTTATGCGAGTCCGCTCTCTAAAACTTTAAGAGATATCGAGAGTTGCTTGCAATGGGCTGAAGGAAGTGTTTCATTAGCTTTAGATGAATCCTAAAACTGAAGTAGCGCTATTTAAAATACAATGAATAGCATTTACTCTCTGAATTTTGAATTAAAGTCGAGTTTATAATAAAAATATAAAAAGGAATAATAGAAGAAAGAATTTGCGAAACGAGAATTTAAAGAAAGTTAGCGGAGAATGAGCCTTGGCGAGCCCAAGGATTTACTGTGCGACTTGCTAGTTTCTTTCGTCGTAGTCGATCGGGTCTGCACATATTTCGATCGATGCCGAACGGAATACCACAAAAACTTGAGGTTTAGACATCTGTTTTCTGAGGGGTTTCGTTTTGCAAATCGGATCAACATATCGCCTTTTATCCGCCCTCGCGTCGCCTGACCTTGTCTTTCCTAGATTGTAATTCCCTTATATTTAGATCTGAAAGTACTAAACTTGATAGCCAAAGATGATAATTCTTTCTAGTTGCAGCTCTTTGTCTCGATCTACGTATCTTTGTTTTGAAGCACACGAATTTCACTTTGGCCGGCCTTACCACTGTAGTCTTAGACGACAAGTGAGCCTACTGAAATTCATTTCCGAATTGTAGTAGTGAAATTCGGACTGCTTTGGCTCGAAGTGTGAATAAGGCATATACGCGATCTTGTAGTATGTTGAGGTATCCTACTTTAGGCGCAACCACTTCGAGGTGCATTGTTCTGAACCGATGTAGTCGCAATTGTAGTACTCCGAATCTAAAAATTGTTTAGAGGTAAGCTTACTCACCCACACGGTGGTTCATCTGCATTTTGTCTGATTTCGTGCTTGTGGAACTACTGACGCGGCGTCACGTGGGAAGCGCTACAGTGAGTGAGGGACCGAATTGGGTCCCAAGGCACTGGCGTTGAACACTAGCTTTGAGAAGGAGCCAAATTCGGCACCCTGACGTTGGCGCATCCGCTGGGATGGTGCTTGAGGAATACCAGCGTTGGGGAGGAGCCAAATTCGGTTCCCCAACGCTGGCGCATCCATTTCGTTAGCGCTTGAGGAACGCCGGCGGTGAAGATGAGGCAAAATTCGGGTTCCTCAACGTTGGCGCATCCGTTTGGCCAGCGCTTAAACGCCCAAAAGTCAGAGAGCCGAATGTTGGTCAATTCCCTAACGCTTGAATCACGTGCTAACGACTACAAAGTAAATATACCTTATTAATATTATCAATTTCTATAAAAAGAATAATAAAATAAGTTATAGGCATTTCTTACTTACTTTAATATAATTGGTTCGCTTCCGATATCAGCCACGCGCGGAGCTAAAGCAGCTAGCTTGGCGCTAATAATCGCCTCTAATCATACCCCCGCAAGGCAGCAGCGCCAACCTGCTCTATCTCTCATCATTCGAATTCTCTCCAACGGGTGACGTCGAATAAGGTCTCAAGGCCCAGACTCAATCTTGACCTCTCTCACTGTTTCAATTGCTAATATGATGTCATTACCGGCTCGGCGTTTAATTCTTCATTGCTAAGGTAACTCATCAATTCTACTCCATCTATATATACCTCAAATGTATACTAAATTCTAAACAAGAGGACAGACTTCGCCTTCTACACACCGATATTACCGTTTTTCTGCCTCCCAATCTCTCCTCGTCACCTCGAATAATTAGTTTGCTATGGCGATTTGTGGTCGATGTACCACAACGATTCAGAATATTTATTCCCAGGAAGAGCAGAATCCCCAGAGCCGTGAGAGAAAAATCAACGTTACGCTACCAAGATATCGACGCTCATCCATTCGCAAGTGCTGGGTCTGTAGAAAATTTGCCGAATGGCTCGAAACCGAGACCTCTGGAGTATTCAAAGCCTGGCGCAGGAAGTCTATACAGGTAGAATTTGCCTCGTTTGGCTCAATATACGTTAAACGGCCTGAAAAATGTCGTCTTTTAGCGTCTGTACTTGTGGAGATTTCACCTCGGGGCCAAAATAGAGATATAAATGGCATGGGTTGTGAGGTTGGTTTAGATTTCGTCACTACTGAAGGTAGAACCAATATTTTCCCTTTTAAGCTATCCTTTTCAATCCGTTGTAGTAAGGAATGCTAATCCTAGATAGAATTTGGTAAAAGTCAACTTATGGCATCAACGTGGCGCCGAAGTAGCAGCATTGATATTGTTCTCGTCCGGAGTTGGTTGCACGAATGCACTACACATCACGAAAAATGCAAAGAGATTGTCAGCGCCCCATGGTACCCAACTCGATTGGTGTACCTTGGGCCTCTGGCTGGCGACGTAAAGCTCATAATCTCAGAGCATAGTGCTCTGAATGGCCCTTACATGACCTTAAGCCATCGTTGGGGTCCTCAAACGTATGAAAAATTACAATCGTCTACGATGGCGCAGCTGCAAAATTCCATCGACTTTGTGAGCCTACCGCAGGTATTCCAGGATGCCATCGAACTTGCTCGTCTCCTTGGCATCAAATATCTTTGGATTGATGCTCTTTGTATTAAACAAGATCAAGACGACCTTTCAGACTGGGAGGTTGAGTCCCAGAAGATGAGCAAGGTGTATTCACGGGCCATATTGAATGTGGCTGCAACTTTGTCACAAGATGGCTCCGAGTCACTTTTCAAACAAGAGCCTTGGGGTCCTATCTTCCCTTCGGAAGTCGAATTGACAGTCGACGGGCTACTACAGAAATATTACGTATTCGATAGTAATATCTGGAATGACGAAATTGCCAATGCTCCACTTAATCAAAGAGGGTGGGTGTTTCAGGAACGTGTCTTGGCCCGCAGAGTGTTACATTTCGGTCAATGTCAAATGGGATGGGAATGTAACGAGCTTGAAGCGTTGGAAATATTCCCAAGTGGATTACCGACACCAAACTCCCTATCATTTATGAACAAATCCAGTACTAGCGCAATGATGGCTGCGCCCCCCGGAGGACTTATTCAACCTCTTCATAATATCAGTTTTATTCAGGAGCGGCAGAATTTGGTGAATTCATACTCAAAATGTAAGCTCACCTATTCAAAGGACAAGCTCATTGCTTTTGATGGGATTGCAAAAAGCATAATGTCGACTGGAACCCATCGTTATATTGCAGGGATGTGGGAGTATGGTCTATTATACGATCTTGCTTGGCGGCGGGATACAGCAGACCGTGAGGCTTTTCCAATCAGTGCGACTTTGTCTCGTGCTCCTAGCTGGTCGTGGGCATCAGTTGATGGGGAGATTAGTTTCCCGCCACTCATTGGAGGAGTAAAGGCAGTATTTGCCGATATACAGGGCTTTTCGGACCCTAGCCTGGAAGAATGCAGTGCTTTTGGCGCTCCTAGCTCAATTCGAGCAAAAGGGTTGTGCTTTACAGTGGATATTGAGTGGTTGAATGAAGAAGAAATTGCCAGCTTTGAGGTAATGGGGCATCACTTCTTTGCAAACGACGAGCACGACGAGCCCTTCTGTTCCACGATAGATTACGAAGTCTCGGTTCGAGAATTCCGAGAACTAGTCCAACAGGGAACAGTACTAACGTCCCTCCCTAGGTGGCGAGAAACCCACCGTGCCGAGAAAAATGATGGGTACTTTGACTTCAAGCATCTTAAACTCTATGCACACATCGGTATCTCCTATATTTTTGAATAAGTTATGTTCCGTGGCCATTCCTAAACACTTTGAACCCCTCCTACTAGAAAATTATGTTCGCATCGTCGCCCTCGCGCCTGATTTACGAACAGTCCCCCTTTATGGCACAGTAGAGTTCCTTCACCACAGCTCCACCACCGAGCTCTTATCACTCCTAATATTCATAAAAGGGTCTTATCCAAGCTTTAAGGCTTACTACCATACTGAGAAATCGTTATCAGCCTTGTGGCTACTGTGGCACGCAATTCATGCAAGGTCGCCATGTGGGTCAGTACTTCTAAATCAAAGTGACTAACGATTTTCGGTTAGTACGAAACGACCCCGTACCTCCTATAATACTTGGGTAATTACGACGTAATTTCACTTATGTAATCATTTGCTAAGATTGTAGCTGTTCAAGGCTATGGCTAACGCAAGGCCAACTTGCACTATGTGCGGCCTTAACTAACAGCGAGCGAACACCAGATTAGCGCCAACGTCTATAGCACAGAGCGAAAGCTAGTTTCACTCGGTACAAGCTATTAAAACGTAATTGTTATGGAAGATACTAGAAGTTCAATAGCAACACTAAAGTCCTATAAAGGTATATGCTCCCTTTGATCCTCTATAATATAGGGGAAAAAGAAATAAATATTATGTTATAGTATTCAAAGCCTGAAAAATTTCCCGCAAACTTTGACACTTAGGATGATCAAGTCCGACGACGTTTTCATATCCTGTAAGAGCCTTTGAATACATGATCTTAGCCTTTGCGAAATCGGCTTGACGTTTGAAGAGAGAGCCGAGACCCCACAACGTGTTGAGTGCAGGGATATAAGTCGTGATAGTATCTGCACCGAGCGTCTTCTCGTAGCCTCGCAGCGCCCGCTCGTACATCTGCTCGGCCTCCGCGAGCTTGCCCTGGTTCTGATAGAGGTTCCCTAGGTTGTTGATCGTATCAAGCGTCGACGTGTGCTCTGCACCGAGCGCTTTCTCTCTACCTCGCAGCGCCCGCTCGTACATTTGCTCGGCCTCCGCGAGCTTACTTTGGTTCTGATAGAGGTTCCCTAGGTTGTTGACCGTGTAAAGCGTCGACGTGTGCTTTGCACCGAGCGCTTTCTCGTAGCCTCGCAGCGCCCGCTCGTACATCTGTTCGGCTTCCGCGAGCTTGCCTTGGTCAGCGTAGAGGAGCCCCAGGTTGTTGACCGTGTGGAGCGTCGACGTGTGCTCTGCACCGAGCGCCTTTTCGTAGCCTCGCAGCGCTCGCTCGTACATTTGCTCGGCCTCCGCGAGCCTGCCCTGGTCAGCGTAGAGGAGTCCTAGGTTGTTGACCGTGTGGAGCGTCGACGTGTGCTCTACACCGAGCGCTTTCTCGTAGCCTCGCAGCGCCCGCTCGTATATCTGCTCGGCCTCCGCGAGCCTGCTCTGGTTCCTGTAGAGGAGCCCCAGGTTGTTGACCGTGTGGAGCGTTGAAGTGTGCTCTGCACCGAGCGCTTTCTCCTTGCCTCGCAGCGCTCGCTCGTACATCTGCTCGGCCTCCGCGAGCCTGCCCTGGTCAGCGTAGAGGAGCCCCAAGTTGTTGACCGTGTAGAGCGTCAACGTGTGCTCTGCACCGAGCGCTTTCTCGTAGCCTCGCAGCGCCCGCTCGTACATCTGCTCGGCCTCTGCGAGCCTGCCTTGGTCCTTATAGAGGTTCCCTAAGTTGTTGACCGTATAGAGCGTCGACGTATGCTCTGCACCGAGCGCTTTCTCGTAGCCTCGCAGCGCCCGCTCGTACATCTGCTCGGCCTCCGCGAGCTTGCCTTGGTTCTGATAAAGGTTCCCCAGATTGTTGACCGTATCGAGCGTCGACGTGTGCTTTACACCGAGCGCCTTCTCGTAGCCTCGCAGCGCCCGCTCGTACATCTGTTCGGCCTCGGCGAGCTTACTCTGGTCAGCGTAGAGGTAACCTAAGTTGAAGTATGCCCGTGCTATGCCATCGTCCAGGACCAAGTCGTTTAACACAATATGAGAACATCTGGCTGCATGCTGGAGAAGCCGTCGCTGTGTTAGCCACGGCCGGTTAGCCTGCTCGCCTGGGACATGTAATGCGATAGAGTTCAGTGCTACCCTAGCAAGATCGTAGTTCCATTCTTGGTTGAGAATGTGAACCGTCCACGAGTGAACGCATCCATGAATATTGTACCCTCGTGACTCAAGTAGCTCCTGCGATGATTTATCTACTTCGACGAGCCCGTGGTCACTGAGTACCCGCATTGCTCTATGGAAGCTCAACTCGTCTTTTGTCAGTTCTCGTACCCAGTCTGGGTCGTTCGAGTCACTGTGCTGGAGAAGCTCTAACCAGAGATCCTGGCTATCGAAGTACGCCCAGAAGTAGAGAAGCTTAGCTGAGAGGTCATTTTGCTGTTTGACGTGATCGAATGATATCTACCATGTAGAGTAGAGTGTTCGGTCCTCGTACGAGTCCAGTTCCGGACTCGATTCTTGGAGTTGCACCCACGACTGCTTATACAGACGTAAATAGTCCGAAAGACTTACCGCTACTTGATCGAGATACGCTCCGGCAGTAGCGAGAGCAAGAGGCAGTCCATCTAATTCTCTAGCAAGCATAATAGCATCGGGATCTAGTATTAAGATTAGATCCGCATCACAGAAATGTAGAACGTTCTTACTACTTCTCAGCCCTTCCCGTCTCGATACGTTTGACAAAATCTCAAGACCATCGTCCACATCCCCAAGCTTACGAATATGAATAGGATGACCATTTCTGACTTGTGACGACCGCGTTGTGATAATAATCGACCCGTGATATGATTCGGGGAGGAAGTTTCGGATATCTACAGTCGTAGGATCCGTGTATCCAAGTAATTTAGGATTATCGTAATTATCGTATATCATCAGCCATCGCGTGTTATGCGGCAGACTCAGCCATGCCTTAACAGCATCTACTACCTCGTCGAGGTTTTCATTCGTATCCACGTTACGAAGCCGGATAGCCAACGGGTGTTCTCTTGATATCTGCTTGGCTAGCTTAGCAAAGCTCTGCTTCAGAGAATCCTCGTCCTTGATATTCAGCCAAAATATTGCCGAGTAATTATCCTTGTGCCGCTTCGCATATGCAATACTAAGCTGTGTCTTGCCGATTCCGCCTAGACCGTGAAGAACAACTGCTCGACGGGAGCCATCGCCTTTGAGTGTCTTGTGTATTTTCGAGAGCTCATCTTCCCTAGCCACGAAGTGTTCGACGTCGGAAACATCAGAGAGGCTAAAGGCGACTGAGAAGTCCTCGCGCTTGAACCCTAATCTAGTCAGCAGCTTCCTAAGACCCGACATGCCTTTACTTTTGAAAAGTGCTTATGGCAGAAGAGAAAGACGTACCTTTTGAGGCTTTATCGATCTCTTCTCGGAGTCGGTTCATCGCCTTATCCTTTCCTTCGCTGTAGATAAGCGGCATATTAACGTCGAAAATACCTAGTAGCGAGTATGCTTTGTCTTCTGGGCGATAAGTCTCACGATTTGCTGCCCACGACATTCGCTCAGCGACGCTGAAATCAGATAACGAGCTCCCTCGAAGGGCATTAACTGGGATTCCTGTTCTTTCGCAGATATGTCGTTCTAAAGAGGCCTTGTTGCCTAGTAGCTCCCCTTCTTTTGAGAAGAAGTCGACTGATGCCGGGGCAATAAGCTCTTGTAGGGTCCAGCCTCGAGTAAACCATTGGCTTTTCCGAAAAGTCGATTCCCAGGCTTTGTTGAACCCCTCGGCCGAATCGGTGCGAGGCCGCGAAACATCTGGCAGATAAACGTAGCACTTAGTCGCATCCCTGTACCAGCGAAACATCGAGTTGATAGCCTCTGCGAGCTCAGTGCTGTTCGATTTGTTGATACAGCAGGTGTCTACCCAAAAGTAATACAACTTGTCGCGCCTCGCTTGTTCTCCGCAGAACCGTATCTTGCTATAGCCAGCCTTGCTCTTGCCAGTGCTATTTATCAGATCTGCAAATGTGACCTCCTCCGCTCCCCATCTGTGCGAAAGTATAGCATACTTGGGTATATCGCTCTCAAAGAACTCGGTCAGGCTGAAATCGCCGTCGTCGGTATACTGTAGCAGACGCATTATTGGACGAGGTTCAAGGATCGCACGAAAGACGTTTCTCGGTATTTATTGAGCCGTCGAGTTGGCATAAATGCGAAGTGAGGTGAAGGTCTAGGAAAAGATGTAGGGTTGAAGCTGGCGCACTCAGCTGAGGGCAGCCTCGCGACACTAGTATCGTCGTGCATCACTATAAGCGCGTAAGATCTGCCAATCGTTTGGGCTCACCGCAGGTATTCTAGAACCCATAGCTGAACTAGGATATTCGAAACTTACGCTCCCTTGAGCCATTATTTGTTTTTGTCGGTGAGGGGTAGCTGAAGACAAGAGAAGGGATAATAGAAATCTTGTATCTAAAATCCACTTTTGATCAGCCATTTAGGTGTGTCTGGGCTCCACTTCTGGCATTTTTGGACGATCTAACTTCATGGCTAAGTTAGTTCTCCTCGAGTAGTCGGCGGGGCGGGACTGCGGTAAGGGAGTGTGGCGTTCTTCTAGAACTTTCCATGAACAGCCACGAGCCTTCCAAATGAAACATCATAGCACGTGCGGGGCTGTCTTACGCTAACCAAAAGTCGTTAGTCGCCTTTACTTGAGGTACAGATCCGTGTTCAGATCATGTATAAATTTGCGCGCTATAGCAGATACAAGGCTGAAAACGATATCAAGCAAAGTGGCAAGGCCTTAAAGGTTGAGAATAATCTTTTTATAAGTATTAGAAGTGATAAAAGCTCAATGTTGGAACTGTAGTGATAGGAGTCTATTGCGTTATAAATAGAGACTCTCTATAAATCGGGCGCGGTAACGACGATACGAATGTGATTTTCCAGTGGGTTGGGTTTAGAGTGTCGAGTATTAGTAGTGGAATACGACGTATGCACAAAGCTAGAAGATTTTAATATGTGTATAGAATTTGGTTTATTTGAAGTCAAAGTCCCCTTTATTTTCTCGGTACGGTGGGTTTTTCGGCACGCAGGGATAGACGTTACTTATGCCATTATTTGCTACAGGGTACTTCATGAACGCGATACTTTTATCCAAAACCCGCGGGAACAGTTCATATCGTCGGCTTGGAGCTGTTGAAATCGAGCTAGTAAAGGAACGCGAAGAAGAAAGTGCACAGATGGCTCGACCACAACCTCTAGAGGCTTTAGAATCGGAGTCATACATTGATCAGAACAACGCCGGCAAAAATATGTGGAACAAGGCGGCGGTGGACTTCATAGGCTCCATTGTCGACCAACGGAATTCTAGTTATATCATAGATATCTTGTAACGGACAATTTCAAACTCATAAGACATATGCGGGTAGTAAGGGCTCGTAATTCTTTATCCATATGTCTTGTTTGGCGCTCAAGATGGAAGCGGGGAGGAAGGCTTGAGATGGCTGTGTGAAGTAACTTAAGGCCCTTGAAGCTGAGGTAAGCTACAGTGACCCAAGGCCCTGTAGCCACGCTGAAAGATACTGTGGTATATAATGTAGCTGAACAGGGCCCGAGGGGTCCTATAGAGCTAAGCTTTGTAGAGATTCAGACGCTATAAGCTTGCCACCGGAATCGCCAATACAGCTGAGGAACTCAGCTGTACAGGGGCAGTATAGGGAATCACAGTGTTTGATTCAGGGGCTCCAGCGCCTATAACGTCTATACGTACTGGCTACCTACCACTGTAGAACAGCAATCAATTCAGTACCTTTCACCTGATTTTCTGCACGCGACCTCTATAGCCTGAAATCTCAATAGGGTCCAAAATCGGCTCCAGCAGGGGTCCTTGTAAGTTTGACAGGAATGGATACTATCACAGCATCATAATAGGTTGGAAAAAGTGGCTGTATTCCAAACAACAAGTATTAGCAAGTTTTATATATAGATAATATAGAAACTGTAACCGATTATCAAGGGGACTAGAAGAGGACCCCTCTGTATGCTCAGACTGTGGTCAGGCTCTGATCACCCTCGGCTTAAGTAAAAGCGGCCGCTGCTCAGGTCCAGCGACTAAATAGAACTAGCGAAAGAAAAAAGTCGTCTGAGATTATAGTGGTAATACTTAGTTAGGCTTATCACAGCCTATCAAAGGTTATAGCGAGCCCGAGGATTTGCTCTGGGGGGGTTATACTCTTCTCTGATGGAATGATATAGTCTGCTTATATTTTGATCGATACCGAACGAAACCCCTCGGAAACTTGAGGTTTAGACTTCTGTTTTTTGAGGGGTTTCGTTTTATGCTAGTTTGATCGGGAGATAAGATTCATTGTTTTTAAAATTGAAAACTTATTAATAAACCGCTCTTTTTTAAGTCCGGTTTTCGTATCGCCTATAAAATCTTCTTTGCTTATATTCGGTAATTATAAGATAATCTTCGCAAATTCCATTTTATTTATCGAAAAGAGTATAATCCTCGAAATATATTTTTATATTTAAATTTATAATTTTAAAATCGATATAATTATATTATAAATTATATTTTATTAGATTATTATTCAAATAATCGGTATTTTCATATTTATTATATTAATAAACTATTTAAATAATATATTTCTTATTATTTTAATTTAACGAAATATTAATATTAAATATTTTATTATAATTAATATTAATATTTATATTAAATTATTTTTGAATTACGATTTAAAAAGGTATAATAAATACTCGGGAATATTTTCAATATATATAATTATTAAATAAAGTTTATCGATTTATAATTAATTAAAAATAATTAAATTATAATTAATAATTTAATCGATTATAATTTATAATTATGAAAAAGTTTTATATTCAAATAATTTGCGATAAAATATATATATTAAAATCGAATATATTAATTTTAAATTTCGTTATTATAATAAATTACGAAATATATTATCTCGTTATATATTTGTAATATATTCTTTTTTATACGTAATTTATATTTCGTTTATTAAATCGAAGAAAATTAAAAAGCAATTAATAATTATAATAAATATTCTTACGTTATAATTTTAAATTACTTTAAATTAAATATTATATTATATTTTAATAATAATAAGTTCTTAAAATATAATTATACTCGTGAAAAATATAAAAACTATTAATATATTATTTAAATAATATAATTAAATAATTTGATTAATTATTAAACTAATAAATATAATAATATTATAATTTTTATTAATATATACTTTGGTAAACTTTATATAATTTGCTTTGATACGAATTAATTACTTTTAAAATCTTATTAATTCGATTTTTCTACGAATATTCATAATTAATTCGTTAATATTATCGTTTTCTAAAATAAGATTTTTTTAATTTTTTATAGATTTATATTTCTATTATATTTAATTTATAGAAAAATATAAAATCCAAGGAAATAATTCGTATTTTTAAAATATTTAATCTCGTTTATTTAAAGGATTATTATTAAAGAATATTTCTTATATTAATAAAAATTATAATATATTTATTTATATTTAATTATTTTAATTATTATTTAAAATAACGTTATAAGAATAAATTAATTTTCTCGAAAAAAATAAATATTATAATAATATATTATATATAAAAATAAATAAAATTTATTTAAATAAATTTGTTTTTTTAAAAAAAAATTTAAATTTTAAATAATATATAAAGAATTAATCAAAATATATAAAATATTTGTCGGTATCACAGGGATACCTACTCGAGTAGGCCAGAAGCACGTAAGAATCTTAGTCTTAGTATACTTGAAAGTGGTTATCATTCCCTAAGGAAAAGCGTAGAGTTAGAGGGTTATATTCTCCAACTCTAGCTCGTTCCCACGCTAGTCTTAGTGTAGCCTAGTGCTACACGTGACTAGCTGATTATACCAACAATATTAAAGTTTTTTATAATTATTAATATATTTTTAAAGAATTTAAATAATTCGAATAATTTGATATTTTTTATATAAAATAATAAAATTCGTATTTTAATTATTCTTAATTCTAATATATTTAATTTCTAATAATATATTAAAAACATTTTAATTATTACTAAATATCAATTAAATACGTAAAAAATATATAATTATATTAAAGAATTATATAAAAAGTATATTATATAATAATTTTAAATTTATATTCGAATTAAATTAATTTGCTTTTTATTTTTATTTCGTAAATAATTTATTATTATAATAACTTTTTATTATTTTTATTTTTAGATAATTATAATTTTTTTTCTTTATTTTTTAAATTTAAATCGTTATTACGAAATTTCGAAAATATATATAAATTTAAATTAATATAATAAAAATTATATCGAGTTTATAATTAATATTATAAATATAATATAAGTATTTATAAAAATAATAACTTACATTTATTTCTCGTTATGTTCTGATCTCCCTATATTTCCCACCTTCACCTACCATAACCCAAAATCATCACAAGTCTAGAAAGATAGCCAATCCCATCTCCAGAATCTAGCGATACCTCACTAACCTTTTCAAGATTCCGAATACTCCTTCGCTTGCTCGACCAATTCATAGTCGCCTTCGACGGCCTTTCAGGCAGACTTTTGAAGTTCGGCCTCCAAATCACGGGATGAGTGAGGCTCGCGAGATGAGGATATGTGCGTGAGTAGTACTGGACAAAGTAAAGAATTATCATTAGGTAATTATCCTAGAAGTGTACTGTACAGTTCCAATCTCACCCACTTTCCACCCTGCATCTCAAAAGATCACCATGCACTCTTCTTTCTCCCCAACCATTCTTCACACAACATCCTCAGACTGTTTAGAACACACCATCCCGTTGACCAACAGGGTTAACCTCAAGAATACCAACACCCGAAATAGTATTCTCATCCGAAACTTTGGTAGTAGTTCCATCAGCAGTTGAGAGCACAACATAAACCTGTCCCGTAGGAGCAAGTTGCCCATTTCCACCAGCGGGGATCATATCAATCTTGAAGTCTCCGGAATTACCACTCGTAGTCCTAACCTTGACATAGTACGTATCCAAGCCCGAAAAGAAAACAGCATAAACAGGCGTATCGGCCTTAATCAACCCCGCGCTCACAGCATTCTTCATCGCGTGTGTGAAAGTGACAGGCGAGCTTCCAGCAGTGTATGGGTATTGCGATGGTTGGATGGTGAGAGCAGGGAAAGCCTTGAATGGGAGAGCTGGGTCTCCGGGGGCAAAACTAGTGATGAATTGAGCGGCGAGGGAGAAGACTTGGTTGAAGTCGAGAGGGGTGTCGAAGGGTTTTGGGAATGGGGATTCCTTCAATGCGGCGCGGATGTAGGATGAGTGGCGGGATTCGACGGTTAAGATGGAGCCGGCGACGGTGAGGTAGGCTCCGGTTACGATTTCGGCGGCAGCACCTGGATGGGGGTTGTTAGTTTTGTTTGTTGTTGGGAGAGATGGGGAAGGGAAGGTAAGGAAAAGGAGAAGCTTACCGAGATAGGCGGAGACTCCGACACCCTCGAGGACGGATGAGAGGGCGAGGAATGACTTGACGTCGGTGGATGGGAAGGAGTATGTAGCTTCATGGACAGCTGCAGTTCCGAGAGCGCCGGCAAGGGTGCTGACGTGGGTCTACCTTCCTGTTAGTCCTTGTCTTCTTCAACCAAAAGAAAGACAAACATGCCTGCTCATCATAGTAGATCTCCTTGAGGTTGTCATAGAAAGGATCCGCGAAACCAGCAGCAACGAAGTCGGCTTGGGTGTAGTTTGCCAAACCCTCCATGTAGAATTTACGCTCAAGGTACTCGAGAGTAAGGGCGTAGTTCAGGATGGTGACATCTCCTCCTGGAGGCGCATTGTAGTCCTCAACTGTGTCGCGTTGCTCGAGGGGAGCAGCGGTAGCGAGACTAGCAGCTAGGATTGGGAGGAAAGTAGAGAGACGCATAATGAATTGAGGTGAAGCTTGATACTCTTGATGAAGTTGAGAGAAGAGAAGCTGTAAGGAAGGGGTGAAGGATGGGAAGGGAGACAGCAGGCCAGACAGACTTAATATAGGAAGTCAGAAAATTACCAAGCGAGCTTTGATGCGGGGGATCAACATGGTAATGATGGCAGGAAGCACACCATTGTGGTTATTCCGATCAATGAGACTACCTCGTGAAAGTACGAGAGACAGACCTGGAAGCTACACCTTCCGGGCGATGTCACCATCGAAATCTCCTCGCGATGGAAGGAAGCTATTCCGTCCTCGAAATACTTGACATCGTGATTTGCTGGCCTCGAACGTTTGCGGAGAAGAACCCTGCATGAGAGCTTATCCAAGAAACTCAACTCATCGCCTTGCCCCTTTCTACCCAAGTTCTCTAGCCAAGTTGTCGGGAACAAACAACACCGCGAACCCCTAGAGCCCTTTTCGTGATATGGCGCATCATGACGAGAAGGCGGAATGATGTCTAACCCAAAGAAAAATCGCTAAGCCAATCCGCTTGCTCTCTTCAGCGCGTCGAGAAACATACCCAATCATGGGCAATGGAGAATCCCATCTCTCCTCTTTTCGAAGCGCATCTTCCCCTTTTGGGACCCACAGCACACAAGCTTAACTTTAAGCTCAGTTTAGCGTCCCGCGATCTGTGCTGTCAGCCCAAAAGAGATCGACAGCGCATGCGGATTCAAGAGCATCCGAATTTGGAGGCGCGGATCTAGAATACTGTGTAATCTTATCGAATTCCTGAATTGCCACTGACCTTCTTTCGGATCAATAGACATCTTCCTTGCAGATTGTCCTCGACCCCTCGTCACTAGACACTTTTCATTTAAAAAGGGAAGGCACAGCCCAATGGCATTTTTGCCCGCAAAACTCTTGCCAGGGGTGAAGCTCAAGAAGGATGTAGACATTCGCCGTCATATGTCTGTCTTGTCGATTCTTGGGATGTCACTTCCCCTCACGCTCGAGTCTTGTCCGTTGTCAAGCTCGGAACTAACGGCTACCTCAAGAAAAAGGTCTGGGCTTGGTTGGATTGATTTGAAATATCCAAACTATCCAACGTAACTTCCTGTGGCGTGCTCTACCACAGCTATTGAATAGATCGTACAAAATTGGTATAGTGAGCAGGGGAAGTAACTTGCAAGTGCAATATGCAGGCAATCACACAGTCTCGATGTATCTCCGTATCTCCCTACTCGGAAATTAGTATAACCTTTCAAAGCGCGTCAGATGAACATACCAGTCTGTAACAGCTTCATCCCATAACCGAATCTCATGTTCTCTCGTGCCACCATAATGTTCCACAAACTCGTCGCCAAAGACCTCCCTTGCAACACTTTCGGGTCGCATAAATCTCTCTGTGGCCTCCTTCAGACTTTTCGCCAGTCTGACTCCTGGATCTGCCTTCCCACCAACGTCCTGTCCCTTACCAAGAGGCTTTTGTTTAAGTTCCATTTTCTTTTCCACGCCTCTCCAGCCCAGGGCCAAAATAGCAGAGAGCACGTAAAATGGGTTCGCGTCTGCCCCAGGAACTCGGACCTCGAAGCGTGTTGCTCCTGGTTTTGACGTAGGGGGTGCTATCAATCGAATTGATGCGGCGCGGTGTTCGAGTCCCCAAGAAACGGTCACTGGCGCCCAGAAATTCTCGACTAAACGTTTGTAGGAGTTCACGGTGGGTGCGACAATGGGCATAATGTCTGGTAGACCGTCAAGCAGTCCTGCGAGGAAATGCCTTCCCAGATCCGACAGGTTCGCGATGTCCTCCCATTCTGCTTCAGTATCTTTCTCCTCTCTGGCGAAGAGATTCTTTCCATCCTTATCCACAATCGAGACGTGCATGTGTCCGCTGTTTCCTGGCAGGCCTTGTCTTGGTTTCGCCATGAAGCAAGGTGTGATTCCAAACTTGGTCGCAACCGATTTGACAACTAATCTAGAAACAAGTCAGACGAGGCTTCCGGACATTGAGAGGGGTATGAACTTGAAAAGACCAGCTTTGTCTGCCATCTGCTGAATTTCTCCAAACGACAGGGCAGCTTCAAAAACTCCAGGACCACTTTCTGTATGCCAACCCTCTATTCCACAATTGAACTTCTCGCATGCATCAAATATGCCATAATAGTATTCTTGATTATGTACAGGTCGAGTCAAGCTGTATCCAAACATGCCTTCGGTCAATGATGGCAGGTTATTGACAGGATTGTCTCGCAGGAAAGTCGCTGTTGAGGAGTTATTTCGTTCGGATAATGGTCCATTCGTGTCAACTGCAGGAGCTTTGAATTGGAAAAATTCGTATTCAACTGGCAGAGTTGTTAGCTATTTCAAAGTTGGAATAGTTGAGAGTATCTGGGACATTAGAGCTCCCCAGATTGTCAAAACATATTCTGGACAATCTGAGTTGTCCCAATGCTTGCATCAATCTCAGGGCAACGTACCTCCAGCCATTGATCCATATCCCTTCATCTTCAGCTTGTCGACTTGCGTCTTGAGCAGACCTCTTGGGCACGCGCTGATCGGCTTTTGAGTGTCGGGGTCAAAAAATGATACCAAGAAGAACGGCACATCATCCTCCCAAGGTATCCTTCTGAAGCTGGACAGGTCTGGAATAGCAATCATATCGCGGTATCCGTTCTCAGCATTGCTAATCTTCAATTCCTTGAAATATGTCTGGTCGTGCATGTCCCAGCCGAACACCACTGAGCAGAATCCGAATCCTTCCTTGGCAATGCCTAGGAACTTTTTCTTGGACATGAGCTTGCCTCGCAGAATTCCGTCTGCGTCGACACCCGCGAGCTTGACCTTGGTGTCATTTTCGAGAAGCTTTGGCAAGGACTCGATGGTTATCTCTTCGCTCTTGTCTGGCATCTTGGATTACGTTCGTTGCCGGAGGAATGGGGCTGAATTCGAAGCACAAGAGTAGGACGCGCGAAATAGCTCGTATTTTAGCTGGCAGAAACCTTGTTGAGAAACCAAAGAATTGAGCTCAAAATGCTCTGAAGATTCTGTTGAACAATGCAGGAGCGAGAGAGAGTTTGTCGTGTGAGCTTGGAAAAGAAGAGGGGAGGGAATGCGAACCTGCGATAAGAGCTAGGCGAAACCAAGCTCCCCATGTCACAGCTCCACAGCGGCCAATTGGCTGCCGCGGTCCAAGCCCCATACGCATCCCGCATGCTACCCGAAACTCGTCACCTGAGACGAACAATAACATAAATACTGTTGGTTGAGCTGGCTTGGAAGCTTGAAAGCAGTTTTTGTTCATTTGAAGCTATTCACAAATGTCCATTTTTTACCCAAAACAAATACTACTGTATGATTCTGCTCCAACATGAAGCTGTGGCACGCTAGGACAAGGGACCGACGCATGGCAGCCGCCGACGCATCCCTTCTCGGGATCTTGATACGATTTTCGGACGAGAGTCCCTTCAGGGGTCTCACAACTGACCCCGCAGCGTCACGGGTCCATTTATTGACACATTGCTACAATACAAACAGCCAGTAACGGACACCGCAATAAAGCCAGAGTATTGATTCATGTAAGGCGCAACGATGCACGAGTCGGTCAAGTTTCGGAGTGAGCGTCCGTTGTCGAGTCGTGGTCTTCCTGCTCTTTGACGCTTAGATAAGAGAATCGAGTTGACCGACAACGGACCATTGACACATAGCCCTCCACACCACATTTTATTTTGCGTCACAATAATTTGCCATCGAGAGCTCTCCTTCACCGCATCTCCAATTCACCCTTCTATCCTCGACATTTTCGCGTCAAAATTGGTTCTTATCGTCCTCTTTTTGTGAGTTCTTCCTCCTCTGCCGTCATTGCATAATCGCCCCTTCCGGTGGTCGTAAGCGAGCATTCCAGAAAATATATTGTTGCGGATATCACGGAGCGTCACTTTCTCAAGACGATAACGTTGACTTTCGTTCTCAGAATCTTCAACTTCCAATTCAAACACTCTTCCATCCAAAACCATCAACATGGGTGACGCTTCTCGAAGCAGCAGTCGCGGCAAGGTCCATACCATCAACAGCATCGGTATGGGACGCTTGCTTGGAAAGAACGCTATTGTTACAGGTGCAGCAGGGTGAGTGAGCAAGTCTTCATCAATTTCCATAGCTCCATAAGTACCTTCATTCTGGCTGGCAAGTGTCTACACATCATCGTCATTCAACGCCTCCACGTGATTATGGGTATAGCAAAGTCTCAACATACTCTTTCCAAGTTCCGTTTGTCTTTGGCTTGCCAGAGTCCTTGTGAACCCTTTTGGTTATTATCTCACCGAAGATGGAGCTTTGCCACCAAAGTCATAAAGGCTAACCTCAACACAGTGGTATTGGTCTCGAAACATGCATCCTGTTCGCCAAGGAAGGTGCCAATGTCCTCATGGCTGATATCTCAGAGAAGGCTCTTGACAAAGCTTCCTCAAAGCTGAAGGAACTCGTTCCATCCGCCCACAGAGTTGAGATCAAAGTACGCTTTATCAAACAAGCTCTCTATCACGTGGCTAATATCTCAACTAGGTCTGTGATGTTTCCAAGGAAGAGGCTGTGAAGGCAATGGTCGAACACATTGACTCTTGGGGTGGCGTTGATATCATATTCAACAACGCAGGTATCATGCACGCTGATGATGATGATGCGATCAACACTCCCGAGAAGATCTGGGACCTCACTCAAGCCATCAACGTCAAGGGTGTCTGGTTCGGTTGCAAGCACGCTGTCTTGTCCCTACGAAAGTTCAACAAGGCCAAAGGTTCCATCATCAACACCGCATCTGTCGTTGCTTTGGTCGGTTCCGCCACTCCACAACTTGCTTACACTGCCAGCAAGGGAGCTGTTCTGGCCTTGACCAGAGAATTGGCTATCGTCCACGCCAGAGAGGGTTTCCGATTCAACGCACTATGCCCAGCACCTCTCAACACTCCATTATTGCAAGATTGGTTGGGTGATGATAAGCCAAAGAGACTTCGACGAGAGATCCACTTCCCGAGTGGTCGTTTTGGTGAGGCTATTGAGCAAGCAAATGCTGTTCTCTTCTTGGCCAGTGATGAGTCGAGCTTTATCAACGGACAGGTGCGTGTATTCGAGACTCAAGTTCACGCATCCCTACTGACTCTCTCAGGACTTCGTCGTCGATGGTGGCATGACAAAGGCATACGTTACTCCCGAAGGCCCACCACTCGCTGCACCAAAGAACAACGCACTCCTTTCCGAGCAAGTCGATGCTATCCGCGGCACTGGTATTTGAGCGGAATCTTCAAAATCATGACATTTTCCCCTGGAAATAATATTATTTGGGCGGCTAAGCGTTGATTTTGCGGCATGATTAGATCGCAAGTACACGACATCTCAGCACAGGCGTCGAGGAAGATCGTAGATAGTATTGCTTGCTTTGAGGAAATCAAGTCCGCTTCTCGCATGTCCTCGTTGTCCCACAGTCGGAGGACAATTTGTCCCTTATCTGGCTTGATACGGCTGACATGTGCTCTAGATCCCCACTTTCACACACTCCAGATCAGCATCTGGAATCTCCAAAGCACCAACATCCCACCGCGCCAAAAGCAAGGATCTGGAATCCCTCATCCACAATCACGTGACCCTTACAATCTACTTAGAAACATGGCGGAAGTAGAGCCAGGAGCCTGGTACTCCGACCAATTACCTTGCACATATTACTCACACAGACAAGGGACCCATCGGCATCCTCGAAGAAAACGAGGCGAAGTCACGAAGAACTTTTTCATTGGCGGGCCCGCTCCGCCCCGCTTGGCACGCAGATGTCCCATCAAAACCCGCCAGCTAACGGCACTTTCGACGTCAGCGCGCGTGCTTTCAAACTCTTTTTTACTCTATCCCACATTGTGTACCGTATCGTATTAAGGGTTCGATTAAGACAAGAGGGTAAGGTCGTGACCTCCTTCCAAAAGTATACAATCCAAGTGCTTGGAACGGACATTGTTGCTTGGCTCACCATTGACTTCGGCAAGTGACGAAAGTTTATTAGCACAGTTTTTTGAGAGATTTTGTAGGCTGACAGAGATGGGGAAGTCTTTATCTCGCCCAGCCTGCAAGCCGAAGAAGTTCTTCGCTCGTGGGTCTTGGCTTACCGAACGAACCTTACCGTAAGGCGAACGAAATTTGAGGTATTTCGGGGTCTCCACTGACGATCTGTCTTGGAAGCATAGATATACATACCTGTTGCAGAACTTTTTTCCTCTTCTGGTGTTTTCTTCCTTTTTGTGTTTATCTTTCTTATCTTTGGCTCTTGGACTTCTGATCCCCCTTTTGATCGCTTCTGGGGAGTGATAGGACTATTGGTAGTGTACCCGTACCTTACCCCAACTTTGGGTTGCCTCCGTCATAGGGAACTCTACCCGCAGCTACTTCTATCCTCGGGCCTAGATTAAACTTATATCCAACGTCGTCTATCGTCAGAGAGATCAGAGCATCTCTTCTCAAACCACCACAATGGCGAAGTCCACCAAAGGAGAGGATGTAGGCATCAGCCGGAACAGCTCCTCGAACAGTGATGGCACAACTGCCTCCAACGCCGATGCAGCACGTCTCGCTGGTACGTAACCTCCCCCAGCTCAATTCTTACTCAACTAACACCCTCCAGAGATGGGCTACGTCCAAGACATGAAACGCAACTTCTCCGTCTTCTCCCTCCTCGGCGTCGGCTTCTCTCTCACAAACTCCTGGTTCGGAATCTCCACCGCATTGGTAACAGGTATCAACTCAGGCGGTCCCGTCTTGATCGTCTACGGCATCATTCTCATCGCCATCATATCAACCTGTGTCGGGATCTCGTTGTCTGAGTTGGCGAGTGCGATGCCGAATGCTGGCGGTCAATATTTTTGGGCGAATGAGTTGGCGCCAAAGGGATATGGACGCTTTGCCAGCTACCTAACAGGATGGTTTGCATGGGCAGGAAGTATCTTCACCACCGCTAGTGTAGCACTTGGGCTAGGAAGTGCAGTCATGGGATGTATCCAACTCTTTCATCCTACCTTGTACGTCTTTCTCGCTTACCTACCCCACCTCCTTTTGACCCCTCATTGACCCCTCATTGACCCTCCAAAACAGAGTCATCAAACCATGGCAAGTCCTCATCGCCTACGAAATAATCAACGCATTCGCCTTCCTCTTCAACTGCTACGGCAAACTCCTCCCCCGCGTCGCAACCTTCACCCTATGGTGTTCACTCCTCTCCTTTACCGTAATCCTCATCACCGTCCCTTCCGTCGCTCCCACACACGAAACCGCCAAATTCGTATTCGCGAACTTTGTAAATAATACTGGATGGTCGAGCAATGGGATAGCGTTTATTGTTGGGTTGATAAATACGAATTGGGCGTTTGCGTGTTTGGATTGTGCGACGCATATGGCGGAGGAGGTGTTGATGCCGGAGAGGAATATTCCGATTGCGATTATGGGGACGGTGGCGATTGGGTTTGTGACGAGTTGGTTTTATAGTGTTGCGATGTTTTTCTCTATCAATAGTTCGTCTTCTCTTTCTTTCCTCCTCTCGCCAACATGCTAACGGAAAACGATAGATCTAGAGCTCCTCTTCAACACCCCCACCGGCGTCCCCATCCTCGCCCTCTTCCATCAAGCCCTCCGCTCCCGCGGCGGAGCCCTAGTCCTCGAACTCTTGATCCTCTCCACAGGACTCGGGTGTCAAATCGCATCCCAAACATGGCAATCTCGTCTCTGCTGGTCTTTTGCGAGGGATAACGGGTTACCATTCTCCCCTTATCTCGCGAAAATCCATCCCAAGCTCGATGTACCCTTCAACGCCCACTTGTTTTCATCCATCATCGTCGCTGTCTTGGGCCTTCTGTATCTCGGATCAATAACAGCATTCAACAGCATGGTCACAGCTTGTATCGTCCTTCTATACATCTCGTACTCAATCCCAGTAGCTTGTCTCTTAATGAAAGGAAGGGAGAATATCAGACATGGACCATTCTGGCTAGGAAAAGTTGGAGCGGTGGCGAATTGGGTACTTTTACTTTGGACCGCGTTCACGTTAGTTATGTATTCTTTTCCGCCGGTACAACCTGTGAAGGCGGGGAATATGAATTATGTCTGTGTGGTTTATGCTGTTGTTACGGTTATATTGACGGGGTGGTGGTTTGGGGCGGGACGGTGGGAGTATAGAGGTGTGGAGGAGAGGAAGGTCGATGTGGTGGTTGCTGAAAGTGATGTTGTGAGTTGAGTGAGAGTTGGATGTTGTGAGTTTTGAGAATTTTGAGAATTTGAAATTATATTGAAGGTACTCATCTTCCAAGGAAATGTCCAGGTGATTATCCGTCATTTCGAGCTCCCGCCGAGTTACGATCATAAGCCGTCGTCCTGCACATAAGTCCATGGTTCTCAAAACAGTAGGCCTAGAATGGAGATTTGGAGGCCAAAACTTCAACTTTTCCCACCGTGAAAGCCGGGCCATCCCCACTTGCATGATTTCGAAAATTCCCAAAAGGAAGAGTGATCCCTGCGTGGCGAAAATCTCGGTGTAACGAAAAATATTATTATTACTTTACAAACCACCTAATTAAACCGCAATCCAAAGCATAAATCTGCAAAATCATGTTTCTTAAACTTATTTATCTTCTCTTTAAACTCTATAGACTTTAATCTTTTCCTTAAGACTTATTGGCCGTCCGCCATGAGGACTTAT
>FJOG01000002.1:571290-700808 GCA_900073065.1 Phialocephala subalpina
TTTTTCCGCCGCCGGGGGGGATCACGTGAAAAGTGGGGTTAAAGAGGGAATGATCGATTCCCCCAAACTTCGACAAAGGTGCTAAATACGGCTTTCTAATTGGTAGAAATGAATGTCCCTTGCACGTGATATCGGGGAAAGTAATCGCCGAGGAATACCAAAACTTTGATTTGCTTGCAACTAAATTATACTCTAAAAACCAACGAAATTATTTATATGAATCATTTAAAACTTATAAATAAGTTGAAGCTCAATTAAATATACTTATATTCCAAGTTTTAAGCTGAACTATTAATCCGTTGTTATGTTATTAATTAATAAGTGGTCGCGCGCTGCAAATCGCGATCGCAAAACCCCACCAGTACGTTTCTGCCTAAGGTACTAAGGCCACGATTAGACGCTAGAACACCAAAATCCTACTCTCTTTATAACCCTATAGCTGCGCAGCTCTTAAGGGGTATCCCAAGGGGTGTCCCCCTGGAGTATTTGGAGGCTTTGGAGCTCGTTTCTGCCTGAGGCACTAAGGCCACTAGCCACCAGAAGCTGGAACACCAAAATCTTACTCTCTTTATTACTCTCTTTATAACTCTATAGCCATGTAGCTCTTAAGGGGGTCCCTAAGGGGTCTCCTCCTAGTAAATAACCTCTTTGATAAAGTCAGAGACTTTGTAGTCCCCCGCAGAGGCGCCCTGCGAGGCCCGCGGAGCAACATGTGGAGGAAGAAAGGGGGCCGTCTACTGGCTCGCTTGTTGAGCCAATAAGAGCGGATGGATCCCTTTCTTTCGGAACGAGAGAAGCATATTATTCTTATTAACGAGATTAAATATTTAATATATAAAAATATATTAAATTAAATTAAATTATTTATTTATTTTTATATTTTTTATATATTTTTATAAAAAAATTATAAAGTTTAATTAAACTTTATTAAAAAAATTATAAAAGAAATAATAATATATTTTTACTTTATAGAATATTTATAAACGGGGTAAAATCTTAAAACTTCTTTTATAAGTTCCCCCGTATATAGCTTAAAGGGATTGAACCTATATATACTCGTAAACTTGAGGTACTTTCGAATGATATACCCTTTCGGATACTATGAAAGGTTTGCCATTTGCTAAGTTCTAACCTTCCAAAGAAATCTCAATACAGCGTCAGAGAACCCGGAAGGAAATAATGGCTTCGATAAGTCATATGGTTTGGTTGCTGTGTATATGCTGAGGACAGACGGCCAGATTGCAAATATGGGCGGCACACTGTTTGAACAACTGCTTCGTTCGTTATACTCTCTTCGCAATACCCTAGTCCTTATTAGATACAATCAACCCAACAGTTAGCCATTCAGCCAACCGTTACACACCGCTCGGCTTAACACGAATGGTGTTACAACCCTGTTAGAAGTTAAATTGAGTTTACCCATGCTAACACCTAAAACATCCCCGAAACAGGTTCGGGCTTTTCAATCTCCTCCCTCTCCCTGGATCCTTGCTAGTCAGTTCCCTGTATTTTTCTAAGGTTAATCCACGGCTGTTTTGCGCCCAATCGCCTTTTAGCAACCTCTTTCCGTTCCAATAATCCCCCCCATATCTCTTATTAAGCCTTGGCCCAGTGTTTCAAGTGCGGGGTATCTCGAAAACTCCATGACTCGGCCTAAATGAACAACGTTAGGTACCTTGCTCCATGTAGGATTGGGAGATTTACTTTCCAAAGAGTCCCACTTGGAAATTCTTAATTTTCGGGACAAAGCGCAACCATAGGACGGATAGCCGAATCACCAAACTTTATTTTCTCTTTTATAAGGCTACACTAGCCGTTGCATGCACACGCCTCAGGGCAATCCTTTTCTCTTATCTCCTCTATCCAGAACTGCGCGATGGCTCAAACCAAATTGACCGCCTTCCAGATAGATACCCTCGCCATCGTTGAGAAAGCTAGTGCCGTTCTCTCCTTAATAGGAACTACACTAATTATTATCACCTTCTTGAGCATGAAATCTTTCCGGAGGCTATCAACCACACTCATATTCTATGCATCTTTCAGCAATGTCCTCTCCAATATTGCCCATCTTATCGGTATCTCAGGAATCACAGCTGGGCAGAATAATGCTCTCTGTCAAGTTCAAGGCTTTCTTCAGCAAATGTGGGTATTCCAGCCTTGGAATCATGTTGCAAGGAGCTAATACAATAAGTAGGTTCGAGCCTGCAGATGTGCTTTGTTCATTGGGCATGGCTATCAATGTCTACCTTGCAATTTTCCATCAATACGACTCGGCATCATTGAGGCAATTGACTGGCAGATATTTAATCCTCTGCTACGGCCTTCCTTTCGTTCCAGCCTTCGTTTTACTATTCATTAGTTCTGAAGATCGTGGGAGAGTCTATGGAAATGCTACCGTAAGCTGTTCATCCTTCTTTATTAGTAATGTAATACTGAAAAGGTCTCAATAGCTTTGGTGCTGGATCTCGAACGACTGGGAATCCCTGCGAATTGCTCTATTTTATGCGCCGATTTGGGTAATTATGTTTATTACAATTGTTATATATATATTGGTTGGCAAGGCTGTCTTCGAGAAGCGCGCGGCGATCAGAAAATTGTCCTATGGTGGGAGTCATCTCAACACAAACGACGGCAAGCCCTTTAGTGGGATAAAAACGACCGAGGTTCAGATTTGCAGCAGCAATGGGGAAAGCGGAGGACTCTGTAATGGTTCAGCACTTAACGATCGTCCACCTTCCAGGATGACTGCAAGAAGAGACCAGTATTCAGTCACGATATCCAGTTTGCGACCTGATGAAGAAGGGCAGACTAGAGCATCGCCACCTCTTCGAGCCACCCCTCACACCTTCAACCCAGTGGGGTTAGATAGCATCACCTGGTCATATACAAAATGCGCTGCCCTCTTCGCCGCCTCATTGCTTATTACATGGGTACCTTCCAGCACGAATCGTATGTATAGTTTGGTGTTAGGGAGACCCAACTACCCTCTCAATATCTTGTCGGCACTGGTAATCCCTCTCCAAGGCTTTTGGAATGCCATTATTTTTTTCACGGCGTCGAGAGCAGTTTGCAAGGCAGCCTGGAATTCGAGACCTAGTGTGTTTTCGAGGAACTCGAATGTTCAGTTGGACCTTATTAGTAACAGAAACCAGGGGACAGGGAGCACGACAGAATTGTGTACAAAATTGTCTCGTCGTTCATAGTAATTGACAGATTGATTTACAGCTGGTCGGCTTGGACTCCCAACCGAAACTCTTTGTTCGAGGGTGAAGCAAAGAAGGTGAAGGAGGATGGAATAATCTGGGATGTTGCCTATTTTGGATTGATCTTTTGCAGCCAAGCCCTGCAATTTATTGACAGAATTTGCTATATCTCAATCCACCAATCCACCAATCCACCAATCCACCAATTCACCAATCCACCAATTCACCAATCCACCAATCGCCACAAAACCTCCGTTCTGAGCCAACCTCCCCGTCTATTCCTCGGAGAACCTCGCATCAACAGCGCCATGGACCTTGCCATTGAATTTCAGCGAGAACGACCTTAGAGCCGAATTGGTCTTCACACAGAGCTCGTAATTGAGAAGATAGTGCTTGGTTCCACCGGGAGGCTCGAAGAGCTCAAGTTCATCTTTGCTGAGGTGGCGGAAATCGCATTTAATTTTGCAGCTTGGGGTTAGTGTTACTGGCGCGGAGGAGGTTGTTAGTCCGGTTCATCCGACTTGAAGTTTATTTGAGTGAGTAAAGGAGGGTGGGACAGGAGGGCGGTCTAGAGAATGGGAGGGAAGTGCAGGCAGGGAAGAGAGGGAAGGGGGTCTACCTTCCCACGGATATTGTGATGGAAAAGTGGCATCGCATTCCTCGAGCTCGCATTCGAATAGGAGGTCCTCGTCTTTGTAGTCCAGAGGAATCGCTCTGAAGAAATCCACGGACCATTCTTTCTCGCGATCTAACTCTTCGCCCTGGATGTTGAGAAAAAGACACCGCTCTTAGCATATTGCATCCGATGGGTGTGTTTTCAAGAGATTGAGCAGAGAGGGGAGACGGGGAAAAAAGGGATAGCTTACCTTAAGAACAGACCATTCCATCATCGGGATCCGCCATGTGTTCTCGAAATAGTCAAAGTACTTGTGACTTGCTGCTTTCAATGTATGTTCGTGCGGATGAAATACCACGTTTGCGCGGACGCCATAGCTCCTTGCCGCAACGCAGGCAACTACACTGATGACATTGGGGATCTTGCTTAGAACGGCACCTCTGCGTCATGGTGAGTCCAGTTAGTATGGCTTACTGCTTGCGAGTGTTTGAAAAGGGGAACAGATGATTTGAAAGACTGACCGGACAACAGCGGACCAACTACGGTAAGGATTAGCATCTTTGACACGGTGTGAGAGATCACGGGGGACAGTCTTACGCATCTGGAGGGTAGATGACATCGATGGATTCTCCTGCGAGGGCTTTCAGACGTTTCTGGAGATATGGACTAGCTCCGAAACCACCAACAAGGAATATGCACTATCACATCTGTCAATCCCTTTTCTTCAATTACCTCGGAAAACTGAATTCTTTTTTTTAAAAAAAAGTTTACCTTTGTAGATGCACCCCCTTTCGCCTTAACGCTGTTAAGCTGCGCGGTAACAAGGTTTTCAATCTCGGTAACAAGAGGGTCGAAGATATCGAAGAGTGTTTTCCTGCGATTGGATTTAGCCATCTGAACTTGGAATATTAACATTACAAGAATTCATACCCTGTCACAGTCAAATGTCCTTTCGAGATGCACTTCTGTGGGTCGTCCTTGATAGTGACTTCCCCAAAAGAAATCTTGCCGAATCGTTTCGCCTTCTCGTCCCATTCCTGCGCGCCATTGAAACGCGGCTTCATACTGCTCTCGAACTTTGCCATCGCCTCGTGATATTTATAGCAATCACTTTTGAAGAATTCTTCGTACTGCGCATCCCCTAGCGCGTTCTTGAGGTAGTTGTCAAAAGCTACGTTGAGCATCATGGAACCGACCGCACCACCTGCATGAAATGAAACGCTTCAGTACTTAACTTCTCTGCGGCTAACCGTAACTTGAGAATATTGACCAACTGACCTGAGGGCTCGACTATTTCTTCCAATTCCAATTTTGGCTTCGTGGCCTTGACCTTGTAAGAAACAAGATCGACGGTTCCACCGCCAGCATCGCAGAGCAAAAATGTGTCGCCTATCTATGTGTAGGGAAGAGCGAGTCAACGAAGGGACAAATATGGCTCACGATGAGTCTTCTTACCTTCAAGCCGGTTTTACTAAAGGCGTGGAAAACACACAAAGCTGCAGCTTCCGGTTCGGTGATCAGGTCGGCAGGACTGAGGACACGAAAATCTATATGTGCTTTTCGAACAGCCTGTTAAAAGTCAGAATTTTTTCCTTGCCTTGGTGAAGGGGGATCTAAGGAGGGGTAACTTACCAGAAGCGTTGAGGTCTTTGCTTCTTCGGACCATATTGCTGGCACAGTCACAGCGAACTCCTTTTTCAAGCCATCTACAAAGCCCCCGATACTCTGAGTCCGGATTTGAGAGAGAGCATACGTGTATGCAGCTCTAATGTAATCCGACACAATGTCAACCGTGGTTTTGTAGAGATGAGCCTGCTCAATGCTCGCGGTGTGTTCTAACTGGACAGCAATGTTCCCTGTCGCGTCGGCGGCCGATCCAGATTTCTTGTAGAAGTCCCGTCTTCCGGGGTCGAGATCCAGCTTGATTCCTCGGATTACCCCAGGCTCATTGACGTTGATGTGGTAGCCCCAAGTGTATTCGTTGGATTCTGCACTTGTGTACTTCATCAGGCTAGGAGCTTTGGTGAAATCATTGCATCCGATCGTATAATCCCCTTCCCATTCCTTGATGACACGGATTTCTTCCGGTTTTGATGCGTACGCGTAGGCAATCCTATTGGGGTGTTAGAGGACGTGATGGACACCCAGATGTGGCTTGGAAATATTGAAACCACTCGGAGTGAGATCCCTTACCCAGTGTATGTGGTTCCGAAGTCAATGCCAATAATCAACTTGTCTGCAAAGCCACCGTGCCCTTTCTTCTGCTCACCTGCATGGCGAAATGGAAGGGTAGGTGTATTCGTGGAGATACCTGAGAATTGGACACTGCCAAGTCCGAAAATTGACACACTACCTGTTCCGATGGTGCTGCTGGTCGTTTGGGTATCGATTTTTGTCGTTGTCGCTGTCGAAGAGCTCACAACACGGTGGCCCTTTTTATTTCCCGAATTCATCCCCGGATGGTCGACGGGATCTTGTGATGATAAGAGGTGGTAAGGGAAATTCAGAACAAAGTCACGAGGAAACTGCAGTCGGGCAAAGCGCTGGAGATTGAAGAGGACGTGGTAAACTACAGACCGACTGGGAAAATGTCCACGACCTCATATTTAATGTCTGAAGAAGAGCCCTTCGTCAATCACTTGATGGAGGCTCAAGGCCCCAAGGGCAAACAGAGAGCCTTGCCAGCACATAAACTTGCAGCCCTTCAAGGCAGAGAGAGGCTTGCATTGCCAAATCCATAGGAAGAATTCCAACCCGGAATGACAACACAACGAACAGGCTTTTGCACGCATCGACGCCTAAGCTGAATACATGGCAAGTGAGATTATTTCGGTCTGCCAGAACGACTGGAGGCTGAGTGAAGAAAGAAAATATTGTTGGAGCAATTGACCTGTAGCAAAGTCAAGCCGAGTAGCACATGCATAGGGACCTGGGATTTAGAAGCCCCAGGACTATGGATGAGCTCATGCGCGCACACCGAGAGGAAGGAATCTGTGTGGACAATTGAAGCGTGCGACGTGTCGCTGGTGGCCAAAGCGCAGATGACGCAGCTGGACGTGGCGGCCCATGTAGGTACCTAACAAGAGGTAGTCGCGTCCAGCGGTTGGGCATTGCGGTATCTCCTATCCATCCTATCTATCGCATGCATTTCTCCCATTTCAACCATTCCAACCAGCCTACCTGTCCTCTGCACTCATCCTTTGCTTGTTCGTGACACCGAGGGCATTTGTGGCTTGCCGATGGAATTTTTTCACGAGTTCTTCAATGACGGAAGAGATGAGTTCTTGCGCGGCAGCCCCAACGGGGCTTCGACCATGATCAGATATTCTGCGACCTCATTGCATCTGAGGAGCCAAGTGGCATCTTGAACTTTCTCCCAAAAATCCAGATCATGGATGCAGATAGGCAGCGAAGTGCTCAGCTCTGTGATCATTTTACACTCTGCTTGCATTATGCTGCGGCTGAGAATCGGGCAAACAAGCATGAGAAGTTTCTGCCCAGCCTCAGCCTCGTGCCTTCCCGATTCTTTACACAAAAGCTATATCATTCACTTAAGTTGGATAACCCATCAATTGCTTCTCCTTTGTATCACACAAACACTAGCCCTCCCAGTCCTTCTGCCGACCCTAGCCTCCAGCGAAGAAACCATGAACAACCAAACATCCACGACAAGAGGCAGGTCCCAGCCTACTGCTGCTATACCTCCGAACGCCAGAGACCATGAAGCCCACAATCACACAATCACACAAAGCGCTTCACCTGTTCAAGAATCAAGGTCAGGATCCGGACCTAAAGCAGGCAATCCAGACCCTTCCAGCTTAGATGCCGAAAGACCATTGCAAGTCAGCAAACCCGCAATGAAGCGAAGCAACACATATTCTTCCAGCTCAGACACCCAAAGACCACCGCAAACCAGCACAACCACAACTATGCGAAACACTTCTGTCATTCAAGAATCGAAGTCAGGACCTAAAGCAGTCAACCTCTTAAGCACAGATCCTTCCAGCTTTGATGCTCAAAAACCACCGCAAGCTAGCACACCTACAATCCTACGAAGCAGCACAGATCCTTCCAGCTCGGATACTCAAAATCGACCGCAAGCCAGCACAACCGCAACTACACAAGACGCTTCTATCGTCCCAAAATCGAAGTCAGGACCTAAAGCAGGCAATCTCATAGGCACAGATTCTTCCAGCTCAAATGTTCAAAAACCACCACAAGCTAGCACACTAACAATCCTACGAAGCAGCACGGATCCTTCCAGCTCTAATGGTCGTAGACCACCGCAAGCCAACATGACCACCACATCATTGCCACCGCCACCACCTCAGCAATCCAGCCTCGATACTGATAAACCATCCAAGGTATCCAGCTCGAGTAACACGGGAGGCGAACAGCCACGAACACAGAACCGGAATCCACCCCCAAGAGACGAAGGCCTTTACACGACAGTCGAGTTGCAGGAGCGGAGACTCAAGACATTGGAAGACAAACTAGACAAACTGAATGAGAATATCCATGCTAAGGAGGAAAAGCGTTGGACCTTCCAGTTGTGGCCCGTTATGTAAGTTCGGATGATCCCTGGATGAAAGCGAAAGTACTGACTACTGTCTTCCTCCCAGGGCAGCCTCGTACCACTATCATTCCCCAGCCAGCACCATGGAAACTCCAGAAAGCGATATCGAGACTCCAGTCGAAGAGTCGGGGCCGGAGGACACAGCCAGAGCTCAGAGCAACGAGAGAGAGGCAGAGACCATGGGCAATCGGCCTCCTAGTGCTCATCCGTCGATTGTTGTCACAGGGAATACAACAGGACCAAAACTCATCCCCGTATCCCGCGAGCCAGAATACCCTTGCAAGACACCGCTGGATCCTAATCCAGTCCCCAATCCGGATGCCGACGTGGAAAAGCTTCGACTCAAGAAATTGATTGTCGACTTAACCGCCAAACAAGAAGTCCTCCAGTCCGAGAACAATCGTCTCAGCGCTACCGTATCGAGTCTGGAAAAGCGCTCCCTCGACCACGATTATCTCCTCGCCTCTCATAAGGAACTTGATACTATGATCAAAATGCACCGCTGTCCGACCGGTGACGAGCTCGACTGCACCAACTCGGAGCTGCGTCTCGACTTTGAAGATCTTGAAATGATGATCGAAGAGCTGATTGACAATTGTGACACCTTGAGCATTGACCTCAAGTCGATACTGCATATGAGCAGGTTGTGCTTGGCCAATGCTGTACCGAGCTGGTGGAACAAAGTGGTAGATGAAGAGAAGAAGAAATTGTGGCTACGGGGGTTACTGGCAAATGCTCTGCATGCCGGATTCTTTGAAAGAAATTTCTATTCTGATCTAGATGGAAAGGGGCGGCTGGAAGAAGGGCTTATTGATTTCGAGAACGTAATTTTTAGAGAAAACTCTGGTGGTATGATATCTTCTCTCACATCTTCCCTTCACTTTCGTTTCGGGGGCAATGCTAAAGCTTGTATAGTAGAAAAAAGAGTTGCCTTAGAATGGCGAGCGAGAACCTTCCGACTGGCGACAGAGCTCATGGATAGGAATGAGCAATCTCGAAACACTCGAGTCAGAGAGGTTTTCGAGAAACTCAAGGCAATTTTCGAGCATAGTTTCGACACTGACACAGACGCCGCCTTCAATCACCTCGAATCGCTACGAGAGATCTGCGAAAAGGCTCTCCACTGCTCATCTCTCCTCCGACGCAGCACTTCTACCTACACCTGGGACCAAAGAAGCACGCCCAGAAGTATAACAGGGCAAGGAGTGAGCCTCGAGAAGATTCGTACAACCTGCTCATCGAATGGAGCCCCGGCCCCACCATTCAACGTTTTCGCAGAGGTATTGAAGTTGCGCCGCAACAATGCGATCGAACAGATCTTGAAACCAACCGTCGCCGTTTTCTTGATTTAAAGCATTCGTTTCTAGAAAGGAGGCGCGGCTGGAGAGAAGTTAATCGGGCTGCCAAGGGGAGAAAAAAAGTAGGAAGTTCCTTAGCGTAGAATCTTAGCACATTAGACTATTATTTACTTTTGCGGCACAATATGCTTACCTAAACCTCCCTATAATAATTATGCTTAAATAAGAGAGGTAAGGACTATTATATGTAATTCTTAATCAGTTATATTGCGCTTTGCTTTATAATAATCACGAGTACAGACTACCCCCATTTGAAGCAAAGGGGGGCAGGTAGCTTATATTGGATGACGAGAACTTTTCACGGATTCCTCCATTTTCTCGTCCTGCCTGTGGCCGGCCATCTTTAGCGGCCTTAGGCAACATTATCCTTCCCGCTGAAGGCTGGCTAGGGTATCTGGTATACGGGCCCAATCACTCTAATTAATCGCTTGAACCAGTTTATTAAAAGCGGAGGGAGCCAAATTTGAACCCCTTTAGGACGCACTATTTATAGAAAGGGGCCGGATTTTGAACTCTCGAAACAAGGGCATTAGCCTTACAGCTGCGAGCGCGTTAGTTTACTACAACTCAGAGTGACCGCGTTTGAAGTGTTGCATTTTAGCGTACTATAGGGTGACATACGTGCCTAATTCGTATTACAGGCCGGAGCATTCTCAATTGCAGTACTACAATTGAGAGTACACAAGCCTGTGGTACGCAGATTCGGCGCACTAGAAATCAGCGCAAAACGAAATGCCTTAGAAAACAGAGGTCTAAGCCTCAAGTTTCCGCGGTATTTCGTTCGGTGTCGATCAAGATATAAGCAAAGAGAGTCGATCCAGATGTACTGAAGTCCAATGGATAATGTAATATGTATTGCATTTTGAAATGTCTTGCAGAGTGTTGCCAGCGTAACTCCTTGCTCAAGTAAATGTTGGTTACGCTTTGTGAGCTTCAAAATCTTGAGTGAACCCCAACAATGACTAAGTGTGGCGTATACTGGCTGTTCATGGAGCGACGCAGAGGTTAAGACCCGGACTCGATTTCCGTCTAGCCAAAGTAGTCGAGTCGGCAGAGATGACCGCGAAGTGATGCACTGAAGGTGCGACTGACAGCAGTTCTGGAGCCATTGTCGAGCTTGGAATAACGCCGTTCTGCTGTCTGGCGATAACCTGCTGGTCTTGGGCACTAAACCAAAGTTGCATCAGCCTATATACTGTTCCCGAATGTCGGTTTGGATTATGCATACTGGAGGCTGAGCTTGGAATCAAGACAACTTTGCAGCTATATGCATCTCGAGACATCTCAAAAGTCCAGTCACTTCAAACACCTCCATTTAGAGCACCATGTAAAGACCCAGCTTGTTGCCGTCGACCACCCTCTACATATTTCTCAACTCTTTCTGCAATATCATCTTCCTCATCTCCATCGTCGTCCAGGATATCTGGGGGACGAAATCTCAACTCTAACAACCAACAATCTTGGTAGTAGGCTCTTCCCCGAGAAATGATTCTCTCGAAAGAGATCACCATAACATATCCATGGTAGCCAGTCCATCCACAGTTCAGCACATCAATTGTAACACCTTGCAATATTTCCACAATTCCTCTTGTTTCTAGATTCCTCAGAAATTGACTGCAAATATAACACCCATTCCTTGCTGATTCGATCAATGCGAAGATGTTCGAATTCTCACAATGAGGAAATCTGGCATTGTACTCGTCTTCTAGCACTTCGTGCCAGTGCTCGAAGACGTGACGGCAATCTTGACAGAGGTGAGATGGCTGAGGCGGGCTCGTAGTAGCCGAAGAGGCTGGGTATGCCAGATGCTGAAGTTCCATCTTCATGGGTAGATGCTCCAGAGCTTCCCGTCAGGGTTCTTTGGTGTGTATTGTGATTGACCAAATCAGAGCCGCATCTTGGGTCGTTCGTGGAAATCTTTGATGCGGCGATGCCCGACTGGCCTGTACTCGTTGGCTTTCTTCAACGATCCTTACAATATCTCCGACTTCCCAAGCTAGCTCCAGCACGTCTCCAATAAGACCCAACTACCCCAGGGGTCGAGTGTTGAGGGCATCAATTAAACACCACTCGACGGAACACGGCAACCGTGTGCTGTGCAACTATACATATCCACAAGGTTGGTATGTCGGTTGTAGCCAATGATTGAGCTCCTCAGAACGCGGGGTAGATATCCGGGAGGTTGATACGTAGCGTGTGCCTCGGTGCTGCAGAAGGATTACCGACTAGAAACTTGAGAAAGATCTCTCACTTCCTGCTTTAAAAGAATAAATGAGGATATACTTGCTTTGGGCGCTGACTTCTTGTTTAGATTGTATGAGTTTTACTTCGTGAAATTGTAAGACGAGAAAGAGAAGGATGGCCCTCGGTAAGTGAAGTTCTACAGGCACCCCACTCTTTGATTGGTCACACCCAACCCTCCTCAAGACGAATTGTCCTTCCTCACTTCACAACCCCACAGGTCAAAGTCCATTCTCGCCTATTGATTGCTAACATGACGCCCTCGAACAGCTACGGCAGCAGCGGTCGCTGGGACTCTTGGTGCTGCCATGTACTTGGATGGACGGTATGCCATTCGAAAGGACATTCGAGGACTGCGCCGCATGAAGGCCATTGAGAAGCTATACCTCGAGCATGGTGAGTGCTCTCTAGTCTTTTCTGTTCCGCCAATCTAACAGTTTCTCAGTCAAAGATAATCGAATATCGTTGTACTACTTCTTCGAAGATACCGTCAAAAAGAAGCTCAACGAGGAGTGTATATGGTCGAGAGAAGGATGCTATACCTGGACACAAGCCTACGAGAGGTCTCACCAATACGCCAATTGGTTTTTGGAACAAGGAGTCAAGCCCAACGACTATGTGGCCTTTTACCTCATGAACTCCCCTGACTTCATATTCGCGTGGTTGGGGCTTTGGGCGATCGGAGCAGCTCCAGCAATGATCAACTACAATTTGGCGGGGAATGCTTTGATCCATTGTCTGAAAGTCTGCGGCGCCAAACTGCTGTTAGTTGATAAAGAACCAGAACTGCGGCAAAGGATTGAAGATGCTCGAAGCCAGATTGAAGGCGATGTGGGCATGACTATCAGTCTCCAGGATCGAAATGCCATGAATATTATTCGTAGTCTCAAGCCCGACCGACCCGCAGACGTACATAGAGAAAGAGTAAGAGGCAATTGGGCCCTGGCTATGTTTTATACCAGGCACGTCTTACGCTCCCGAGAGGATCATATAGTTGACTTTGAGTAGTGGAACCACTGGAATGCCGAAGGGTGTTCCATTCACCGTAGAGCGTGCTTACGAGGTACGTGAAATATGATCGAATTGGGATTTAATACTTACTAGCCATCAGCGCGCGGTGTTCAACCACCACACCACACGGGAAGACGATCGTTGGTATGACTGCATGCCATATTACCACGGCACAGGCGGGGTGATGGCTATATCTTGCGCGATGACTGGCCTCACTCTCTGCATAGGGAAGAAATTCAGCACTTCTCGATTTTGGGGTGAGGTCCACGATTCTCGTGCTACATGGATCACATATGTCGGAGAAACTGCTCGTTACCTTCTTGCTGCTCCTCCTTCGCCTCTTGACAAAGACCACCATGTCCGCTGCATGTACGGCAATGGCCTGCGACCTGATGTCTGGATCAAATTCAGGGAGCGTTTCAATGTACCTGAGGTGTCCGAGTTCTTCAACTCGTCCGAAGGAATTTTTAGCCTCGTCAATTACGCCAGGGGCGATTACTTTGCAGCTTGCGTCGGTCACCATGGTGCAATCATCAGACGTCGTTATAAGGACATTTTTGTCCCTGTTCTGATCGATCAAGCAACAGGAGCAATTGTCCGAGATCCAAAAACGGGCTTTGCATACCGCCAACCTTATGAGACTGGTGGTGAAATGATTGTTCAGGTTCCAAGTGAGGAGGTTTTTGCTGGATACTACAACAATCCAGAAGCGACAGCTAAGAAGTTCGAGCGGAACGTCTTCAAGAAGGGAGACCTGTGGTATCGATCTGGGGATGCTCTTCGGAGAGCCCCAGATGGTCGCTGGTACTTCATGGATCGACTGGGAGACACCTACAGATGGAAAGGGGAGAACATCAGTACGGCTGAGGTTGCAGAGGTCCTTGGGAAATACCCCGGTGTCGTTGAAGCGAACGTTTATGGCGTAGCTTTACCCTCCCACGATGGTAGAGCAGGTTGCGCTGCAGTGTTCATCGATCCTGATGTCAAGAAGAATTTTGATTTTGCCGGACTGCTGAAGTTAGTATTCGATATTTGTTCACAGAGCTTCAGCTGACTTGTTCTAGGTTTGCAAGAGTTCATCTGCCGAAATATGCTGTTCCAGTATTCATTCGCATCGTCAAGGAGATGACCCCTATTCATAACAACAAACAAAATAAGGTACCACTTAGAGAAGAGGGCGTTGATCCAGAGAAGGTCCATCCAGAAGACAAGCTTTTGTGGATCGATCAGAATGGAAAGGGTCACCGTAAGTACTTCCCGAATCATCAATGACTATTCAAGCTAGGACTTCTGATCGTCCAATATCCTCTACCTAGCTGGGACATTGGAAATTGAACTGTCTGCGTCTTCCGAGAATGTGGAATATGCTTACACTTTGCAGGTTATGTCGACTTCCACGTTGATCATTGGGAAGATCTCAAGCTCGGCAGGGCGCAGTTATAAACCATTTGGAGATATATACTCTAGACCAATATACATGTCATATCGTCTTTCCTCAAAATATTCCCAATTCTCCTCATCGTCTCAAGTTACATAGCCAACGGCTCCCAAAACTCCGAAAACCAGCCAGCAAGTGTACCAATCACCCTATTTACAAATTTCACAAATTTCACAGGACTCAGACCCAGCCAGGGTAAGTATTATCGCCAGTTCCGATCACCATCCATCTCAAACGGTCCTCTCAGATTCGCCCCCATCTCAACTGGGAATTGGTTCGATCCATGTACCTCATGTTGTGGTGCATCATGGTGCAGCTCCTGCGCATTTGGACCGCTTGGTACTTCCGCTCTTAATGGCGCTGGCGGTACTGCCATCTCTGCTGGTCTGCGCTGTGGGCTCGCCAATGGGTTCGGTCTGTCATCTATCGGTGAAACTGGCGACATTGGGACCGGCTTTCTCAGCAACAAGCTCTTGGGAGATATCGCCTTTGTCTCAGTATTCGGTAATTCCGCTTTCGACCAGTCAGGTCTTCCACCAGGATTTCCTCCAGTTATCATGGGCGGAAGAGGTTTATTTTGCATCCGCCGTCTCCTGTATCTCCAACCTACAAAGAGCAAGAAGCAGATGAACACGACCGCGCCACCTACAGCTCCAGCTATCGCAGCCACTGGGACACCACTCTTCGTTGTTCCCAGAGGATTAGGCCCCGTGTTAGTGTTAGTTGTCGAAGATGTCCCTCCGTCCCCAGTACTTGTTGATGTGGCTCCTCCGTTCGAGTATTTCCCAGTGGATGTTGCTTTGCTGCCGCTTCCAGAGCCGTACGCTGTCGTCGCCACTGCCCAAAATCTCATTAGCATTTCTCTCCTGAAATCCACTTTGCCTAACTTCACTATTACCCGTCATGGTCCTCCACATTCTCCTTCTGAAAATGTACTAAGATTGAAAGGAAATTTGTTTTACCTGACGATAGCTTCTGCGTCACAGTCGCCAATCCCTTCCCAACACTACAATAAAAGTCAAACAGAGATAACGCGCTCGCCATATTCGCACTCGCAGTCGAGCCACAATACAAACTCGCAGCTCCACTAATCTTACTCGTCATCATCAATGAGTTAGAATCCTTGACGCAAAGACATGATACTAATGCTTGAGGATTTGACGGACAATCGGAGTACGTTTGCACCTGAACAGTTTTGATTGCTTGTTGGGCACAACTTGCGAGACTTTGATACTGTGGCAAGGCCGTGATGTAGTATGTGACGTCTCCTGGTAGATATGTAGGAGTTGGGAAGGAGGTTGTTCCGTTTGCTAGGCCGCAGTACCCGGCGAGTACTGCTTGGGCGGAGGTGATGTCTTCGGTGTGTGTTGATCCACATGTAAATTTGATTTCGCTGTTGATAGCTTCACTGGCCGCAAGAGAGTTCTGATTCTTCGAGCAGACGCAACTCGCAAGCGCAGAAGGGCCTCCTGTTGGACAGACCGACTAGAATGAATTAGTCCAACATTTGAGGAAATCGCAATAGATGAGGGGCATGCAACTTGCTCGGGACCTCCCAACACAGCAAAGTTCAAGAGGCGAGACAGAAAGAGGGGTTGATTACATTCGTCATTCCCATGATAAGATATTGAAGTCCTCCGGATGCGCATGGCGCTAGATCTGAGAACGCGGAGAGATCGGTGATGTACTGCGTGACAGCATTCGATCCCGGTGGAGCTGTTGTGATCGGACTGCCTTGATTGCAATACGCGCTGAGGACGACTGATGCACTGGAGACATCGTCGCTTGCCGTCTTCCCACAAGTGAAGAGTATTTGACTCGAGATACTCGATGAGACAGCCGCAGAGTTCTGATCTTGAGTGCAAACACAGGACTCTAACGCCGTCACCGCTGGCCCACACTCGCTTTGCGTAAGTCGTCCCACTTCATATTGAACGGCCCCTTGAGCGCAAGGTGCCAGAGCTGAAAAGACCGGAAGATCGGTGACATAGACTATGGCGAAGACATCTTCGATAAACACAAGACCAAGAAACAGTTCGAGGCAAAAGAGCCTCATAGTGGCTTTCTCAGACAAAAAAATATCGATGCGAAAGAAAGACAAACGGACGACACGCAAAGAGCAGAAAACACCCGATTCCAACCTCAGCTCTGATCATTTGATACCATATTTCCCATCCCGTCAGGTGAAGCAGCCACAATCGCAAGCATCAATTCAAAACCAGCATCACTTCCCGAACAATGTCCCATTCACCATCCCATCTTGGAAAGGAAATGTTCTACAGGAGGATTCAGACCTTGCCGCCCTCCCGCTATGCTAGCCACCCAGCGTCCTGGTTGACAGCCACAACAAGTATTTCAAACGGACCTTAAACGTGTGTGTCCAATGAGGAGAACTCGCTAAGTTTATTTTTGGACTTATGCTTAAATAGGAGGTGAATATTGACTCGCTAAGATTTGGGTGCTTATTGGTGGGGGAGGACAAGGGTGGGATGAAATGGTCGTGCGGAATATCAAGTAAAAGAGAGGGAAGCAAAGCCACATTGCCCCTCTCCTTGGAGGTGCATAAAAAGTCGCAGAGCAAGACATGAACCGCGGCTCGAAATGAGGCTTCAATAGCAATGTCTTGTACGAGTCTACACTTCTCCTTTCGAAAGTCGCAAGCTTAATTCTCGTGGGAGAAGAGCTTGATGGTTGACTGAACTGTTTGTATTCTCAAATTCCCGAATCCAGCTATTCTACTAGCAGAATGTCCGTAATCGCAGGACCCCCAAATCCCGACAATGGAATCAGAAATGTTCTATTGTGGGGACGTACATTCAGCTCACGAGCCAGCCGTGCCTTTGGTTTTGCATTCTCGCTATCAGTTCAGCGCTTAAAATACGATGCCGCTACGATGCTATAGAAAAGGATGAGGCAGGATAGACAAAATTAGGTCGGATTTATAGGAGCTAACCCACGAGAATTAGGTGAAGCAGAGGCTACTAGCTCCAGATCATCTAATATGTTCCCCCAGTAAAACAAGCAGCTCGAGAGTAATGTTGGAGAAGATTGTCCTGGTTCTCTAGGCCAAATTGTCCCAAGCGAGAACGGACATTCCTCCATCTGCTCCACTCGAAGTATGATATACCTGGTCAAAAGAGACAGCTTCGAGCTGGGATGAATACGACTAGAGTTACTGCTATCACGGATAGGAAGTGCTGTGCTCAAGTGCAAGAATGAAGAAGAATGTATACCAGGCTATCTTTGACTGTTTACATTAAGTATAGTACACATGAGCACCGAAGTGTCATGACATGATTGCCCATCCATCTGATGCAATGGATCGATCCCATTCTTCCCGCTAGGAAGTTCATGGCCGTTTTCACCCCTATTTCTAACTCCAACAAAATGCAGATACCACCCTAGACGCTTCATACTCTTGTGAGATACCACATCAACAGTAGCTGAACGACGTAGGAGTATCCGGCCAAGAAATATGTCCTTTGCATCTTCTGGGAACGCGCTACTGTCTGCATCGTCCCTCCTCCATCACTGGGGTTCTCTGGAAGCAGAACATACTTCAAGGACCGGAGCTTCAAGAAAAGTCAGTACCTTTTTGCCTTGGCATAACGTCAAGAGACTTACCAAGAAAAGAGCATTCGCCATAAAGGTGTAAGCGAAGATCGTCCATCCTATCCACCCGCCAGTTCCCTTGCCTCCATTCAAGATCTCGCTCAATACTATAGTCACAATAGCTCCCACGAATTTGTATCCAGAATAGGCAATAAGGTCGAGAAGCTGGGAGTCGTTGGAGATTGACAATAAGTAGCATCCTAGCTTCAAGAGCAGGATTTCCACAGCCATCATAAGAAAAGCTGCTGTAGCTGTGTAGCTAAACATCTCTGGTTGAAAATCGCCCCTAAGACCTGCCACCAGAGCGGAGAGGAGGATATATGTGATGAAGCCCATCAATGGAATATACATGTCCGGGCTATTGAGGTCATCTCGTGGAGGTAGGTACCATCCCTCTTGGCCGTTGGGGCCGGTAGACTGCTTGCGGGACCATGGCTTGTGCCTCCAAGGAAAGAGTACCAGGAATAGTTTGTTTACTACGTAGGAGTTCGAAACGTCGAAGTAGTGTTTGATCGCGGAGATGTTGACATAGCGGTTAACCTACTTTCAAGTCAGCATGAGCGTCGCATAGATAGAGACTTTCTCCTACTAACGTTTGCTTCCAAATATTCTGTGCCGTGCTTCAAAGCTGTCGATCCAACCTGGAATCCCATTTGCGCCGTAGGGTCTGACATGAAATTTCCATACGCGCCGAACGAGCCTTGCGGCGGAGGATGAGACTGGTAAGGGTTTCCATAGCCGGTCTGCTGTTGTTGCTGAGGGACTGGAGGAGGAGGAGACCTTAGCTGGGGAACTGTAGAGACATGTTGAGGCACCGGATGGTGCAGTGGGGGGAATCTTTGCATCTTGATGATTGCAGGAAATGCGAAGTTTTGAAGAGAGAAGAGGTTGCCTAGGTGTCAAGATGAAGATGCGGTTTTCGAACAGATTTCCACTTGAATTGCATGGCCCAATCCTGAGGCTCAGCCCTGATAGCCGCTAAAACTTCGGCAAAGCCTTATCGATTCGCATCCTGAATGGCTTGCTGGACTTTGGGACACTCTCTTTTCGAAAATATCTAGCATATCAAAGTATCAATATGTTGGACTCTTTCGAGATTCTTACGACCTCTGGTGTTGTCTTATGGTCTAAGAAATATGCGCCGACCAGCCCTGCGATCATCAATAGTCTCATAACAAATGTCTTCATCGAGGAGCGCACACTTCCTGGAGCTGGGGTCGCGGACGACGTCTCTGCAGAGAATAATCCTCCCTACAAATACGATCAGCATACTTGCAAGTGGACAACTGTCAAAGAACTTGGCCTGATATTTGTGGTGAGTTGCGCATTCAACAAAACCTCTTCTACCTAGACTACTACTACAGAGCCCTACTAATACAATCGCAGGCTGTCTACCGGTCACTTCTACACCTCTCTTGGATTGACAAGCTTGTCGACAACATCAAGACCATATTTGTGGATTTGTATGGCGATCAATTGAGGAAACCACATACCACCATAGTCAAAGTCGCATTTGATGACTATTTCGACCAGCAGGTTCGAGAGCTCGAGAAGACCGCTTTGAACAAAGATACCAAGGTCGCGGAATCGACTGCTCTTCGCGCAGAAGCACCTGCCTCAGTGACACAAGATTTGAGGGATGAGCCACCTCCGTTGCCGGGGATTCTCTCCAGAGGTGCCTCCAAGAACAACTACAAAGATCTCACATCAAACGAATCCACTCCGATCGCGACGCCTGATACTTCGCGGCCAAGCACACCAGCAAGTCACATACTCACTGGAAAGGGAGGACCGGGAGGCAAAGGTTCTCGCAGATCACGCAAAGCCGCGCATACCCCAACTTATGCTTCATCCGGAGATGAGTTAGTGTCAAGAAAAGGCAAGAGTAGTAAATCTGCAGCGCCCAAGAAAGGCAGAAAATGGGACGCAGACGGTCTGGCAGATGAGGATAGCGATACTCCACTTGACTATTCAGCGCCTACGAATGGTGCTACCTCAGGAGAGGACGAGGGCAGACCAGGAACCATGGAGGAAGTCGATCAAGCATCTTGGGGCTCGAAGACTGCGAAGGGACAATTTGTTCTGAAAGATTTAGACGACCAGGTTAACTCCATCTTGGCATCAGCGAAAGAGAAGAAAGCAGATTCAACAGCTACATCTACTGGAATTGTAGGATCGAGCATTAGTGTGTTGGGAGGGCTATTCAGAAATGTTGTTGGAGGAAAGACGCTATCGAAAGAGGATTTGGACAAGGCAATGAAGGGAATGGAGGATCACTTGCTGCGGAAGAACGTTGCTCGGGAAGCCGCTGTTCGACTGTGTGAAGGTGTGGAGAGGGAGCTAATCGGCGTGAAGACAGGCAATTTCGAGAGTGAGTGATCCATAAGTTTGGTGTGACTAGTCGCTAACATCAGCATAGGCGTGCAAACCAGGATACAGACGGCGATGGAATCTTCACTACGAAAAATCTTGACCCCGACAAACTCGCTCGATTTACTGCGTGAGATAAACGCTGTCACAGAGCCTTCGACACTGTCTTTACAGAAACGAAGACCATATGTCATCTCGATAGTAGGCGTCAACGGTGTTGGAAAGTCGACAAATTTGTCGAAGATCTGCTTCTACTTACTGCAGAACAAGTACAAAGTGTTAGTGGTTGCTTGCGATACTTTCAGATCTGGAGCAGTCGAGCAATTGGCTGTTCATGTTCGAAATCTGAAGGAACTCACTTCTCGAGAGGGAGGCGAGGTCGAGTTATACCAGAAGGGTTACGGAAAAGATGCTGCGAATGTGGCGAAAGACGCTGTGACATTTGCCGCGCAGGAAGGATACGATGTCGTGTTAATTGATACCGCTGGCCGCAGACATAATGATCAGGTATGCTTGCGTTGCTCTCATAAATACTGACTTTTGCTAACGAAATCTAGCGACTCATGTCCTCCCTCGAGAAGTTCGCTAAATTCGCCAACCCTGACAAGATTCTCATGGTTGGAGAAGCTCTTGTTGGAACAGACTCCGTTGCCCAAGCCCGGAACTTTAACGAAGCATTCGGTGCTGGCCGGAGTCTCGATGGCTTCATCATCTCGAAGTGTGATACTGTGGGAGATATGGTTGGTACACTGGTGAGCATGGTGCATGCTACGAATGTGCCGGTTCTATTTGTTGGTGTGGGCCAACACTACCAAGATATCAGGACTCTGTCCGTCAAATGGGCAGTGGAAAAGCTGTTGAGTAGTAATTGATAAGATAATTGACTGCGATGACCTTCGCGTCTCAGATACCACTTGGCGCTCCCGATCTCAGTTTTTTTCCCTTAAAATATCACTGCAAATGTGCCTCTAATGTGCCAGCCACAAGACAGACATTGATTTGGGTCACATAGGGGTAGGAGCTCCACGTGATCCATCTCCGGCTAATTTCACAGCTACTCGGACGGTCTCAATACTTTTCGTGCGAACCTTCGGTTTAATGTTTCTTCAGAACAGAAGAGTTGACTGAAGACTTAAAAGCGTCAGACTGGCCCTCTTTTCGGCGGAGGCGACTAAACTTAGAGAATTCACAGAGTTCTGGAGCTTTTCACAAACGTTTATTCCCAAGTGAGGCAACCTCCCTCCGGACAATTCAATTTGTAGTACAAAGCAGCTTTTCTGGAAGGAAGATGTGATTGTGTTGCTTTCCTCAATCACAGGTACGTATAGTGTTTTTTCCAGACTGTGCAAGACCAAGGACATCAGATGAAGAGTCTATAGCCTTCAACCTTCTTACAGACAATACTCTCTTCATCTCACTAATCACAGAGACAGCAAAGAATAGAGATCAAAAGAACGTCTCATCCTCTGCCCTCACTACTCACCCCTCTTGCCCAAGGCACACACGGCTATGGAATCCAACCTGTTCCTCAAAGTTCCACCTGTGCTGGATCCCGCCTGGCTCGCCCATGAACAAGCAGCCAGCCTCCTAAGTCCTCAACCTGCTATTGTGGATCCCAAAAAGCGCCAATCTCTCTACAGCCAACGCTGCAAAGACCTCAACGCCCTGCTTCTCTCCGGCCGAGACAAACATTTAATAGAAGGGATCAAGATCCATGACACCTGCATCGGTCACATCCCAATCCGAAACTACAACCCCATTCCCGAACCTGAAGGACCCCCTTCTCCCTATGACTTAAAGTCTACTCCACCTGAGACCTTGCGTCCAGTCGTGATCTATTACCATGGAGGAGGCCTCTACGTCGGCGATCTAGACAGCGAGGATCTAACTTGTCGACGAATATGCAAAGCGCTGCAATGCACAGTCTACTCCGTCGAGTATCGTCTCATGCCAGAATTCACAGCCGACCAAGCCCTCTTCGATGCATTGGAAGCTTTCCGAGGCATAACTTCAATAGGGAGAGGTAGCCGTTTGATCGTAATGGGGAGTTCGTCTGGTGGGCAGCTGGCTGCTCAGATCTCGCAGCAAGCTGTTCAATTCAGGGGCCCGCAAGGAAGCCATCGAAATGGGATCGATGGTGTTCTGTTAAGAGGGCCAGTGACCTGTGACGCAACGGAAGGAGGAGCGAATCTTGGTGACAAGTTGAGGGGCAGACATACATCCATGAATGAGGCGTTTCATACCTCATTATTAGCGAACGCTGCCCTGAATGCGAAGAATAGGACGACTAGTCCTTTACCGCTGGAGGTCGAAGAAGAGAAGTTGAGCAAGCTGCCGAGGCATTGGTTCCAGGTATCGACGAATGATATCTATTATTCGGATGGTGTGTGTTATGCTGAAGCATTGAGAGAGGCGGGTGTTGAGGTGAGGTTGGATGTTGTGAAGGGGTGGCCGCATACTTTCTGGTTGAAGGCTCCTCTGTTGGAGAGAGCGGTGCAGGCTGAGGATGATATGATTGAGGGGCTGAGGTGGCTGATTGAAAGTGAGGTTCCGCCAGAGAAGAAAGGAAAATCTGGTTGGGGACTTGAAGTTGAAGGGGGATTTGTGCCTTGTTCAGATGAGGAATTTGAGAGAAAGTTTATGGATGTGTAACACGACAAGCTTCTGAGTCGCCCACCAAGTGCAGCCTTTGCTAAGCTTGCTCGGGACATTGTGTAAAGGAAGTTGTCTGAATCTCGGAAGATATTTTTGACAATCGTATTTTATCAAGCAAATACGGACAATCAGCTGCTGATGGAAGCTCAAGAAACGTCAATAATTGAGACGGACCGTTGTCCGCTTTGAATATGAGAGCGTTCTGTAATATAGCAAGGTTTCTGGGCACATTTGTGACTGAGAATGATAATATAGGACTGCTTTCCGGTGTCAAATTTGCTAAATCGAGGTTGTTAGGATGCTTGTAGTACGCGTTCTTCGTTTTAGTTTTCTACCAGCACGCTTATTTACACAAGTACAGAGATAGGAAAGGATGCGAAGTAATTGTCTACAGGATCGAAAGGTCGCCGAATTTCTCCTATACGGCTATTAGCTATCTTGCACATATCAAGAGACTGCACCATGGTGCCGGCAGTACGTACCTTGTAGCCTGGCACAGACCAGCGTCCCTTGGAAACGAGTTGGGCGGTCTTCTCATCGATGTCTGGACGGGCAGCAGCAACTTCATCCTATAAGCACGCAGCAGATTAGTCCCAACCTCGTCTACCTGCTCTGTCACCACGGTGGTACATACCACAGTGAGGTCCTCGAATGGTCTAGCCTCCTCAATGTTCTTCAACGTCTTCTCCAAATCCTTCAACTCCATATCCACACGTCCCTTGGTCTCCTCAGCATTCTTCACAGCCTGAGCCTCAAAAGCCTCAATGGCCTTGATCTGTCTAGCAACATCGTATGTCGCAGGCTTGAAGCTGCTGAAGTGCTTCTCGATCTCGTCGATGACGGCTTGGTTCTTCAGGATCGAGCGGTAGTGTGAGAAGTCGACCTTCGATGGTTGTTCAGACAGAACTTGCACTCGGCGTCGGGCATCCTCGTTACGCTTCTTAAAGGATTGGAGGGAGGCGGCGGTCTGGCCACGGAGACCGAGTGATTGAGTGACCTTTGCCCAGTCGAGCTTGAGAGCTGCGTTTCGCTGTAGAGGAAGGGAAGTTAGCTATGCAATTGAGGCAGTCGCGATTTTCGGGACAGTTCGGAGACGTGGAGCTTTCGCTGCCACTAACTCGACGGCGTGAAAGGTCTCGCAGAGTGTGTGATAATTGTTTCGAGGGATTGGACTTACTCCAGCTGCCATTGTGATGGTATTGGGGCGATTGAAGGAGGGGAGAGTTGTGTTGTCTTCGTCGTCGTCAAAAGCCGGACGAGAGCTTCTTCTGCCGAGCTAACCTTAAATAGTCGGCACGTGATCTTCAATTTTCAAATCTCCCAAGTTCTTTCGAGGACTTCCCTTCTCTGGAAACTGGATGTCATTTATATCTCATATGTCCGTTAACCTGACGCCCGGAGAGACAGCTGTGCAGGTATGTCGAAACAATCATGCCTTCAATGAACTCGCCACCATCTTATGTGAATCTGCTTCAGTGCGGTTCATCCAGCAAATATCAATTCAGAGAATTCAAGGATAGTCAATGCAAGCACGTATTTCACAAACACGGTACACAGCTTTTGCTAATGCAAGTCCAATAGTTGCATTTTCAGAATGCATTGCTTTTGGATGCAGGTGCATCTGAATTCGCCATGACTACCCCTCTGACAAACCAAGCATTGCCATGCAAACCAACAAGTCAAACGCCCTATATGCTGAGAGCCATAATAGAGTTGACAATATCGTTATCGTTCTCCTTCAGAGCCTTGATAGCCTTGTTGCGAGAAACGCTTGCTTGTGTCATAACCAACTCGATGTCCTTGTCCTCCAAACCAGAAGCATCAACCTCCTCTCCGTCATCCTCGTCATCGTCCTTCTTGTCATCACCGGTATCGATAGCCTTGCCCTTGCCGTGATCGTGAGAGTGGTCATGGCCAGAGTGGTCGTGTCCAGCGTGGTCGTGAGCCTCTTGTTGAGCGAGTTGCTGAGCGGCGGAAGCTTGAGCCTGGGAGTTCAAGTCCTCGATCTTGGCCTCACCGAAAACGCTGTTCAGGTATCTTAGTTCCATGCTCGTTCGGGAATTGTGGCCATGTTTGCTTACATGTAGGTGTTGCTCGAGGGAGACTTGTAGACCTCAGGGTTGTTGATGACAAAGAGGATCTGCCAGAGTAAAATAGTTAGCATACTGTACTTCCAAGACCATATCCAATGTATCCAAAGAATTGCACCTGCGGCAACCCGTTCCAAGATCAATCTCCCCATGACCAGTGACGTCGTAACAGGTAGAGCCTCTTGGAACCTCTTGCAAACAGGTATGAATTTGCACTTACGTTCTTTGGTCTTCTCAGAGTAACTCTGGTGATACCTGGGACCTTCTGGAGCCCGAGCTTGGCAATTGACTTGCGCGCCTTCTTCTCGTTGCGAGAATGGACAATTGCTCCTCCTGCTGGAATTCCACCTTCGCCAGTCTCGACTTCGGAGTCAGAGCTCTCGGATCCCTCATCCTCAGCGGTGACGTTCTTGGTAGGCTCATCGTCTGGGAGCTCCTCGATGCGTGGGTTAGACATGGTGGGCGGTATGTCTGTTGTGTAAATATTAGCAAGTGGTTTTGTGGTCGTTTATTTGAGAAATTTCTCGTGTGCGGGCTAGGCCCGGCAGATTCGCAAGTCATCGAAACTCCGACATAACATTGTAAAATGCGTTTGGAATGCACGCAAAACTTACCAAAGTGGTTGAGGGTAGAGAGGTGGTGATGTCTACGCCGTGTTGACTATAGAGAGGCAGGAAGAATTTAGAGGTGTTGTGCTTTCGCTACGGAGCTGCAACTTAGTTTGCCGAATTAGGAACTTGGGACGACTGCAGAACAAAGAATAAAAGGGCGTGCCAGCAGAAGTAAACATGCTGGGCAGGTTAAACCTAGAGTAGTACGCTCTAAGATTTTCGCTTCCAAGGGCACAATTTCACATTCATACTACTGCATGGGCATCAAAACCTTCACCAACGTAATCACAACCACTCTGGACCTTGTAGTTTGTTCTCGGAAAGCACTTCATTTGTCTTTTATGAAGCCCATATGCTCTGACGCCCGTCAAATTCGACGTAGGATACAAAGCTCCCGGAGAAGCAAAGGAACCAGCAACCCAATGCAGTCATGATAGCAGCCCAAACCCAGAAATCCTCTACTTCGCAGCAGCCTTGACCTTAGCCAGAGACTTTCGGACCTCGAATCGTGCTTGCTTCCTCAATCGCATAACCTTGAATCGCTCGAAATCGGTCAAAGCTCGTCTTCTCTCGGTTTGTTGACGCTTCTTGGCCCACGCACTCTCCTGCCACTTTGCCTCAATACCAGCCTTCTCCCAGATCGCCTTGACGGTACCGGTACGCGCACCTCGTGGAAGCTTCTCGAGAACCAGGGGGGTGAGGACGACGTTTTGGAGGGCAACTGCTTGACGGGGGCAGGCAGTCTTGGTGTCTGTTGATGGTCCATCGACGAGAGCCTGCGTATGGAGTCAGTATTCGCGCCCTGGTCCCTACTCAGACCCCATAATCACATACGCGCTTGTGGTCAATGATCTCAACGATGGTAGCAAGCTTTCCCTCGGAAGGTCCGTTTGCGATGAGGACAATTCGGCCGACCTCGACCAGTCTCCATGAGGAGGCCTTGATTTCTGCGTCTCCCATTGTGATTGATTCTGGAGCAATCCGATTAGCTGAGAGTCTGCGGAGGTGTAAGGGAGTCGTGGAAACGTACGGGGCGGTTGTCGAGGAATTTGTCGTTGTTGTAGAGGTCGCTGGCGGAATCTTCAAAATTGAGTGTGGATAATTTAGCGAGAAATTGAACCCTAAAAAATTTATCGACCTCGGTTTCAAGGCAACCACGCAGCACTAGCGCTATAATTCTTCAAGCTCCATCTTCGAACATCAAAACCTCGAGAAACTTTTCGCGTTCTACACAACTTTTCTTTACAACCCCCAACACTCCGATTACAGGACAAAGTGCGCAAATTGAATCGTTCAGGAGCTTTCGATATCATCTGAAACCATCGCCATGGCTCCATCCCCTTGGACTAACTGTAAGTACCAATCCTCTTGCGCACCTCTACCCTCTTCTTATGATGATATAATTTGCGATCGACCTCGTTCGGTGGCACCCTCGCCGGGGTCGCTATATCGTTCGCGTGGATGAGATTTAATCTTACATATTCTGAAACTCCTTTCTATTCAACAGCTGTCTTGTTCTTGGCTTGTACCGAATAACTGGCTGACCCCTCAAAAGAATTTCTAGTACATCCCGCATATATCTCGAATTGTTCCGCAGAACTAGGTCATTGATCTCCCCACATACATATTCTATTTTGCACCCGATTCTACCGCCGAGAGTATTCGTCTCTGAACAGCACGCTGGGACGCGGAGGCATATGGTAAGCGACCTTCTTCTACCACACTCGCTACTTCAACTCCCTTGCTATGATTAAGAAAAACGCACTGAAAATAATGAACTTTTCGAAGTCCTGATTATTTCTAACCAAGATCACTGAGCTCAACAACCAAACACCAAACTCTGTACCAAGGATATACCGAGATAGGTTGCTGACTTATCCATTGTAGGCAGTCCACATCTCTCCCTCCGTCCAGCACGTCAATTCACTCAGCAGCATTATTCTCCTTGGTGGCCCATTGTGGTGAAAGGCTGAAGTCAGGATTAAACAGCGGCATCAATGAGGGCCAACAAATACTGCGACGTGCAACAACCATCAATCACCCGTTTCTTGCCTCCGCTGACCTAAAGACATCCTCTGTCTAGGAAGCAATAAGTAACATTGAAGTCTCAAGTGGTTACAACAACTTCTGTTAGGCTGGTAGTAGGTATACGATGGTGCAGATTCAAGGCAGTTTTGGTTGGGGCTAGCCTATCTGGGAAATATGCCACTTTCTCAGTACCAAACGGCGGAGTCATTGACTCATAGTCTCTAGGCACCAGCTCCTCTGACTCACCTTCAACCTATGCAAATCTATATAAACTCTCGTTTTCCCCTCAAAGTTCCTCTTCTTTTCTCCTCATCTTAGTGCAAGGGTTTTACACATAGCAGTGAGAGTCCGCTCGAGCTTGTGTTTTTGCTAGTTGAAAACTACTACCTGACCGCTCCTACCTGATCTTATATATCGGTAGGGAATTTTTGGAACACAAATTCTCACAAGAAGATTCTTTTCGTTGCGCATTATCCTGAAGGATGAACGTGAGGAAGAGAAGGGGAAGTTTTGACTTGAGAGATGTGACTGCTCCAAGTGGTTCATGACGAGCCCATGGTTCTTCATACGTTGGAAGACAGGAATGGGGGATGGATTTGTACGCAAAGCATCACTTTCAACGGTTCAGGCCGCCCAGAATACCTGTGAGGTTGCCTAGCGCGGATGAGCTATGTTTGCTGCCTGTCATACCCCTCTTCCCAAACAGTATCTGGTCACAGCAAGTGGGGACGAGGATGTTGTTACAATCTACATCTGAAAGACTCCGTTAGTTTATTGGATTTTGTAACAATCCCTCTGTGGGTCCACTCTCTTCCTCACATGATTTCCATCAAGATGCACTCTAACCTTGCTAGAATAGATGTTTACACACGGACAACCGCATAGTGTCTAAGCTATTCCCTCTATCACTTCCAGTACAAGAGCTGAGCAATCCAGGTTCAACTTTCTCGTTGCCCTCAAATCAGCTCTCGTTCAAACATGTCCATCAAAGCTCTCTCGTCCCTCCGAACGCCCAATCTCTCTGGCAATATCAAACGCAGACCTAGTAACCACACCATGAACCCACAAACCCCACCCGAAGATCGACGCAACACCCCCTCTTCACCACCACCAATTCTATTCCAAAACCTCAACCCCCTCAACAATCCCATCCGCCCTATCCAAATCCCTCCTAATACTCTCAAACAAAACCTTCGCCACCACCGGCGGAACCGCATTCCCAATCTGCTTCTTCACATAATTTCCCCTGAAGACATGATTCAACGGGAATCCTTGCAAACAAGCATATTCCCTCAACGTGAAATCTCTCATGCCGGATGGATGGTAGTTCTGGCCTCCGCTGGTCGTCATTGCTCGAGGGAGGATCCTGGAACTGTCCCAGGGGTGCATGCGTCTGTCTTCTGCGAATTGGACGGAGAGGGGATCATGGTCTGATGTACCGTTGGGGATGGTGGTTAGGACCGAGTGGACGGATCTGTGGGGTTTGAGACCACTGCCTATAGCTGGGTTTTCGGCGTTGGTTGGATATGGCATGCTGGGGAGGATCTCTCCTGGACTGTGTTCTCATCAGCTTTCTCTTCTGTTCGCGCTTCCCTCCTCCCTATCTCGTCGCCCAATCATCGATCACCAAGTAGGAAGAAAACAACTCACCAAGAAGCAATAATAATCAACCTCATCCTCCTCTGCGGCAATCCCCAACTCTGCAACGGAATAACCGCCCACCTGACCGAAAACTCATGCATAGTAAACATCTGCACCAACGCATTAAAAAACCACCTGAACCTCTCATTCACAATCCCAAATGTCTGTTCCAGCGTCACAACCCTAGGCCTAGCCACCTCAATCACGCTTTGCACAGCAAACAAACTCGCAACATTCATCTCATCATCCTGTCCGTTTACAGTATGAGCCGGGCTGAAGAATTGACAAGGTGGGCTGAGATGGAGGATATCGACTTTGAACTTATCGTGGTCTTTGCTGCCTTCAGGGTGAGAACGAAGATGGTGTTGACAGCGAGAGACGAAGTCGTGGGCGGATTCGTGGTAGTTCAAATGTCTGTTCCAGCGTCACAACCCTAGGCCTAGCCACCTCAATCACGCTTTGCACAGCAAACAAACTCGCAACATTCATCTCATCATCCTGTCCGTTTACAGTATGAGCCGGGCTGAAGAATTGACAAGGTGGGCTGAGATGGAGGATATCGACTTTGAACTTATCGTGGTCTTTGCTGCCTTCAGGGTGAGAACGAAGATGGTGTTGACAGCGAGAGACGAAGTCGTGGGCGGATTCGTGGTAGTTGGTAAGGGTAGTGCAGCTTCTCTTGAGAGGTCGATTGGTTGGGAGGGAATTGAGGGGGTTTGAATATCTTCTGAGATTTGGGCTACGTCGATTGCCATAGAATCGAAGGGAGTAGGCATTTGCTCATCTCCATCCAGTGTGCACGTAGACAAGCGTCGCCTAGCCTCTTCAACGGCAGGTTCGAGATCATATCGTGGCCGCTTTAGTTCCTGGTCGGGCTCGAGGAGAGGAGTCTCATCAGCACTGCGTTTCCGCTTCGCTACCCTCGGCGTAATGACAATCTCAGGTCTCTGGCATTGAGCCCATGCAAGAGATGTTTGTAGAGAACTCGGCTCAATGATTCGGTTTTCCGGCCCAGGAGAGCTCTCAACGCTGATTGGAAGTTCCTTCGGTGTTATTGGCAAAGTCTCGTCCATCGCAAGTAAAGTCTGGTAAGCGCCTCCAGGAATAGTCTCTCCACGCCATTGCATACGACGCTCCGCATCAGAGAGTGCATTGGTGCTTGTACATTCATTGGCTCGAAGTCTCTCAATTCGCCTCTCTGTGTGATTGTTGTGGTATCGGTCAGCTCCGGTAGTATATGTGCATGTGTACTTCCATCGACAAGTCAGACCTCCTTCGATGCCTATGTGATCTCTGTTCCTGAAATCGTTGGGGTCGAGATTCCTGTCGTGAGGAAACTTGTGGTTCGTCAGACGAAGACTTCGGATCTTCTTGATTTCAGTAAGAGGGATCTCGACAGCGGCTTGCTCCAAGTGTGGACGAGGATCGTCTAGATCGACTTCAAGGAATAAGACGAGCTCGTTCATCTTCCTCTCCAGCAACCCATTCAAGTCTCTGGTTCGCTGAAGTCGATTGCCGCGAATTCGTATTTCCTTCGTCTCCGCATGAAAGATGATATCTCTGATCCTGAGGAAATCACCGTCCAGAAGTTCGACAGTCTTGTTGGATTTGAGTAGAAGCTTGTCGTGCTGGTAGTTTGGGCATGTTGTCCACGGAGTGACGATGCTCGGGCTTCGGCGCGGAAGCTTCAGAAGCTTAGTTGGTTTGGGTATTGCTTGTGGTGAGTCCTCTTCTGGATGGATATTCTGAACCGCTAAGATGCGAAGTTCGTCTTCCAGATCATCCTCTAGGGCGTCCAAGTCAATGACTTCCATATTCTGAACAACCGAAGGTGCAGAATCCTGTTGGGTACTTAGTTCCTGTACTTTCGAACTCTGAGAGTCAACAGTAAGATCTGCATCAGGTAACACGGTATCCCCGTTAGGGGACTGTTGTCTTCTAGAGCTCTCGCCAGAGCTGCAAGCCTTGGGAGGTTTCAACGTCTGTTGCATAACTGTACTAGAGCTGATGTTGTTCTTATGAGAATCAAGAGCGATGGGGTCATTCAAGGTGCCGCCGTTTCGACCAGCGGTGTTGAACGGAGGCAAACAGGTAGCTGGACCTGGGAATGAACGAACACTTGGTTGAGAGCGTGGAGATCTGGCCAAAGAAGAGTTGCGGTTTGAGAGGTGTGACTTTCTAGCACCGTAATTTGGAGTGCGAAATTGAGGTTCGGTCAAAGACTTTCTGGTATTCGTGACCGGCGATCCTGGTTTAAGAATGAACATCAGTGACTCATCATCAGAGGTTTCACGAAGCGATGACCGGCTTGGCAACCGCGTTGGCGTGAGTGTTGATGTTGACTGGGCATGGGGCGCACAGGAATCTGCTTAATTATCAGTCAAGCCTTGAAATAGAGATGTTTGGGAATGAGCATGTCGATTCTCCCAGAAGCCACTTTGTGCAGGTTTGAAGCACGTTGCCTAATATCTCAAACCGCATGGTAGCTGCAGAAATAACGTGGAGTGCAAAGGAGATTCGTGATTTCGCAACTTCAGATGTAGGCTGCAGAAAAGGGGACGTACTCCAACTTGTGATCTGGAAACCATCGTCTTCTTCATCATCCATGATGATAATGTCATCATCGATAATCACAATCTCTTCCATTGTCGCTGCATTCATGCTGTGTTCGAGAAGGCTGTAGGTTAGGCTCGAGAGGAGAATTTGATGGGAATTTGCCGATGTCGAGGGCAACGGCTTGCTGCAGATCAGGATCCCTGCACAGGGACAACCTCCAAAGTTGACCGTTCGTGGAAAGGAGGTAGGATCGAAATGGTGCGAGCAACACTAGAATCATCAAGACAGCTTTGCGAAACCCTTTTGAAATAGAGCAGGAAGTAGGCCAATATATCGTCTGAAAATCTTTGTTACACCTTCCACGTTGAACTCATTCCTAGACCCTAAAACGCACAAATCAATATACTTCTGCCTTTTAATCACTAATAATGGATCTCAGCAGGCATTTTAAAGCAACAACAGGAATAAAGCTACAAAGTATAATCCTTGCAAGGAGACAATGTCCACGTCTTTGGAGAGGATTCTGGGTGTCTGCAGCGATTCTGAGTTGGTTGAGAGAAGGTCAACGTCGTGGTTTCTTGTCTGGTCTTTGTATATCGCTTTGATATCAGAGTAGTAAAAATGGCAGAGAGTCCTTTAGCGCTCTTGGTTTCGTGAAATGCTGGAGCGCCCTAGAGGCTCTTGATTTGGGTGCAAGAAAGAACAATAGGAAGAAGAAGAAAAATATGAAGCCGAACCTATTTAAGGACTAAGCACATTGAATATCATTGGCTAGAAACAGAATTGAAACATGCTGGATTTGCTTCTTTTCGAAGCGCATTTGCGAGAAGAGATGGCAAGGATCAATAGGAAAACTTCAAAGGTTCGGACTTGACTCCACATCCATACCAACACCCAGAGTCAGAGCCCCCATCGCCTTGAACGCCATGCTCGCATCCAAGCAATAGTCCATTGGGATAAGAGAGGCAATTTTGATATGTTAACTCTGCTCATGTTTCGCTGTGGCTGAACTCCACGATTCCGGTGGGGTAGCGTTCTTTACCATTGACCAATCAGAACAGGGACAATGCAATGCGCCTGCAAGAACAGCGTGATGTGAGCATTTGGTCCACCTTGTGGTATGCAAGTAATAAAATGGTTTCTTCTCCCGAAGCCTCGTTCTCAGGATATTTTGATGCCTTCTTTTTGGTACGAAGGATGAAGGAAGACTCTTGCCCGAGAATACAGCGCGTGACCGTTGTGGCTGCTTCAGAATTCCGCCATAGCGGAAAGGGCTTAGCCGAAACCCAAAAAATTGTTCTTAAAGGTCGGAGCAAAACTTTGAAGTGGGATGAAATAACTTACAAAATGTATCCCACCACGTCGATTCCACATAGCGCTGCGTCGCGTCGCAAATTCCAGGCAAATTCCATATCTGCCTCGAATTCTTCATATCCATTTGGCTGAGAAGCATTCGGCAATTCTACCTCTAAAAACCGCGCTATTGGTATCGAGTCAGTCTTCTATCCAATTCTCTCCGCGTTCGGTCTACGGGTAGAATCTTCAACAGACTCCATCACAAGTAAGTATATTCCTCCTTGCTTATTGTTATTCTGCGACGTCCCTTCAATGTACCTGGCGGTTATGATGATCAAAAATTCAAAAAGATGTTAGACTGCCTAGATCAATCTTGCGGATAAAGATTTAGACTGAACCCCACCTCTAATTTTCGAATGCGTCTCAAGCAGTCCTTTCGCAACTCTGCTAACCACGACGAATAGTATTTCCCTCTCAAAAGCATTCATACAAGAGTCCAACAAGATGTGTGGCATTCTTGCTCTGATCCTTGGCGATCTCGACGACCCCAACTCCACGACCGCCGCTGCCGACCTTCACGATGCTCTCTACTATCTGCAACACCGAGGACAAGATGCATGCGGTATAGCTACATGTGGTGCTGGAGGACGTATATATCAGTGCAAAGGCAATGGGATGGCTGCCAAGGTCTTCCACGACGGTTCTCGGGTGCAGGACCTTCCTGGTTTCATGGGTTTGGGACACTTGAGATACCCCACTGCCGGTAGTAGTGCGAGCGCCGAAGCACAACCCTTCTATGTCAACAGTCCCTATGGTATTACCTTTGCTCACAACGGGAACCTCGTCAATGCCGAGAAGCTTCGCGAAGATCTCGACAAGCACGACCACAGACATATCAATACCGACAGTGACAGCGAGCTGATGTTGAATGTCTTCGCTGCCGAACTCAATGAGACTGGAAAGTTTCGTGTCAACGAAGAGGATATCTTCAACAGTCTGGAGCGGGTGTACAAGAAATGTGTCGGGGGTTGGGCGTGCACAGCGATGTTGGCTGGATTTGGAATTCTTGGCTTCCGTGATGCATACGGTATCCGACCTCTTGTCTTGGGCTCCAGACCTTCTGCCACCGAACCTGGCACCACTGACTGGATGATGGCTTCTGAATCGGTGGCCTTGAAACAATTGGGCTTCTCTGATATTGTGGACGTCCTCCCTGGACAGACCGTTATCATCCGAAAAGGACGGGCCCCCGTTTTCCGACAAGTGAGCCCTCAGATATCCTACACACCGGATATCTTCGAGTATGTGTACTTTGTAAGTGTCAACTGCTCGGAGCATTCGTCCCTCTTGCGTGCTGTCTTAGGACTGCATTGCTCCGGATGTACTCTAGCTGTGCTCTAGACGCACTCCTAAGATATGCATCTGCAGCCCTGAAATATTCAAAGAACAGTAAGCTGACTCCGAGATCTTGGCAAACAGGCACGCCCAGATACCATCATCGATGGAATGAGCGTCCACCGAACCAGACAGAACATGGGGATCAAGTTAGCAGACACAATCGTCGAGATCCTCGGCAAGGAAGCCATCAAGGAGATCGATGTTGTGATTCCAATCCCTGAGACATCCAACACATCAGCGGCTAGTCTTTCCGAGAGGCTCGGTATACCTTATTGTCAAGCATTTGTCAAGAACCGATATGTCTTCAGGTAAGCGTCAATTTCTCGGAGAATTATTCCCTCTTTCGTCCTGTCTCTGGAGTGTATTGTTCCCTATGCACTCCAGCTGTGCTCCAGACGCACTTTTAAGACATGCATCTGCACTTCCAAACACTACAACAGTAGTAAACTAACTCCGAGATCTTGACAAACAGAACCTTTATCATGCCAGGTCAAGGCGCTCGTAAAAACGCTGTTCGCAGAAAGCTCAGTGCTATACCTTCGGAATTTGCTGGTAAAACTGTACTCCTTGTTGATGACAGTATTGTTCGTGGTACAACAAGTAGAGAGATCGTCAGCATGGCTCGCGAAGCTGGTGCAAAAAAGGTCATCTTTGCCTCGAGTGCTCCACCGATCACTCACGCACATATCTATGGTATCGATTTGGCGTCTCCTCAAGAGCTTGTAGCCCACAACCGAGATAGGAAAGCCATTGCTGAACACATTGGCGCTGAAGAGGTCATCTACCAGTCCTTGGATGATCTCAAAGCTGCATGCGCTATGGAATCACCCCGAAAAAACCAGCAATTCGAGGTCGGTGTCTTCTGTGGTAAATATGTTACACCAGTCGATGATGACTATTTCCAAAGGTTGGAGAAGGTTCGAGGAGAGACAAAGAAGCTCAAGGTCCTTGATGCCGCAAAGGATGCTGTCCTGCATGGCTGTGCTAGTGAAGTACAACTTGAGATCGTTACGAAAGGTGTTGATGTCGATGAGACTGGCAAGGTCATTCCGTCAACTAACGGCATCGGTGGCCAGAATGGGAAGGTTAACGGCGATGTCAATGGACAGGCGAAGCAGCGAAAAAGAGAGCGAGAAGAGTCTGGCACGCCGCCTGTCAGAGATCGCCATGATATCAGGTGCGTATCATCCTTCCTCTCCAAACTCAAAGTGCTAGGCTAATGTCCGTCCAGCTTACACAATTTCGCTACCGAGCCCCATAATGGGTACTAGGGAGCCTGCATCTTGGAAGGGTAGCATTGAAAATGTATTTGGTTTAGGCGCATTTGGGCTGGCTGCATCACCTTTGACTCTGCGTTACACATAGGAACTCGAATGGATACAATCGTGAATGACTCCACCTCCCAATGTGCAGAATGACCGATAGAGTGCTTCTGAAAATGTACCAGCATTGAAGGGACATTGAGAGTGACTCTAGAATCGAAGGTTGAGCGGCATCTGGAAGAGGCTGAGAGATTCTTACCCCGCTGCCATACTCTTCAATTCGGGCTCTAAGAATGTCCAGGCTTTCTACTACTTTGGTATGCCACCGTTTTGGAATAAGATGTTCCTCGAAGTCGCTCCTGCCATGTGCAATTCAGCCTTGCGTTCACCTCTTCGCTTAAACCTCGGCCTCATTTTTCAGTAGTATAACCGAGACGCTAGCCAGGGATCACCGACCTCGGCCGATGCAAGGCTACGACGCTTTGTGAATCATCGTCATTGATGTTCTTCACAACTCACCTCCAGACACAACCATCCTTCACCAACATCTTCTTCCTGGTCAGACAAGACTCAGTTCCAGTATCTCTTACATAGGAGACTGGGATTCTCTACATATATCTTCCCTATTCTACTACTCTTGTCTCTTGTTTGCAACCGCCGTCAACGTTCTTCGGATTCAAGCCACACCTCGACATCGTTGACCTCGAGTGCGAGCCGCAAGCTCTCTGCGTCTCAAAACATTGCAATATAGTACAATTAATCGACGTACATCTCCCCTATTCCTCCACTCTTCTCTCTTGTTTGCGAACCGCATCCGCGTCACTTTCAAGCTGGCAACTCTCTATTGTCTGCGACCAAAAGGCGTCACGTTCGAGCTGGGAGCCTCCCTCTATCACCCGTTACCGGTAAAATCGTCACGTTCAAGTTAAATACTCTCATGCGACCGTCAACCGGCCTTACAAGCCTTCAGCGTCACGTCTGAGTTTAAAAATCTTCTTTATCTATTACCTGGGACGGCATCACTTTCGAAACGTCAAGTCGGATACTCTTCTCTATTGTTTGCGACCGCCCCGTTCGAGCTGGAAAACATCTTTTATCAACTGCAACTAGCGATAGCATTACGTTCGAGTTGAAACTCTCCTCTACTATCTACGACCAGCAACCGGCGTTACCTTCGAGGCGGAAGCTCTTCTCTACGCCAGAATCCTAGAGCATTCCAGTTTCGTACGGCAGCGCAATACTATCACCAGTCATCCAGTATGTCTACCCGTGCGGCTGCAAAACGTCTACCAGCAGCAGAGAAAGCCGCACAAAGCCTTTCTTCACCTCCCGTCACCCCAGGAACTGGTAAGTCGTCCTCCCAGCCGCAGACAATAGCACGCCGATATCGCCCCTCCCGTCAACGTCCCATTCACTTATGCCCTTCCCACCAAAGCATATTACTGACTACATAACAGACAATGAGGTGGATATGCCTAGCGCCGGTACCATAGCAAGCCCAGCAGTTACCATAAAGAGAAAGCGAGCACCAACGGGCAAGAAAGCCACCATGTCAATGAAGGTCGATTGGAACGTCCTTCCGCACGGATTGGGCAAAAAGGGCGACCTTGAGAATGGCTTTGAGGCTGCGAAAGAAGAGGACACCGCTCCACGCAAGCGTGCTTATCGTACTAGGGCTTCCATTGCGAAGGATGTGGATACGGTCATGGTAGATGTTAAGCCAGAGGTCAAGCCGGAGGATGACGAGGAGATGACAGGTGAAGTTTTGAAGGATGTGAAGCCAAAGTTGGGATGGAAGCGCAAGGCCGTCGAAGTTAGAGATGGCGAGGGCGACTTTAAGGACGAGAATGTTGAGGGCACAACACCAACAAAGAAGCGAGCTCCTCGCAAGCAATCACAACCAAAGAAACCACGCCAGAAGAAGCATCCGTACGGATTGACTCCTGGTGTCTCTCCATTCCCAGACCTTGCCAAACCAACTCGAGAAGACTGCGAGGAAGTCAACCGACTCCTTTCTGAATTGCATGGCGAGGTCAAGGCTCCTGAAGTCATTCCTGCACCATCTATGGAAGTCACCGGATGTGGTGAAGTTCCAGATCTTCTTGATGCTCTCCTCAGAACCTTGCTCAGTGCTGCCACTACAAGCAAGAATTCCAACATGGCTCTTCAAGGACTGAAAGACGCGTTCGGACTCCGTACATCGGGTGTTGGCAAGGGAAGCATCAATTGGGAGGCTGTGCGAGAAGCCGACTTGGACAAGGTTATTGATGCGATCAAAAGTGGTGGACTAGCCAAGAATAAAGGCACCAACATAAAGAGAATCCTCGATGCAGTCTATCAGAGCAATCTCGTCCGATTCAATGCTCTCAAAAAAGAGAAAGAGACCGGAGAGCCAGCTCAAGTTCTAGGTGCGAAGCACGAAACTCAGGAGCAAAAAGACCAGGAGCTTGCCGAGTTCAAGGACACCATGCTGTCATTGGACTACTTGTTTGAGTTAACTACTGATGAAGTCATGGACGAGTTGACGAAGCTTCCGGGCATTGGAGTCAAGACCTCTTCTTGTGTTATCCTGTTCTGCATGAAGCGTCCCAGCTTTGCAGTTGACACACATGTCTGGCGTCACTGCAAGTGGCTTGGATGGGTTCCAGAGAAGGCTTCCAGAGACAAGACATTCAGTCACCTCGAGGTCCGCATTCCTAATGAGCTCAAGTATGCCCTTCATCAACTCTTCATCGGCCATGGCAAGAAATGTCCTCGTTGCAGAGCCAATACTGGTCCTGGTTCTGAAGGCTGGGAGGATTGCGAATGTCCCATCGAGCATCTGGTCAAACGCACTGGCAAGATGAAGAGCAAGGCAGGCAAGCCAGAAAAGCCTGGTAAGAAGGCTAAGGACGATAAGGAAGATGAAGACGAGGATGTTGAGGAAGACGAGGATGTTGAGGAAGACGAGGATGTCAATGAAGATGATATCAACGAAGACGAGGAAGAATGAGCTGTGTACGATGAGGAGTGATATGACGGATGTATGATCACGACTGACATTTAGCGAGCGTTGTATATTGCTGGAGCACGGTGTTTATCTGGGGCGGAGCATTGTATGATACATGGAAGAAGAGTCTGCATGGCATAGCTTGTTGAAAAGCGTGGTTCTAGTTATTGACATAGCATGGCATAATATAGCAAACTTCTGCGATGAGCAAATACAATTATTTACATTTGTAACATCTCAAAGCCAACATGCTGATATTTTCAAGCACAGAATATAGACATTACTTCCAAGTTCCAACAGAGCTCTCCCCGCCACCCCCCTTTTCGGCTCGCGTCCCAGAATGGACAAGCCGGGTCCAAAGGGCCGGGGAACTCAGGCTGAATTGACCAGCAGGACGCTAGCAGGGGTTCGCTTCCCCAGAATCTCAAAATTCATCAACGCGTGAATGCTTCAACTCCGTTCGACCTATGCCCCGTACGCCTCATTGTGCTTGCCTGGTGGCGATTCTTGACAATACAAGTCATGCAGTGTCTGCCGTAGACTCTGCGATACACTCTTTTGTCGATCTGCGAGCTGGAGACGGTGGAGCTTGTTGAGAGTGAAGCACTCGAGAAAAACAGCCGATTGCGGTGGTAGACAGGTCGGCAGGATGAATAACTCAATGGAGGCACGAATGTTCCACTTCGAGGGGTGGGAGTCAGATGAAATGTGAGTTTTCGAGGAAATGGGGTATCTGTGTGGTCTGCTAATGTCAATAGCTGGTGGTTCTTGACTCAAGTTGCGGTCGGGGGGACTTTGTTCGTGCTGGCGTTTATGTACTATGCAATACGATTCTTCGAAAGCGTGGAGAGTGAGACGATCAAGAGATTTTACTTTGATACCATAGAAGCTCCAAAAGATGTGAAGATCTTGGAGGAGCCATCAATTAAGGTATAGCCATCTCGACAGTACATCGTACGAAATTGGAACTAACCGTCGCAGGCTCCCGGCTCGACAGCTATACAATGCTATGCTCCGGCCACTGGGCAGTTTCTAGGTTTCATTAACCCTATTACACCGGAAGGCATCGACCGCACAATCGAGAAGGCCAGGGTCGCACAGGAGAAATGGGCTCGAACGACATTCAAACAACGCAGACAAGTCCTTCGATCCATGCAGGCCTATATAATGGATAACCAAGAAGACCTCTGCCGTATTGCATGTCTAGACTCCGGAAAGACGATGGTCGATGCTACACTAGGCGAGATTCTGGTCACGGTCGAGAAGCTGAAGTGGACAATTAAACATGGAGAAAAGGCACTACAACCTTCCAAGCGACCGACGAATCTCCTCATGATGTACAAGAAGAACAAGGTGGTCTACGAACCTTTGGGTGTGGTTGCTGCTCTGGTTTCCTGGAACTATCCTCTTCACAATCTACTCGGTCCCATCATCTCTGCCATTTTCTCTGGGAACGGAATCGTCGTGAAAGTCTCGGAACACACCGCATGGAGTATGCCCCATTTTGTGAATATTGCCAGAGGAGCCTTGACCGTTAATGGGCATGACCCAAACCTCATCCAATCCTTCGTTACTTGGCCACAGACCGCTGGTTACCTGACTTCCCACCCAGGAATCTCGCACATCACTTTCATTGGCAGTCAGCCTGTGGCGAAGCTCGTTGCAGCATCTGCTGCAAAGTCTCTGACACCTGTGCTAGCTGAGTTGGGAGGCAAGGATGCAGCAATTGTTCTCGATAGCGCGAAAAGTGACCTTCCTCGCATCATCGAAATTCTCCTCCGAGGCACATTTCAAGCAGCTGGTCAGAACTGCATTGGTATTGAACGAATCATTGCCACCCCTTACGTCTACGATGATATTGTCAAGGCTCTTGAACCCCGAGTCAAAGCTATTCGTGTTGGCTCCATCCTCGATTCCAAGGACGGCAAGATTGACATGGGAGCAATGATCTCAGATGCCTCGTTCGACAGACTTGAGAAGCTCGTCGAAGCAGCAGTGAAAGATGGAGCACGACTTCTCGCTGGTGGCCAGAGATACAACCACCCAGTACATCACTCGGGACATTACTTTCAGCCAACCCTTCTCGTGGACGTCACCATAGAAATGGCAATTGCGAACGAGGAATGCTTCGGACCTATTTGTGTAGTCATGAAAGCAAAGAACGCAGAAGAAGCCACTGCAATCGCCAACTATCCAGATTTTGGACTCGGAGCTTCCGTGTTCGGCAACACTGGCGCTCAAATGGACGCGGTGGTCGGCCATCTTAAGACCGGGATGGTAGCTATTAACGATTTCGCTGCATACTACGCTGTTCAGTTACCATTTGGCGGCAATCGTGGAAGCGGGTATGGACGATTCGCAGGAGAGGAAGGACTGAGAGGATTGTGCAATATCAAGGCTATTTGTGAGGATCGATGGGGATGGTTGGGCGCCAGTACGGCTATTCCGAAGCAGATTCAATACCCGATTCCCGACACAAAGAAGGGATATGAGTTCACGAGGGCTGTGGTGGAAATTGGGTATTCGGTTTCGTGGAAGGGGATGATTGGTGGAGTGAAGAGGATAATCAAGAATTCGTGAGAGAGCGAGGGGTTGTATGTATCATTGATTGGCAGTTGCTGTATATCACAATGAAAGAATTGTAATCACTCCCTTCTGATGATTAGAAGTATTGTGAACTTCAAATCTGCAATGGTCCTTAGATAGGGGCTTCACGTGAACTTAAAACGCTCCACTTTCATCAAAAGCTAAAATTTCGCGTCTGGTAGACTTCTCCTCCTTCATATCATTTGTTGCGTTGCTCTTGCCAAGTTCTTGACTAAGTGGTCGAAGTTAACTCTCTCCCAGGTTCTCAAAGGAAATGGCCGTGCCGGGGGAGAGCTCCTTCCTCATCAACCACACCAGACGCGTTCTTCTTGCACGAATTTGCTTATTTTTGAGCTTTGCGAGTTATGCGATTCTCTGAGTTATTTCATGGCGATGGTGTTTGACATTTTTGAGATTCTAGTATTCAAGGGCCATGACTCGTTACTGTCTTTGAAAACTGAAGCATTGCATCCTCTGCCACTCCTCATCATGGTGCTCCACGAGCTCTCGAAGTCTCGGAGGTGGTATCCAGCAACTTTGATCGTCTTTTATGACGCCCAGTCCCATACACATTCGCCTGGCTCTGCTCAGCAGTTAGAAACGCAACGTCAATCCCAACCATCACCTCCCGCACCTCTCTCCTTGGGGTATATCTTCGATTCAGACTCATAACATTCATATAGCTCGGTAGCATATCCCACCTCTCATCCATCTCGGCCCAATGTCCCACACATTTCAAATCATGGGCGGTATTCGAGTAGGGATCGTCTGATCGAGAATAGATCACGAAGTCGTCGTCCTCGTCGAAGTATGTGGGAATGGTTGAACTTAGGCTTGTCGTGTCATAGCTTGGAGTGAGGATTGTGGTGGACTCGTCGCCGATGTCGTCACAGGTATGGTCTGGGGCAATGCCGAAGACGGCTTCGTCGTCGTCTGTCAAGCCGTCCATTACGTTGAGGGAGATGTGGTGGAAGGGGGTGTAGGCATCTGGGTAGGGTCAGTCTCTATTGTCATGAGAAGGCGATGAGGGGTCATGTACGAGGGACGTAGCGCATGCTTTTCCTGCGAGGTGGTACCTTCCTCGAGCTGGTGGGCACACATTCGCATTCTTGGATGGGAAGCTTCGTTTCTTGAGCGCGGTTCTCGCTGTGCTTCTTGGTCTTGTCCTTAGCTGTCGACTTAGTTCTCAACTGCTTCAAGTCCTTAGTAGTACTGCCGCCGTGATCTCGACCATGTTCTCGGTCCTTTCGCAGGCTACCGGCTTTCCGAGAAGAAGTCATATTGTGTTGAGTGCACGACAGCAGATTGATGACTTTCAAGGAGCAATTCGAGCTTGAATCGAGCACTACCATGATGGCAGCACGCCCTTCTTTTTGTATTCATTCCGAACATCGTGGCAGAGAGCGGTTCTCGCATGTAAATCGTGCGGTCCCTGAATACGCAGAGATGTCGATGGCGGTCATGTAGGCCGTGGTTGACCGGTCTAGTTTTTGTGCTGAGATGCGGAGGCGGTCCTGCTATTTTGGGTTTAGGTTCATGCAGGTTTAGGGTGTGGGAAGAGTGAACATGGGATGTTGACTGAGTGGTCTGGTTCCGGATTGAGGAGGACCGCGTGCCAGCAGCTGAAGAGGAATGTCGCTTGTATCACTTTCAGGAGCGGAACTAGCAATCAGGTCCCGAAGACGACGACCGCCCAAAAAGAACCAGTATTCAGGAAAATGAGGCTGACCAACTTTCAGCTGTTGGATCCCTTCCTAAACATGTTCCATTCTCTTGATTACCCTCCGAAAGCATGGACTTCTCAAACTTTGGTCGTTCATGACTTCACCTAAGTTTCTGTTCGCTCGAGTCAGGATTAGTCGACCGGGAGTCGAAGAACCATCCATCGTTCCAGATCCTGATGCCTTGACTTTGGATTTCACGAACCTGACTTGGCCGATTGATTTCACGTTGCTTGAAACCTACCTTAATGAAAATGAGAATGGCACTGAGAGCAATGCTTTTCGGATCGGTCCTGAAGCGATGTCAGGGTCTATCTGGAACGACAACCTGAGACTTAAATCCTTCTAATGGCGACCATGATATAGGCTCAATTGGTTGTTCAAATATCATGACTGAAGACACCTCGGGGATGAAGGATGGGTTCAGTTCTTGGACGACACCGGAAAATACAAGTCTAAATGGCCTGGATATCGCTACAATGGATCCACCACTAGCGCTGGTTGCGGCAACAAATCCACGTTTGACAACAGTTGTGGATAGTGTCGACGCTGATCGCGAAATCCACTTGCCTAGCCTTTCTTCATGGCCATCTCCAGACGAAGTCGGACCTTACCGGTGTGACCTATGTTCAAATAGCTACTTCAGGGCAGAGCATATAACTCGCCACCGAAAAATACATCATGTGGGTGCGGAGAAGAAGTATTATTGTTCTAATTGCCCTTCATCATTTGACGGAAGTTTAGCTTTCAGTCTCCATGTACGTTGGTGTCGACCTTCTAAAGGGGATGGAAGCCTTCAAAATACCAGAGGGGGTGTTTACAGCAGGAGAGGAAGTGTACACAGTGGCGCCAGCACGGGGTATGAGGAAATTGTGTTTGATTCGAAATCAGCCCATTCTGGGAGTCAAGCATCAATCGGATCAGCGAACTCTGTGGGTTCTGGTCGGCGTGGACCACTTAGCCGCCTTGCGCGAGCAGGAATGAATGCAGTAAAGGAGGTAGGTGCTTGTTGGAGGTGCAAATTTCTCAAGAAGTCAGTGAGTAGTGCCCAATACCAAATCGTGAGAAAGATCATGCTAACTCTGGTGAGTGTGATCCTCATAGTCCGTGTGCCTTGTGCCCAAATGACAGTAAATCCATGTGGGGAAGCGTGGGTTGCAAACGTGGCAACTTTCATCTTCCCAGCTTCAGACTCTGCCGACGCCCCTTTGCAAAGCTATCTGAAGATCATCCAGACGCCCAGGCCATTGAATCTAAGATAATGTCGCTCAATCTTGCAAACAATCCTGATCTATGGACTCAGAAGGATAGTCTAGATTCTAGCCCTGCTCAATCGAAACAAATCAAATCCGACGAAGTCAATGTCAGGCAACAATTTTACGAAAACTTAGACTCTTCTGCCATTGCCGAACGCTCACCTGCAACTTCAGCTCAGTTGCTTCCCCTTGAGCAGTGTGCACTCGCTATTCTATGGAATTTCACCCAATTTCCTTCAGCACGTCAGATCCTCAACGAAAAGGGATCTCTCGATGACCTGGTAAGACTGTTGCCGTATGCAGTAGCACACCAAGCTGAACGACAAGAGGTATGTGGTGATTTTGACTGCCGAGGCACATGCTGACATAGGCTTAGAACCAATTAATTGCTCAATCCCTGATATGCTTGAGGACATGTGCAGAAGCCCTTCGTGTCAAGGCTGCTGGGCTCCTCGGCACACGCTGGCATAGCAGCTGCGAATCGCAGAAGTGCAAGATTGAGTGCATAGCAAACTTGAGTATGCACATAGAGCTGTACATACGTGAACTTTCCAGAGTGTTCTTCAAGAAGGAGAACGCGAAACGTCGACATCCTTGGTGGCTCTCTACCTTTTACAGCTTCTGCATTCAAAGTTATGTGAGACGAGCTCTAGTCGAGTTGGCTAAAGGCATACAAAAGACAGAAGGACCTGATGTAGATATCTGCACTGTCTACGAGGAAGCTGTATGGCAAGTTGGGCAACGAGACAAAGCTACCGATGAGGCACCAACTCAACTCGCGGCCGTGTATGCACTTTTTTGCCACGGTATCCAAAAAGAATATTTGGGGAAGAACAATACTTTCTTCGGGAGAGCAGCTGAAAGGTGGAGAGGTCTCTCCCCTGTAAAAAGGGAATGGTCTTTGAGACAAGCGCTTCTTATGAGCGTGAGCTATCTTGATGATAAGCTAAGCAAGTACTCTCAGGCAAGGAATCCTCTCAAGAGCTCACTGTCTGAGTTTACACCTATGCTCATACACACGAAGCTTTCTCCTGAGATGATCGCAGACCTTCATCCAAAATTTACGGCCACGAAAGACGCAGAAGCTGATCTGTATCTTTATCTTCCGGTCCGGCTCTTCATTGCCTTGAATTCTGAAACCTGTATTGATGATGTTGCGCGTATACCTGGGGTGCAGCCTTCTTGGGAGGCAAATGGCATTCGGTCACCTAGTGACTATCTCAAGAGTCTCTTCCAAGACGACGGCAGGGCTCTCGACGAACAATATTCTACGGAAGAATTAGATGGGAACAGCGAATCCAGTCTACAACCGAGCGATGCAAACCGGGAAGGGAGATGCTCAGTATGCATGAACCACGTCCATGCAGGCGAAGATATTGCGCTTTTGTCTTGTTCCGACTGGTTTCACGAGAAGTGTATAACTGCATGGCTACAAGAAACCAACACTTGCCCGGGTTGCCGAGCAGTTGTATACAACTAGCCTGGAGTGTCAAATTTGAAAAGAAAGCGATCGCCAGTACGCCAATTGGATGACGATGACTTGCCACCTTTTGCGCTCGACGATGACATTCCCGAGTCTAGAAGATTTGCACCACCGCGGCCGGCCTCCGTATTCAAGAGTCCCGAACGACCCTACAAGTGTTCCGCAAAAGGATGTGAGGATATCCCAGGCTTCACTTATTCCGGTGGACTTCTCAGACATGTGAGAGCGGTCCATAACCTTCATAGAGGTCCTCAAAGACAGCTTCATTGCCCGCATACGAACTGCAAACGGTCTTGCGGGAAGGGCTTCTCGCGCCAGGAGAACCTGGATGAGCATATACGCCGAGTGCATCCCGCGCCCAACGTTACTGCGTAACCCTCTCCTAGTGTCCTCAGACATGGGTATGAAAGGGGGTAGATCGCGGAAAGCTAATAAATGTTAGCTCTTAGCAGACTCTAGCAAAGTTATCATCTATCAATAGTACGTAGATCCTGCATTCGTTCAAGTCAAGTAGTTTTTAGAATGTACAAAGAGTCTGAATGTTTAACAAGCTTCGCAGTCTAAGTGTTGCATGTTCTCAAGCACTCAAGATCTCTTATGAACAAACACTGGCAACTCCTGCACCTTGTAATGGAAACCTTCTCTGATCTCAGATCCATCATCTAGAAAAACGCGGCGATACTCAAATCTCCTGAACAGCGTTGCAACTGTCTTCTTCAATTCCATGAAAGCAACCTGTGCTGTGTTAGTATTATACACTTCAAGCATCCATTCAACGAACTCACGTTTCTCCCAATACAAGCTCTGGGTCCATAGCTGAATCCCAAGAATGCCTTCTCAAGCTCTGCTTTATTCTTGCCCTCCCACCTCTCCGGCACGAAGTCCAGCGCATTGCTTCCCCAAACCCTCGAGTCTCGATGAGTAGTGTAAGTAGGCGTGCTCAACACCGTTCCTTCCTCAAAGAACTCTCCACAAACTTTCATTCCACCTTTCGAAACGACTCGAGGAAGACCTACCGAGACTGTTGTCCGAAGACGGAGAGTCTCGCAGATAACTCCATTCACGTACGGCAAGTCTTTGCACTCTCCCCATTCCGCAACCCAATCAGGTGGCAGAGGCGACGGAAACGCTGTGTCCAATTCCTCCTGAAGTTTTGCAAGTTTGGCAGGGTGAAGCATCATCATGTCAATCAGATGGGTGATTGTATTTCCTGTTGTGTCACTTCCGGCGATCAGCTGCGTGAGAGCTTCGGCTTTGATCTCATTATCTGGGAGCGAGGCGCCGGTATCTGGATCCGAAGCTGCGAAGAGGTAGTGAAGGATGTCTTTCCGGCCTTGTTCTGCTCCATCTGCTTTGCGTTTGTCGACCGCTGCTATGCCGATTTTGCCAAGTGCTGCGGCAGCTTTGGAGCCGGTGCTGAAGAAGGGGTCGAAGAAGAAGTATGGTGTCCATGCTGAGCGGAGTCATGAGCAGGGAGATATTGGAAGACTGGATGGGTGTCTTACTCTTGATCCAAGGCATTTGGCCTACAGTTGCACACCATTCTCCACGGTCACGGAGCTTGACGATGAAACCCATTTTATCGTAACCAGCTGCTGTGAAACCAAAGGAACTTCCGAATGCCTATCCAGTTCATCATCAGCCGCATCTCTCGAAATAAGCTTTCAGCAAGCACTCACCAGATCACCGATGATATCAAAAGCCAAGAATGCAGACCACTTCGCCGCATCGAATGCTGCCTCTCCTTTGCGTTGTCGCTTTGCAATTTCTTGATCAGTCTTTCCCAACTCGACATAAACACCAGCTTTCCCATGCTCAACAAGTTCTTCCATTTGATGTCCGTACACTGCCAATGCTTTGGTGATATATGACTCAAAGCCGAGCATGGATTTAGGGCTGAACATATGAGCAACAATCTTGCGCTTGCGGCTGTGCTTTGCTCTATCTCGGGTGGTGAAGATGTTGTCTTGGATATTGTCGAAGGCATAGTAGAAGTCTGATTTTAAGAAACCGTTTCCGTGACCCATGACGTCCTGTCATTGTTGTTAGCGAAGACCGATAGGTAGGTGGAAGAGGTAGTACTCTGATGCTGTCTGGATGTGCAACGCTGACATGGTTTGGAGCTACGCGGACGAAGTCTCCGTGTTTCTGATGTTGCTCATGAATTGTGAGAGAGATTCGATGTTTTCTAGAGAAAGTCAGTGATTAATTCTCTGAAAACTAGGAGGGTAATCGATGGCAATGACTTACCTGGCTTGCAACAACATCCAGAAGTCAGAGAATTTTCCGACCAGTGGTCCCGGGAATCGATTGAGTCCATTGACGTTCTGGAAGTATGGATGAAGCCAAAATGACTACAACTCTTTGTTTAGCAATGTCAAAGTAGACCTAGAAAGGGGTCAACCAACAGCAGAAAGTAAGAAAAAGATGCCGCCCAATGCCCAGAAAGGGACATTAAGTGCCGCGTTAGAGATAGACTCCAAGATACTCATCTTCAGTCAGTGACTTGGAATTAAGAATGAAGAAAGATCTTCGAAGTCTCCATTGGAAATCATGTGCTTATCAATGAAACAGGATACGTGCTTGAGGATTCTCAATTGCCATTCCCCCACTTCTGCGCCTCACTCTTGGAGTCCAGCCACGAGCAGAATGCTGCCTTCGAGGAAGGAGATATCGATTGTCAGCATATCCCGTTATTCCCGGTCAAATCCGTACCTTGCAGAGACTCTTGAGCAACGAATCCTTATCTCTGGACCTGCGTCTAGACCATGCACCTCAAAGGTGGGGTTGTACCTAAAGGTGAGAAGTGGAGGGAGAGATGCGGCACAATATCTTCTAGCTGGGTTTGAATTTGAGACTACTTTTGCTATACTGCGTACCTTATCATTAGCATTGATGCTGCTGTGCTTCAGTCGAAAGCCCATGTGATGAGGTCGTAGAAGTGGAATCCGGAAAACTTGAAACTGACTGCTCAGACAAAAACGAGAATGTCTTCCAATCCTAAGCTCAAAGTGAGTACTTTATGAAAGACTGTACAGAAAAGGTTTTGTACTGAGAAACACAAAGATCATCGTTATAGGTGCCGGCCTTGGAGATGTAGGAGCCGCAATATCATGTCTCCTAGCAGGCAACTCAATAGTCCACATCCTCGAAGGAGCCACCGAAGTAGGAGAAGTAAATCCCCCCTCGATCCCACCCAGACATCGCATTAACGAACAACTAGATTGGAGCAGGTATCCAAGTCCTCCCCAACTCCTCAAAAGTACTCAAATACTGGGGACTTTAGAAAGCACTCTCAGCACACGCCTCAAATCCAAAATGCGCAAACTTAATCAGTTGGAAAGGCACTCCTTTAAGCAGTCTCGACTTCAGCACCAGTGCTGCGAAATATCCGGGAACTTGCTATTGGGATTTCCATAGAGCAGATCTCCATCGAGTACTGATTGATCGAGCCATTGAGCTGGGTGCGACTATGGAATGTAATGCGAGAGTGATTGATGTCAAATGCAATGAGAGAGATAACACTGCAACGGTGGTGTTGGCTGATGGGAGAGATATGACGGCTGATTTGGTGATTGGTGCTGATGGGATTCATTCGAGGATGAGGGAGGTGTTGGTGGGGAAGAAGCAGCCGCCTACTAGGACGGGGGATCTGGCTTATAGGTTGTTGTTGGATGCGAGGAAATTGATGGAAGATCCAGATTTGGCGCCTCTCGTTCCTGCTGGAGAGGTCAATTATTGGATTGGGCCAGGTGCTCATGTTGGTACGTCTGATTGTGCACTTACAATGTTCCTGATCCAGCTGATGACCTTGGCCATGCAGTCACATATATGCTGCGAAATGCAACCCTCTGTAACATGGTTCTCCTCGTCCCAGACGATATGCCAGAAGACGGCCCCTCAACCATCGCAGGCAACGTAGAAGAAATGCGGTCCCTCTTCACAGAATGGGATCCACGAATATCAAAACTCCTAGCCCTCTGCGAAAACGTCCAGCGCTGGCGACTCTGCATAGTCCAACCCCTAGACTCCTGGTACCACCCCAGCGGCTCCTTCGTCTTACTCGGAGACTCTGTTCACGCCACATTGCCGTATCTCGCTTCCGGAGCTGGAATGTCTTTTGAAGATGCTGCTGTACTTGGAGAATGTCTTAGGAGATTGAAAGGTAAGAGCGTGGAGGAGAAGTTGTTTGCATTGAAGGTGTATCAAGCTTGTAGGAAGGAGAGGACGGAGATGATTGTTGAGAGAGGGAATTTGCAGCAGATTTTGTATCATCTTGATGATGGGGAAGAGCAGGTGGAAAGGGATAGGAAGATTAGAGCTAATGGGGTGGCGGTGAGTGATGCTGAGATGGAGGAGGGTGAGGCGCTGGTGTGGAGAGATCCTGTGTTGGCGCCGAAGTTGTTGGGTTATGATCATTTGGAAGATGTAAGTCATTTGAGTGACGTCTCCAAGCTTCACCAGTCTTCTGTACTAACAGCTTGCTTTTTAGGTTGCTAAGTACTGGAATGCTTTGAGTCGTGAAAGTTCTAAACTCTGAGAGATATTGTCTGCCAGAAGGGACTCACTTAGGGCTGCGCAACAAAAAGTTCTGGATGGTTCGCGTTATCTGCAGATACAATAGAGCATGGAGTAATCGAAGTTGTAGAAAGCAGCACTTGCTGACCCAGGAGCAAGGATGTATATACATGAGAGAAGACTTCATTCATCGTGAGAGAAGTGTGTAGACATCTAGCAGCCAGAATCTACAACGAACGCCAAACACAAACCCACCTGTTATGACAACCCAACGCCCTCAATGCTAAACAATCAACACATGGTATAGATACACATTTACACGCGCTTCCTCGCATCAGTAGCAGCATTCTGAGCAGCCTGCTCCTGCCTCTGCCTCATCTGCTGACTCCTCATCTCCTCCAGCGCAGCCAACTTCTGCTCCTTCATCCTCCTATGCCTCTCTCTCGTCTCCGCTCTCCCAGCCTCCAACTCACTATGCACTAACGCCCTATCCAGATCCTCATCTCTCCAATTCCTACCTCGACGTCCGCCTTCACCCCACATGCTTACACGCTGGACTTTCCGGAGCTTGTGAAGACCGTACGTACAGACAAAAGCGGTGAGGACGAAAGCCCAGCCTGTTACGCCCATGAAGCCGAAGTCGGATTCTTCGATGAAGTTTTTGAGATTCATGCCGTAGAGTGCGGCGACGAGAGCGCCGGAGCCCATGCCGAGGGTGCCGATGGAGAATTTGAGGTCAAGGACCATGAGGGAGTTGCGGTTTGCGTCTAGGATTGCTTTGACGCTGGCACGAATTAGTAGGTGTGATGATGGGAAGAAATGGAGGCTTACATCTCTTCTGTGTTGCGGATATTGGAGACCAAGTTCCCAGATTCTTGAACGATCTCGTCGCAGAGCTTGTGATAGGATTCAAGAAGCATCTCAACTTCAGTGTGGTCATCCTCTCCGCGTAGCAAGTCATGGCTCTTCTCTGTCAAGTACATAGCTGCGAGATCATCATCCGCTTCCAATAGCTCGTCGATGGCGTCTCGAACTAGCTTTGCTTTCTGCTCGAATGTGCCCAACTTCTTAGAGTAGATGAGAAGCATTCGTAGCTTGTCCCGGTCGATATCTTCTTCTAGCTCTCTCAGCACTCTCACAACTGGTTTCCTAACTCCTTCAAATTCCGTCTCCAAGCTCGTGATGACAGAAATAAGAACCGATTCCAGAGCACGAAATTCGTAAGGGAGCCCTCCTGCCGAAGGAGAATTCTGCTTTTGCCGAAGCTTGTCTTCCAAGTCGTATATGAAGGCAGATTGGTTGTATGAATCCGTAGTGCCATATGCATCAAAGACCAGGACTCGATTGGACTTTATAAGAACTCGAAGATGGAGGAGATTGATCAGGATAGCTGAAGGCCGGACAAGAATGTGAGGTAGAAGACTTGAATCAATCTTCCTCAAATCACGAGGAAGAAGTCCATACTGTAGCCAACAATTAGCATTGCCACCGAACCTTCAATCCATTCCAACATACCTTTGCAATCAACTCGCTCTTCTTAAACTCCCCACTCGCCAAAACCACATTCCCATTCTCGTCCAATTCCGTACACCTCAATTTCGGCTGTGCAGCAGCTTTAGCAGAAATATGTCTCCCGAGACTGAACATCGAAGTGTCGTTCCCATCCTCAGACCCGAGTAAATGCGAGGGTAAATCGTCTGGTTGTAGAGGTCTCCCGCCTTTCGAAGATGTCACGCCCCATAACCTCTTATACCACTTTTGGTTCCATTTCCGAGGACCTGTGGAAGCTGTCCTTTGCGCTGTCAACGGGCCTGTGTATCCAAGTCTTTTATTCCTAGCTCCATTGTGAGTTTCACTCCCATTTGCAGGTAACTTCTTCGTAGAGCTATTCGTCCTGGGCCACAATGAATCGAAATTCAGAAACCCGGCTTCAACAGTCGCCCGTCGCGGCACAGTCGTAGACAATCGTCTTGTCTTGGGAGCTACCGCACATAGCTTCGGTGTTCGGAGTGCATGGTCGAAGTGGGCGCTGGGACTGAAGAAGCAGATGTCGGATTGGATTCGAAGATATTCTAGGAGGGAGGAGGATGGTGCACGTAGAGCGGACCGCATAGCAGCTGTGAGAGAGCCTGCTTGTCTGCGTGGACGCGGGCGATTGCTGCAGAGACGACGGTCATTGTTCTGATCAAAAACTTGAAGCTGGGATGTATGGGTAATTGTCGGGCCGGAATGGCGTCATGTGATGCGGCTAACTTTCAGGGGGTCTTCGGTTGTTTATCCTAGTCTTGACGGTTCTCAAGCTGCTGTTAAGTAGAATGTCTGTGGTTTGTTTAGATGTTGGTCTATTTACCGTCTTGATTTCATATTGGGACATTGAAAACTCATCATTGTCCAAAGAACCAAGAAGATATTAAATACCTTCCAATATCAAGACTGGTTTTGCACAACGGTACAGGACATCCAGTCAGTTTGTTGTATGGAAGGAGGATTCCACCTTAGAAGGAACCCTTCAAATTTAGAGCTGACATCTGTCCAGGCCAATTATCAGCCTTCTCAGTCTAGGGAGCGGTCTCCTAATTCCAAAAGATCGAATCCAGATGTTGAGTTCCCCAAGCTATAGTCTTGAGACCCTCATCCACATAAAGGCACTCAACTCATGATACCGAGGAACAGAAGTATGAACGTTAATACTATATAAGGTTATAAAGATCCGCGATAGGACGTATATTAAGTTCTGCTTTAAAAAGGTAGTTTAAAGTAAGAATTTCGTAATATTTAAAGGTATAGATTAATTAAGTACGTAGTTTCAATCATTTTCTGAATGAATTGCCGGCTACCTGGGTCGATTTAGACGAGGCGCCGATAGGAGTCAAGTGTCGTTGTTCGTGTAGGATGGGTTGGTTGAGAAAGGAGGCGCTAAAATTAGGTGGTTCGCTTAATTGAGGGATGTGATTTTCACTGGGATTGCGTGGACCACTCGATTCGAGGGGTGTCGCATACGATTGGTGTGACAAGGCTGTTACAGGTGAGCCTTACGGGCGGTGAGAAATCGTTCGATACAATGGTGGAGGTCGTTTGAGAGGCAAAGCACGTGGGAATTGAGGGGAAACCTAGAAGAGACTTGGTGTGTTTCATATCACGTGAAGGGTAACGGAGTTCGAGCTTTGATGTTGGTGGCAGAAGGATGCATAGTGACGACAATTATACAGATGACCTTGGGATTAATGAATGAAACAACTCGAGATGAACTGCTCTTAATACGGGTAATAAAGGTGTCGTGTGGCTGCTTAGAGTTTCGGGAGGCTTGGTCTGGAAAAGGAGAGATTTGAGGAAGCGTGGGAGCAAAAAAACAGCAAACGCGGGTCGGGGTGGAATGTTTTTTCATATTTACGAATGCGCATGGTACATTCAGAGGATTTGAATGACGGAATAATGAAATTGCAGGAGTGTCTTCGAACTGCGGTGAGAATCGCATGGTCAAGGTTCGATCAAGACTTTGAAGACAAGGCTTTGAGGATGGAATGTATTAAAGTTAAGCTTTCTTGCACGTGTGGAGGAAATGAAGCTAGCAAAAAGTTCACATTTCTGAACCAGCCTGCTTGCATTCGGGGTGAGTGACGAGATTTAGGAGGACCTGATAGACGGGAAATTCTATGACATCGAAATTGAGATAGACTTCATGGCTTGACAGAGTGAGAAGTGAAGGTGGGGAGAAAGACATCGTGCTTCGAAATTGCCTGATTCGGCCCAAAACACGTCTCACCACCTTTTTCGAACCCATATGACATCCCATTTCTTCTTTCTCAACAATGCAAACATCTGACCGCCAACCATACGCTATTCATCCCGAGAGTATCTTTTGACTTTCTTACCAAACGTGTCATGTTCAACTTCTTGACGTATCGGTGAACATTTCATGACGCCGAGAGGAGTGTCCGGCCCCATAAGATACCGCATTTCGTTCACCGACGGTTCGCGCACACGCACAATCAATTGACGAAACACACAGCATCTTGACGGAACAAGCAGCGAATTATTCCATAGGAACTCGAGTCTTCAAGTGTTCGAGTTCGGTCTCACTTTGATATTCAACATCGGAGTCTCACCGATCAATCCCGCTCTCCACCGAGATCTCCGCCCTATGGCCCCTATCGCTGCCTTGCGCCAAGTCACGTGGAATCCACTTTCGCTCATTTTAAATCATTTCGTTGGCTCGGCCTGGCGTGGCGCTTACCACATTAGCGTTGGTAGCGGGACCGCACTCGAGCTTGCCCTGAAGGGTTCTTAAAAGGCGACTTCCTCTCAAAAGAGAAACCACTTGACCTCTTTGGTTTTTTGCATTGAAACGCGTCGAGACAGACCCGAGAGCAACCAATTCATCCCTGCACGTCGACAGCAAGCAGCACAAGCAATTCGATTCGAGGTCGAGATTCCGCGAAGGAGTGGAAAAGGAAATAAACACGCATCCAAGAAAGGTACGTCGCCGTCAGGTTCAATTTCTACATATGTTTGTCGGTCGCACTCGCACTTCTTCCCCCCTCCATCACGACACTGCCGTTCTCCTTTCGCGCAAACACTCGGGGCAGCAGCAACCATTGAAAGACCAAACCCTTCTGGGGCGCGTCTACTTCCATCGAGTATCAAAATGGCGATCTCCGTCCCCTGACAGGGTTGGCGTCAACCCCTCCTTCACCGTCCTCGAGAGACGTGTTGCGACAAGAGGCAGCGGTATCGACAGAACAATCGCATGTGCGCATTGTTTATCGAGTCGCGATCGCAGCAGTGCTGGGTCGAAGTGCGTCCCCTCGTCCAGATTAACGCGTATATTGGCAAGTCGCACAAAGTGTTGGTACCGACATCCTCCCCTTGATGCTTCTCTTACGAGGCTTCGTCTGATCTCGAGGTCGCGGTCTCGCGTGCGCCCTCCCTCAATTTACAGAGCGCACCGCAGTTGGTTGCATATCTCGCACCAGCCTCCTGCCTCAAAACAGAACAGAACAGACGTTTGCCGAGGACCATCCGCTCCTTCACCCCAGCAAGTTCAGCAGCACTGAACGAAGGAGCACCATGCAGGGCCTTCGCCAAGTCGAACGCCCTACGCCTGCACACGCCTCGCCACCAACAGCAAAGGCACAGCAGCGGAGTCAGCCTTTTCAGCAGTCGATACGGGTTTCGATACATCGACCTCCACCTCCACCTCCACCGTCCTTCCACCACTCACAGCGCCCCAACCACCCCAGAAATCCGGGTGTCTCTGTCGTCGGCCGCACTGAGGCCCGCATCCAGCACATCTGGTCTTCCGGGCTCCCCAAGAACCACCAAAGTCCACAAGCTTTGCTCTGCCCCAGCCTCCGCTCATCTTTCCTTGCAGTTATTCGCCTGTGCTTCTCAATCTATTCTTCTTTCTGTCATCCCGCACCCGCACCGCAGCCCTCACCTTGCCTGATCAATCATTAATCCCACTGTTTGTATTCAGGTTCCAAGGAAAAACATCCTAACCGGTCGCAAACGCCTCCAGTCGAATCCAGTCGAATCCAGCCGACATCCAAACAGTTGGCTGAATTTACTCGGTTCTACCCTTCACGCCAACCTCAATCCAGTCTTTCGCGACCAGGTATCTGCGACAACCAGGACAACAGCCTCCACTCCCCATAAGCAGTAAGGCCATCGGCACGCAACTCAAAAGAGTCATTCTCGTCATACCTTACAGACCTTATCACAATGGCCGATATTACCGACCAACACGACCAAGGTTCGCCATCTGCCCTCGATGAGCATGCCGTTGGTAATGGCAACTCAATCGAAAGTCGCGGTGTCAAGCGCCAGCGTCCCTCGACCGCCGACGACGACGATGATGACGATGACAAGCCCGGACGCGAGCGCAGAAAGATTGAGATCAAGTTCATCACAGACAAGTCGCGTCGTCACATCACCTTCTCAAAGCGCAAAGCTGGTATCATGAAGAAGGTGGGTTTCAATTGCTTCCTTTTACGCGTCGGCGCGCCAATTGCGGTCGCGTTTTGATTGAAGAACCCCTACTGATTGTTTACATCCAGGCCTACGAACTCTCCGTCCTCACTGGCACCCAAGTTCTTCTCCTCGTTGTCTCTGAGACCGGTCTTGTCTACACATTCACAACACCAAAGCTCCAACCTCTTGTCACCAAGGCAGAAGGAAAGAATTTGATTCAGGTACGGGGGGAACATCCGCCTTGTTTACATGAACGTTTACTAACATGGTATCAGGCCTGTCTCAATGCCCCAGAACCTCCTTCGAATGGCGAGAACGGTGTTGACGACCAAAACACGGCTGACTCTCCCGAGGAACCTACCCCGCAACATCTTCCACAACAGAACCGCATGCCGCAACAAACACAAAACATGCACCCAGGCTATATGCCGCAGACCATCGAGCAGCAGCAGCAGGCCCTTGCATACCAGAACTATGTTGCGCAACAACAAAGAGGCGGTGGTTATCCAATGCCACCTCAGGCGGGCATTCCTCAACAACATTCGCATCAAGCATAAACTTGACTCCTGCATCCCTAGTACACGGAAGAGGGCCTAGTCTTTAACGCTGATACCCGACACAATAATACCGTTCGTGTCTTGCGGGTCTCGAACCTCAAAACGTTGCTTGTTCGATTGGTGTCTGGTGTCGATTCATCTGGGTTTCCTTTTCTTTGACTTGCACAGAACGTCGTTTTCCACTTCTTTACAAAATCGAAACCTAAATGCGGATAATGGAATAATATGGCTCTCTTTTGAGAGGTTGATTGGGATGATGATGCAAGGTACTCTTGCGTCTCAGGGTGGTGGAAAGCATGCGATTGATAGCAGGAATGGGACCTGTCTCATTCGCCTCGTCATTGTCTTGGGGGTTGTTTGCTCTCGCTCATGCTCTGCCTGGCATTAGTCACTATGCTTTGGTCAGGAGTTCTCTTGCTCTCGGTTGGGGTGGGTGGTCCGGGTTGTTAGTCTCTCTCTCTGTACAGTACCAAACCTTCTCGGGCATCTCTATATGGTGAGGTGAATGCGATGATTATCAGTTAAGTTGTGCAACATGAGCTCTCTGTGATTTGCAACGGCGTGATATGTGTGAAGTTGAAGCATTGTCTTTGTGAAATTTGGTTGTTCACTTGGTGTCTTTGAACGTTGTGTTTTGAGTGAAGTCCCAACCCATGGCATTAATCTGCTTACTGGTTTTTCTTTCTGAATGTTGTGGTAACATTGTATTGCTTTATTGATTATTGCAAAATTAAGGTTCCATAGAGCATCTAAGTTCAAAGTTGAACTTCTGATTAGAAGGCGTTTGTTCCTTTGCTTGACCTACAACTACAAAAATTTCCACTCTACTCTATTAGCAGCAGGAGGGGTATCTAGATGTCGTTCTGTTTGAATGAGCCCGTGGATTATGTATTTACGATATTGAATCGATGAGCCAAAGATAAACAATTAGAGACTATTGAATCACGAGATCAAAACCTTCTGCAAGTATTTTGGTGATGATGCCTGTCCCTCTGCCTTGCTCTCTTTAGATCTCAGGTAGGACTGGGTGTGGTATGCACAAGTGAAAACAACTCTCTCATCCGATATTTGTCTACCCCTATTTTCACTGTTACTTTTATTTGAAGCGATTCAAGCAAACGAACCCCTTTCATATCCCGGTCGGTCACAAGACTCCCATTCCGAGTACCAGGAACAACTACAAACCAAACGTTGATTCATCCTATCCCAATGCCGTTCAATATACATGCAACAAGTTTAGGCCGCGCCGCGTGGCTTGTTTGCTTTTCCTTCATCCCATCTGGACATTCCAGATCTGGACTTCTTAGCAAGAACCCCTATTTTTATTTGAAGCATGCTTTTTGCGGGGTATCTTGGCCTTTGTTTTTTACACGTTGAACAAACAAGGCAGGGGTGACGGCCCCAGTGTTCGTTGCCACATTGTTGCATGGTGCAAGTGGCCTTTTCAGTAGTTGGTAAGCTTGGTGCATTGCATGTGTGCTGACTTGCAATGCAGCTCTCGTCTGCTTACTACATCCAACCTCACTATCCTCACATCTTCATTCTGCTTCCGCGAATGAGGATAATCTCAGAAGTCGTCTGCCAGCAATAGAATAACGAGAGAAACGAGAAGATATCTAAGAGAGGTTTCTCAACTAGTTAAACAACTGAGAGAAGTCGAAGACTCAAAACGCGGATAACAACTTCTAAATTTGAAAGCAAGATATCGCAATATATATCATTCAGGTACAATACCCCAGAGATGGGAAAAGGAGTACACAGACTAGCGAGAGGATGTACTTTGATCTTTGGTATGTGCAAAGGAAAGAGGTTGCACTTCTTCACGATTGTATCGGTTCTTCAAAACACTAAACATCTACAGAAAGCGCAACGCAGACGAGTAGACAGTTGCCCTTGATAGCCATCTGCCTCTCATGACAGCTAGAGAGATTTTCACAATGAAATCCGCTCATATGAGGTACGGAGTTATTTCCCAAATTTATCCTCCTGCACAAGTTCAGAGAACGAGGGTACGTCGGCAGCAGACTCTTCTCTGTCTTGAAGGTTTCGCCGTCAATCTCGATGAGGAGAAATGGGAGGTGAGAGCTCTTGGGTTCGTTATATGGAAAGGGGAACGTGATTGTGGTGCTTGTATGGGGTGAGGATCCGAGGTGGTCGTCTTTGGTTTGCATTTAGAGCTGAGAATCCGGAGATCGAGGAATGAGTGGATGTTTAGAAAAGTTAAGGGAATGTTTCCTACATCCCAAGCTCTCTACTTGGAGAGATCCGTGAGCTTAACCGCAGGAGCTTGATATTTTGGGTTTCATAGGGAGCCTTTGAACAGAAATCAGGCAGGAGGAATAATATCGTCCGAGGGTTCATTCATGTTGTACACAACCCTCCAAAATGCCTCGTCTAAAGACCTCGATCAAGTGATATCCTAGATAGCATAACGTACAATTTTCCCACTCGGAACCATGCCGTGTACCTCAACTCCAACGTTCATACTCCGTCTGACCGTGTTCATGTCCCCGGAACGCCATGCAACTTCCAACATAACAAAGTAAAGTAACAAATCTACCCCTGTCCAATCCAGAGCAAATGCAAGGATCTAGCCAGGTATTCCGTACACGTCTATCTATATAACACACCCTTCACACGCTTCCTGACGAAGGGCCTTCACCAGCACCAGAATCTGGATTCGGTCCAGGAGAGCCAGAAGAACCTGGCGGCCCTTTCCCACTCCCGTCTCGATGATCTTTGTTCCACCAACGCATTTTCCAGAACCCGCCTGTGGCGTCTTGGGAATGTGTTTTACGGCGTACAGGACGGGCGGTGAAGCCTGGAAAGCCGGTAGAACGTCTCCTCCTCCTTCTACCTAATGTGTCTCTTCGAAGTAAGGATGTGGTTTCGTCTGGGATGTGATCACTATCTCCATCTCCTTGTTTCACAGCTGAAGGGGGGAGGTGGATGGAAGCACTTCTTCGAGTTGGTAGTCTGGAAGGAGAGGGTGATTTCGTATTGTCGTCTTCGAGTTCACCCCAGATCTCGTCTGCTTCTGTTAAGCGGGCTGATTTTCGAACATTTCGAGTTGCTCCTAGCACGGTGTCCATCTTCGTTTTGGGAGTCATTGGATCGTCATTCAAGAGAGCTTGATGTTGGGCTCCGATAGCTGCTTCTTCATCTGCGCCTAATTCATCTGAGTACTCGTCATTGTCCGTGTCTTCTACCAAACCCAGACCTGGTGCCAAGGCACTTTGTGCGACTGCTGGCTGCGTCTGCTCGTCTGAAAGTCGCCAGGAGAGAGCAAGTACGCCAGAGAGGAGGATGATTGTCCCGAGGGCGATGAGTCCCCCGTGGAGAGCGGAGAGGCGGTCTGTCTGTTTGAAGTAGATGAGCCCGTCAAGGATGGCTATTATGTTGTAGATGCAGAAGACGAGAGGGTAGAGGACGGAAGTCGAGACAAGCTTGAGTCCGCGGTGGAGGTAGTAAAGTTGTGTGAGGGCGAGGACAATAAGGCTGAGGAGAATAGCCCATGATTGCCAGTGGTTGAATTGATTGACTCGGTCAACAATTGTACGTACGAGGAGTTCGACTGCTGATTTTGCAACGAGCAGAGAGTGTGCTGATAGAATGCCACTTATGCATCCGTATGCTAGGCCTCGGAAGAGTCGTATTCGAGGACTTGAGGATATGCTTGGTATTCGGGAGAGGAATCCTGCTATTGCGATTATAGCCACCACCAAAAGAAGTTGCAGCATCATCCAAACCACGAATGTTTTCCGTACCAGCAGAATCAGCAACTGATCCAGAGAGTGTGCCGGCTCGGGTATTGCCCCAAAGATTGCAATTAGTATTGCTCCACTTGAAACCAGAAGTGTTCCTCCTAAAGACCAGCGTGTGAATGGTTCCCCCAGAATGACGGTGGCGCAAATCGAATTGAAGACCAGCCCCGAAGCTTGTAAAGTTGAAAGAACGGGCAACGGCAGAGTCGTTATCTGAATTGTACTCCCGACCAAATTGGATATGATAAACATCGCCATGCCCAGCTGCCATCGCCGCCTCCTATATGGTGGTCGTCGTACATCGTAGGGGTCTTTCTCGTCTTCTAGCAGATGTGATTTTCGTTGCAGAGTAAGTCCTAGACTTTGCACACTCGTAGACAACAGTCCGACTAAAATACCGATCTAGAAAAAAGTTAGTCGTGAGTTGTGAAAGGGGGCGACTTCGAAGAGTGACTTACTGCTACGCTTCCTCCTGGCGACAGGTCGCCAAGGTTTCCCATCACGCTGTGACAGTGTCGCAAGGATTCATTTGGGGAGATTAATGGTGTAACGGCGAGATGAGGATAGTTGTCGGATCGTGGGATATGGCTTGATTTCGTGAGAGGTGACCGTTTAGCATGGATTCGTTCTGAATGTACTCGCGGTCAAGGTCGACTGACCTGCGTCTCGCTTGGGTACAGCCGCTTTAGCAGGAGGCATATTGAGAACAGACTTGACACTTTAAATTCTGTTAATGTCCGTTTTCGTTACGAATAACATGGAATGCAAGGAATTCTGCATAAGCAAAACTAGACGATCTCGTTTTGTAGTACAACGCAATTCAATTCATTCATTTCTGTGCAACCCCAGATTGAATCAGTGTCATGTGATTGAGGCGCTAATCACCGTCAAGGTTTAGATCGCAGCTTCCCTTATCGCTCGCTGCAGCTCAAGCTCTCAAGTCAACATCACAGCTCTGCCCAGCAGCACCCAGCTCCCCTCCAAGCTGCCACCACCCCAACCACCAAGATGTCTCAATCCCACGCCTTGTCCGACGACCAAGTACATCTCTCCCGTCCTCCAAAACTCCCCAGAAACTCAATTACTAACCCAGACAACCATGGCAGGTCGGACAAGAGCTCAAGAAAATGACTGCCTTCATCAAGCAAGAAGCTATGGAAAAAGGCCGCGAAATAGAAATCAAAGCCGACGAAGAATTCGCCATCGAGAAATCGAAACTCGTCCGTCAAGAAACACAAGCTATCGACACCACCTACGAGAAGAAATTCAAGCAAGCACAGATGTCTCAACAGATCACCCGCTCCACCGTTGCCAACAAGACTCGTCTCAAGGTTCTTTCCGCTCGCCAAGAATTGCTTGATGGGATCTTCGAGGCGGCGGAGAAGAAGCTGGGTGAGGCGACGAAGGATAAGGGGAAGTATGAGAATATTCTGAAGAATTTGGCACTGGAAGGTTTCTATGCGTTGAATGAGAGGAAGGTGCAGGTTAGGGCGAGGAAGGCGGATTATGAGGTTGTGAAGAAGGCGTTGAAGGGGGCGTGTGAGGAGTATAAGAAGAACGTTAGGAAGGATATTGAGGCTACGGTTGATGAGGCAAATCCGCTGCCTGAGGGAAGGTGAGTTTTCTTGTTTTGTAGTGGAGTGGAAGATAAGCTAATTGGAAGCAGTGCTGGTGGTCTCTCGATTGTGGGTGGTGGTGGAAAGATTGATATCAACAATACTTTTGAGGAGAGATTGAAGTTGTTGCAAGATAGCTCTCTGCCGGCAGTACGAACCACACTATTCGGCATAAACGAGAACAGAAAGTTCTATGACTAGAGGGACTTGCTTGGGAATTGGGAGCTTGTGGTTTGGAAGGGCATTGGGATGCTGAGCATGGGTTAGCTGCACATTGTTTAAGGCTCTGTAGAGCTGTAGAAAGTGTATGATAAAATGAACCTTTCGGGGCTTCATTCCGAAGATTCCCTACAATGAACTTCGTCTTTCACATGTACAAGTCTGGGTTGGGTATCCTCGAATTACATTTCTTTCGACTCCTACTTATTGACACTATTATTACTGATATTCTTCATCCTAGACACGAAGCTTGCCATGCCCTTCTTCTCTGACTGCATGTCCTCTTCCTTCCTTCCCTTGTCGGGGTCAAACCAGGTATGCGTAGGCCTGCGTTTGGTTCTTAGGGTCTCTTTTATCCGATCACTGACCAAGTCCAACATCTCCCTGGCTTCACTTCTTGAGATGAAACCGGCTCCAGGTTGTCCGATACCAGTCAGAATATCTTTCAGGGCAGTGCTGAGATTTTCAACATCGTCATTGAACTTCTTCTCAACCACGGGATCAGAGAGATCAAGTTTCGTTGAGCGACCGTCGTCGAGAGCAATGTCCATGAGCATCACGAGAGCTTTGAGTTCTACGTAGTCTGTTTTGGGGCCAGTAGCAAAGGCGGGGTCATACAGGCGGTTGGTGAATTTGTCCAGGTCCATTATGGAGTGTGAATGGCTCTTTGCGTACTCGACGTCATTGAAGTAGAAGCACATGGCCAGCCTTCTCCTGAGGTCATGTGTGCGGGGATGAATGGAGGAGATTACTTGGACCATTTGGAGGCGAAGAATGTGTTCCTCGACAGAAACGAAGAGCACATTACACATCTGGGCACACTGCAGATCCATTAGCGAGGGTTTGAAAGAGCTGATGATGCACCTACACATGTATCCCACTCTTCCTCGTTAGCGAAACTCAAGCAAAGCCGGTTAGTGGTTTCTTGGACCGCGTCCAATATGTCAATGTTTTCACATACAACTCTGTCCATGCTCATTCGCAGTAATATGCAAATGACACACATTTTTGTTGCCGACTGCAAGTATCTGGAGAGACGGCCAAGAAGCTTGATGACGGAGAGCAAATTTGCCCAATCTCGATGGGCGTATGGTGTATCGATTTTCTGCACTGGTTTTATCTTCTCAGTGACAATGGTCGCCTGGTATGCTGCTGATGCTCCAAGATTGATGAACAGCGTCTGTATCAGTTTTGGGTCTACTAGGCGTCCAACTTGCTCAGAAGAAGCTTTCAATATGTTGATGTATGAATTGCGAAGCGGTTCGCCTGAGTCGTAGCATATCTCATCCAGCATCCACAGAAACAGCTCATCCGGTAGTTGCTTGCCGAACGCAACCATGGCTTCAGCAAAGCCAGAGATGAACGTTTGATACCTCGCATTCGGGTCCACAAGTTCAGCCTGCCAGCTCTCTGGAATAGAAGCAACTGGAAAAGGAGTTTGTCTGGCTGGCGATGTGTGGGTGTCGAAGAAGTACCAACGGCTCTCTCCCACAGTAGCTTCCGTTCTCTCTAAGGCGCGCTTAACTTTGTTGGCACCACCATCCTCTCTCTCACCTACAACAGATTCCAACAATGTCTCGTGTGAGAACTTGGATGGCTTGGTAGCATTCTCACCGTGGAACATGGGGTGATTTTCGTCATTCTTGTTCCGAGCCTCAAGCATTGCCTTGACTCTCTTGGAACTAGCTTCAGTGGCTTCATCTTCCTCCACATGACTGACGAGTGTTTTCAGGTCGTACTTGTATTTTGGCAACACTGCCAATGGTGATGAATGAAAATCAAAGACGCTTTTCTGTTTCTTCGAGGCAGCGGCAGATGTAGATGGTGTCTGGCCATCGTTTGCCTGTCTGGTTCGATTAGAGGTATTCTTAGCCAACCAGGATCCGAGATCCTCCAGAGAGCTGTCCGAATCTTCATCCTCATTGTCAGAGTTTTGAATGACTCGTTCCTTGTCGAAGCTTTTGGACAATGACAAGGGCACATCTTCTCTGTCTGGGGGATCAGACACAACACTGCTGGGCGTCGGGGATAAGCTCAGAGACCGGTCCCGCTGATCTGAAGTCTTGGATGCCGAGGATGGTGTCTGAGCCATTTGAGGCTTCGAGATTGCTGGTCCAGGTGAATTTGAGGCTCTCATTGTCGGTACCGTCCCATCTGAGACTTGGGGTGCTGGGGATGTCCTAGAAACAGAAGATGACTGAAGTGCTGGTGCCGGAGGCTTCACGACGGGTTGAGCAGGCTTGAAAAAGTCGCGAATCGACTTGTTCGACTTGTTCGACATGGTTGCGAGGATGCGAGGGTTGAATCGGACGATATCACGTTGTGGATGGCCTATAGCATGTTGCTATGTCGTAAGGGCTGTCGTCGTGAATGCGACGCGAATTCGCGTCGCGCTTTTTCCAACGATCACGTGGAATTTAGAAGAACTCGCGGGAGCACTCGTCATCTCGAGATTTATCGAAGAACAAGGATATATTTTCGGAATGGCATTACGAGATGAATTATGAACGAGGTTTCACACGAATAGCCTGAGGATAAAGACGATGCAAGGCTGCGGCGGGTTTGGTTCTTCCAGCTTTCTCCTTGTCTCAAGGTTGTTTGACTCCTGACCGAGCTCAAGATTTTCATCGAGAACTTGATTCGTCGGGTCGCTCCTGTCAAAGCAGCTCCGACTGCTTGGGAAGTTGAATAAAATAAAAAAAGGGAATTTCGGGAGATCTTGACCATTCACATCCGCCTTTCATATATTTGTCAGGCTCGCTCATCGGCCCTTGAAAGAGACGGCCAAGGCTCTTGGCATTGTCCGTTCCTCCACGCCGTACCGGAATCGGATTTCACAGTCCGTCCAGAGTTAAATGAAGCAATACGGCTCGATACGATTCCCATTGATGTGTACGTGGAGGTGCCCATTTGGGAGAGGAGACGAGTCTTTCCAAGCCGCGAGACCCTGCATATTGAGGGGCACGCAATTTGTGGCCATCGTGAACAGCGCTGCGACGCGAGCCCCTTTTGAAGTCCAAGAACACACAAAGCTCACAGGATGCTGCATCTCCAGTGCGTTTCTTGATGGAGGTTTTCGTGTTTTATGCTTACTCCGGCGGCCGTCAATTGGATAGCATCAGCCCTGGATTTGGACCGGCTCGTCAGTGGCTGTGGGAGAGAGCCAGAACTCGCCGGTCCATTCACCAAAGGGGGCCTTGATTACTGTAAGAAAAGATCCCTTCATCGGTGAGATCGTGTAAGCAAGCAGCCATAGAACGCTGCGCTGTGCCCGAACGTGTGTTGATGTTGCTGATCAAGCGGCCATGTGTACCTGCCGGAAGGAAGGCGGTGTTCCTTCTCGAAGCAAAGTAATTGAACCATTCAACCAACTCCCAAAAATACCTCTCCATCACAAAACCGTGAGATCCGTAAACTTCCTTTCATCTCAAGATCGCATCCTTTGCAAAGTCCGTCATCAATTGCGGGTACGGGTTTCGGGGGAAGGAAAACGCCAGCCAACCGTCCGCCACTGCTGGTGCTGAGTAACCATCTCGCAGGGGACTTCCTCAGAGCGCCAAACATTCTACCCTCCAACACACAACCAGTTCAGCCCCTTCCTTGCTACTCAATTCAATTGTCCCCTCCGACAATCCCGCAGGCCTTTGATATCGCTACGGCCGACTCGCCTTCGCAGTCTCCTCTCTCCTGCTGAGCGCCCTGAAGATATTCTCGAAGCGACGCGATCCCGACTTATCCGGTCTCCATAGTACCTAGTGCGAAATTCCCGCTGGAGTCTTTTGGATCGTCAACACTCGAGGACAACTTGCCACATACACGATAGAAGGTTCGAAATCGAATACATGCTGGACAAGAGATACTTTTACTCGCAGCAGGAAGACATTTGAGGGCTGCGGTCGGAGAACGCTGGAGGACAAGTTGTTTCTCCCCGAGGGGGCCTCGCCCATTCTCACCTCCTAACTCATCGCCATGGCACTCTCTGCCTATTCAGAACCGGAAGATGCACCCAATCCTACGAAGAAGTTAAGATGGGCGACACAGAGGTTAAAGGGCAAGAGCGGGAACAAGAAGCGAGGGTCGATATTGGGACGATTAGGTCATAAAAGCTCGCAGAGCAGCGAGAAGAAAAGGGATTCAGCTGGTGCGGATTCGATGGGAACTGATCTTGGTGGAATTACGGAAGAACCAGAACCTGGCGACGACGAGTCCACAGGAAATGCAGAAATTGATCGTGATGGACAGGGTCCACGAACAGTCTACTTCAACCAACCTCTACCGCCAGATGCCGTGGACGAGCAGGGTCATCCACTCAAACATTACCGGAGAAACAAGGTCAGGACGGCGAAATACACACCTCTCAGTTTCGTACCAAAGAATCTGTGGTATCAATTCCACAACATTGCCAATGTTTACTTCTTATTCCTTATCATCTTGACAGTAAGTTAGAAATTGCCTTTGCTCACTCCTATGCTAATATCTTTGTAGTTCTTTAGCATCTTTGGTGCATCCAATCCAGGACTGAATGCTGTACCGCTGATCGTCATTGTCGTTATCACAGCCATCAAAGACGCGATCGAAGATTATCGACGGACAATTCTTGACATTGAGCTGAACAACTCGCCTGTACATCGATTGGTGGACTGGAACAACGTCAACGTCAGTGAGGATGATATATCATTATGGAGGAGATTTAAGAAAGCATGCACCCGCGGGGTTGTTGGAATTTGGGGAAAGGTCAAGAAGAACAAGAAGCAACCAGGAAAGGAATACGCAGAACGAGCGCTTGATGAGCCAAGGGAATCCTACGAGACGAGAGCCACAGGAGACAGACGAGTCTCAGCGTTTTCTGCTCACACCCAGCGAACCTCGTTCGCCTCGGCCCGAGAGAACATTCAAATGACACCAGTCCCGTCGCCTGGAATACCTCGAGACGACAATTTACACGTTCCTGACCAGGAGCGCCCCAAGACAGCCTTCTCTTACGAAGGTGGCGATGGTCCTACTGTCAAGAATTTCGGCAACTTAATTAACCCAAATCTTCCAGTCACTGGAGGTCCACGATTCCATAGTGACTATTGGAAGAATGTCAAAGTTGGCGATTTTGTCCGAATTTACAATGATGATCAAATCCCAGCTGATGTTATCATTTTGTCGACCTCGGACCCTGACGGAGCTTGTTATGTGGAGACCAAGAATTTAGACGGAGAGACCAATCTCAAGGTCAGGCACGCACTTCGAAGTGGCAGGAAGATCAAGCATGCTCGCGATTGTGAACGAACTCAGTTTGTCATCGAGAGCGAGGCACCACAACCAAATCTGTACCAATACAGTGCTGTTGCACGCTGGACGCAGGCAAATTCCAAACACCCAGATGCACCAGGCGAGCCTATGGCCGAACCGATCTCCATCAACAATTTGCTTCTCCGAGGCTGTAACTTGCGAAACACTGATTGGATTCTTGGTGTTGTTGTCTACACTGGGTTTGATACCAAGATCATGATGAATTCCGGTATCACCCCCAGTAAACGATCAAGAATCGCGAGAGAACTAAACTGGAATGTCATCTACAACTTCATCATTTTGCTGGTGATGTGTTTTGTGGCTGGCCTGGTTCAAGGACTCTACTGGGCTGAAGGCGGCAACTCTCTGGATTTCTTCGAATTCGGTTCCATAGGAGGCAAACCATCTCTTGATGGCTTCATCACTTTCTGGGCCGCCGTTATTTTGTTCCAGAACTTGGTGCCCATTTCTCTCTACATCTCGATCGAAATCGTCAAAACTTGCCAGGCATTCTTCATTTACAGCGACACCGAAATGTACTACGAGAAGATTGATTACCCTTGTACTCCAAAGTCCTGGAACATTTCCGATGATTTGGGACAGATTGAGTACATCTTTTCCGACAAGACTGGTACATTGACCCAGAATGTCATGGAGTTTAAGAAAGCCACCATCAATGGAGTTCCTTATGGCGAAGCATACACAGAAGCCCAGGCTGGTATGCAAAAGCGACAGGGGATTGATGTTGAGAAAGAATCCGCTCGAGCATACGAACAGATCGCACAAGCACGTGCCAAGATGCTGAGTGATATCCGGAGGATCTACGACAACCCATATCTTCATGATGATGAATTGACGTTCATCGCGCCAGACTTTATCTCTGATCTTCGTGGAGAGTCCGGGAGGGAACAACAGCTTGCCAATGAACAGTTTATGCTGGCTCTCGCTCTCTGTCACACAGTCATTGCCGATACCATTCCTGGAGATCCACCTCGCATTGAATTCAAAGCTCAATCTCCCGATGAGGCCGCTTTAGTGGCTACTGCGCGCGACGTTGGCTACACAGTTCTTGGCAACTCCACAGATGGTATCCGCTTGAACATCCAAGGCGAGGACCGTGCTTTCAAAGTCCTTAATACTCTCGAATTTAATTCGACCAGGAAACGAATGAGTGCTATTATTCGAATGCCCGACAACAAAATCATCCTCTTCTGCAAAGGTGCAGATAGCATTATCTACTCTCGATTAAAGAAAGGAGAACAGTCTGAGCTTCGCAGGAGTACGGCAGAGCATCTCGAGATGTTTGCTCGAGAAGGTCTGAGAACACTCTGCATAGCACAAAAAGAGCTGGGTGAACAGGAGTATCAACAGTGGAATAGAGACCATGAAATCGCTGCGTCCGCCATACAAGACAGAGAAGATAAGCTAGAAGCAGTTGCAGATCTCATCGAGCGTGATCTCACACTGCTAGGAGGCACTGCTATCGAAGATCGTTTGCAAGAGGGCGTTCCAGATACTATTGCTCTTCTTGCTGAGGCTGGTATCAAGCTTTGGGTTTTGACTGGAGACAAGGTCGAGACCGCCATCAACATTGGATTCTCTTGCAACCTCCTCAATAACGACATGGAACTTATCGTTTTCAAGGTTGATGATGAGTCAGTGGATAGTGCTGAGGCCGAGCTCGACAAGCATCTAGCGACTTTCAATATGACAGGATCTGACGCGGAGCTTGCTACGGCAAGAAAGAGTCACGAGCCACCTGCGCCAACTCATGCCATTGTCATTGATGGTGACTCTCTCAAGCTCGTCCTCGATGAACGGTTACGTCAAAAGTTTCTCCTTCTTTGCAAGCAGTGCAAGTCAGTATTATGCTGTCGTGTAAGCCCAGCACAGAAGGCAGCGGTCGTCTCTATGGTGAAGGGAGGTCTCGATGTTATGACGCTCTCCATCGGAGACGGAGCAAATGATGTTGCAATGATCCAGGAGGCTGATGTCGGTGTGGGTATTGCCGGTGAAGAAGGTCGACAAGCTGTCATGTCTGCCGATTATGCCATTGGTCAATTCAGGTTTCTTCAAAGATTGGTCCTCGTTCATGGCCGTTGGTCATACCGCCGATTGGGAGAGATGATCGCCAACTTCTTCTACAAGAACATCGTGTGGACGTTCACGATTTTCTGGTACCAAATCTATTGCAGTTTCGATATGACCTACCTCTACGACTATACCTATATTCTACTTTTCAACCTAGCATTCACCTCTTTACCGGTTATCTTCATGGGTGTATTGGACCAAGATGTCAATGACAAGGTATCTCTAGCCGTGCCACAACTCTATCGCCGTGGCATTGAGCGAAAAGAATGGACACAGACGAAGTTCTGGTAAGAATCTACAACTATGCGACTATTTCAATACTAACGATATTTCAGGCTCTACATGGTTGATGGTCTTTACCAGTCGGTGATATGCTTTTTCATGGCATACTTACTCTTCCGTCCAGCCAATTTTGTCACGGAAAATGGTCTCAACATCGACGATCGAGAGCGCTTCGGTGTCTACATCGCACCTGCAGCTATCATTGTCATCAATCTCTACTTTCTACTCAACACCTACCGATGGGATTGGCTTATGGTATTGCTTGTGGGCATTAGTATACTGCTTCTATGGTTTTGGACCGGAGTCTACTCGGCTTTCAAATCATCAGATTACTTCTTCAAGGCCGCCGCCCAGGCCTTCGGACAAGCGACCTTTTGGGCAGTTACGTTTCTGTCATCGGTTCTCTCCCTGATGCCCCGATTCTGCATCAAATTCGTGCAGAAGATCTACTTCCCTTACGATGTCGACATCATTCGGGAACAAGTCCGACAAGGGAAGTTCGCCTACCTTGACGACAATAAAAATACCGCCGACGAGATCACGAAAGAGTCTTCTACAACATCTTCAGACATCGCAAAGCCGAGTAAGCACACCCATTATCCGAGCCTTGATGAAGACCAACGGCCCATTTACCCCCCTTCAGTTGCACCTACCGCGACCACACACAACCCTCGAAGTCAGAACGGCAGCGACGGAACCGAGTTCACGCGACATCGAACCTCAATCGAGCAATTACCAAACGTCCGTCCATCAATGGACCGAGCGAGACCATCATATGATAGGATGCGAGCCTCAATGGATCGCATTCGCCCGTCGTACGAACAGAGTAACGACTTTACTTCAGCAGCTATGTTGACTCGGTTAGAGTCAAGTCACTCATTCGGCCCAGTACGAAGTAGGAGAGGATAATCTCCCAAAATCTTCCAACAACCTACGAATTCGACCCCCGAAGTCACCCGGGGTTTGTACAGTACACACTTATCGTCTCTTTTGTTGATAAAAGGAGATCTCGAAGCATTACGATTTGCATGAGGGATCTATGGAATGGTTTTCTGCATCTTTTTTCTTTTCTGCGGCGGCGTTTGGGAGTTTCATGGGGCCGGAGGATTCTACACCACGGCTATAGTTGAATTGCAACTGGTTTTAGCATGCACCTGATTTGGGAGATGCCTTTTAGATCTCTCCCTTTCTGATGTCGTAAGAAGACGGCAGGAAACAGGTGGAACAGGTGGTGCACATGAAATGAGTTCTGTATATAAGTCGTCGAGCGAGATAATGCACAAAGTTCAAGAGGGCTTCTTTCCTCCAGTGACATGCATGCGATCTCTTCCATTGATGTTTTCTGACAAAGCTCAGGCAGCTTGGAGATATACGTTACTCCTTCGACCACTGTTCAGAAGTGGATCCTCTAAGGATTAATCATAAACCTTAGCCAAAGATCAGTGTAATCTCATAATGAGATATGAGTGCGGCAGCTCCTGGTGTAAGGATTATATCATTGTCCTGATATTGGAGGTACTTTGCGAAGAAAGCCAGAGTAGGAGTTCTGGGGGTAGCGCTTGATAGAAGCTTAGAGGCATATTCGATTCAACTTAGCTCCTTGGTTGTCAAATTCATAGATTTGCGTCTTGGTGAATGTCCTTGATGTGTATCGCTTTTTAGGAACACAGTGACCAGTTACAAAGTGGTGATGAGGTGAATTTGAATTTGAGAATCCGCATAACCAGCCACAAGCTTGACATGACGCTATCACGTAAGAGGCTGAAGAAGACCAAAGTGAATGTCCCAGAATGTTTTCTTCAACTTGAATCATACATGTAGAAACCGCTTTATGAATATTCCCCATTAGAATTTTCCATCGGAGCCTTGCCAGTAGCCTCGTTTTAGCGCAAGGCTGATATTGGACAGGGGTTATCGCGCTTCTTCACGTCGACCCGGGACGTTTAAAAAGATGCTCCGCAGACAAAGATTCTGAACTCCGCCTACAAAGTACAACTTCCAAATCCTACCTCATGAGGCACGAGATGTTGATGTGATTCACTTGTACTTTCAATCGCACGATTCAGCTTTCCACACACAGACCCTCGGCTCTTGCTTTCCTTTCCTTCATTCCGCAACACCATTTCCTACGTCCGCTTTCGCACTTCCAAACGACTCCACACCTGTGCCTCTTTTGTGCTCTATCTAGATCACAAATAATTCGCCATCTGCAAGCAACGCTCTTGACCAGATGATGTTCTTATAGGACAAAACAATCATTCACCATGAAGGAGGAAGCGGAGATCATGGACGAGCTGCAAGGGCTCGACGGGTACACTCTCCCTCCCCTCGTTACTCTGAACACATAGCTGACTCTCTATCACACAGAGAGCTGAAGAGCTTCCCGCCCAAAGCACATTGGTTCTGTCCGCGGCGGCGCGATGATGACGATGTCAACTACGATGACCCTGACGAAGCCGAGGAGGAGGTGAGTCTAGAGACCAAGCGTGAATTGATAGAGGAGGCAAAGCGCAGACACGAAGTGGCATACAAATACTCTTTGATCCTTGGACTGGCACCGGACGTATCAGGCAGACTGCTCCACGAATACACCCTACGCCTCAACGAGCTTTTGACATCCTGCGATAAGTGTGTACACAACTGGCATCTGGGGCGGAAGGCATACCTGAAGGACCTCTCCGAACAGTTCGATGAGGAGACTGTGGCTGCACTTTCGGGCCGATTGGATTCACTGGATTTTCAGAGACTCGATGCAGGTCTTGCCCGTGCTGAGAAACTCCTTGCTGCTGTTGATCCCCCTCAGCGCAACCAAGGTCTTTTAGCTAAGAAAGATACCCAAGCTCTCCTGGCTCTATACGAGGCTCTCTGTTGTGTAGATTACCATGGAGACGACGACAGGCTTGCAAAGCATTTTGATTATGTTTTCGAGCAGGCGCAGAATAGGAAAGTCCTCCGGATTTCGGACATTTTGCCAGCAATGGCTCGATTTCTTTTCAGCAAAAACCCTATCCGACATCGATTCGCGGCAAACGCCTGGGCGAAGATGACGTCGGACCTCACACCTAAGACATTCGAATGGGTAGTTCATGATGTTCTCTCACAGGCTATCATGTTGGTTGCCAACGTCAACCCAAATACGGATCCACAAGACGTCGAGCGATTTTGGCAAGGCTTCCTATCTATACTCGAAAGAATGGACGAAGGCTTGATTAGGCATTGTTTACGTGGTATGGAGATCCAGCCTGATATCTACCGACTCGCACTCCAACATCTGGCTGCCAATTCGGAGAAGATTGCTGGTCTGGTCATCGACAGTTTACGGAAGCTGCTCGTCAAAGCCCCCAAGGACTTTTGGGCAGCCATGGGAACTATCTCACCTGCTACGGTCGCGGAGCAGATTTTCCAGAGCCCTGGGTTTGAGAAGATGGTTCAGAATCCCGACACATGGAGTGTCTTCGAAACTTCGCCGGCAATTTCTTGGATATCTGTCTTGCTGAAGTCTTTGGATCCTGTTCACCAGTACGATGCTTGCCGGAAAATGCTCGAGACCCTTTTTTTCCGATTCCAGAATACAAATAAATTCAGCGAACAACCAAGACTGGCATGTTGCCGAGCCGGTTTGGACGCCTTGCATGTCACTCTGCAGACATTCCTTACGCCAGACTATCAGGTCAATAGTACCACTTCCCTGATCGTTATAAGCAACATTATGGGACTAGTCAAACAGTTTCAAGGCACGATCATAGGCTGCGCTGATCTGGATCTGAGAGGAGATATTTCGACTCCACCTGAATTGAAGCAATTGGGTATGGTCTGCATCAAAGATGCGTTGGCACTTGATTGTAAAGCTATTTATGCTGAGTTCCACGCTCATTTAAATGATACCAAAGTCCAGCGTGGTACCAGGGACGACTCCCAGGCAATCTGGCAAGCCGTGCTAGACATTTTCAGACCTGGCAACCTTGAGCTTGTCAAGTATATTCTTCCATCCCTCACAAATCTCACCGGCCTTGACATCCTACTGCCCGAGGATAAACGACTACCAGACAAGATGCCGAAAGACCATATTGCTTTCAACAAAGATATCCATCAACTATTCGACAATGTCGCCAAAGTCCTCGACCGTTTGAATGATTTCTCAGCCAGAGACTTAAACGAGCTTATGTCAAACACCGCAACAGCTCGGATTCTCATTGCCTGTCTGATATCAGCGGATGAAGGTATTAGTCAGGCTAGCGTTGAAACCATCAAAGTGATGACCTCTCAAGAAACGAAAGGCGAAGCTTTCGAGACCTTGCTGTCGTCTCATTTGGCACAGACACTCAGCTCGATGCAGCTAGCTATTGTGAAGGTGTATAAAGCAAGAACCTTTGGGCCCGTACCCTACATGATCAAGAACGGTCGCGCAATTCTAACAGGACTTTGCGGAAACACAGGTGTGCTTCGTGTTCGCTCGACATTTGATCAGAACGAGAAGAACGCTGTTCTTGCTTGGTGGAATGTTATTTGGCGTGCTCTAGACGTTGTGTTCTCTTCAACGGAAGCATGGGCTCCTCGGGTCGACAAGACCACTGCATTCATGCAAGACTTTCTTCGTGAAACCATGGAGTTCGCTGAAAAACTCTTTGACGAACACAGCATCATTGCTTCTGTGTTGGGAGAAGGCAGCCCTTCAGACAGTGACTCGGATTCAGACAAGTCATCCTCCGAGAAAGCAGGAAACAAGAAGGTCCTGGAGGTGGTTTGTCAAAACATCAATGGCTTGGTAGGAATGATTCGATTGAGAGACACATATCTCATCAGTGTCATCACCAGTCTTCTTGGCAAGCTTCTTCGTTCTCTTTCGGAGTACGATCTGGAAGTCACCGACTTTGCTACGAATTACATCAGAGATGCGTGCAAGCGTGAGAGTGACAGAGGATTCCGGAAGACCAACTTGACAGCTCAACAGAAAGCTGAGCTGCAGAGAGCCTTGGACGAAAATGTTGGCATTGACTTTGTCGAAATTCCTAAATCAGCGGCGATTAAGAAGCAAAGTACGATTGATTCGTGGTCGAAGTCTGCAGATGGACAACAACACGAGCCTAGACTGGCCCTTCCGGCCAAGAAGATCCTTCCGTTCGCGAGACCTCAAGAGAAGCACTTGGAGCTGATAAAAGCTCGAGAAGCTATGGCTGCTCAGCAGCAAGACCAGTTCAAGGAAAAGCGTCGTAGGGAGCGGGAGGAGTCCAAGAGAATCAAAGACGCGGCGATCGCGAAGGCTAAGGCTCTTCGAGGCCCCACATCAATGGTCCAGGGAGAAGGCTCTGGTATTAAGGGTATTGGTGGAGTGGCTGGTAAAGATCATGCACCCGCTCGTAATGAAATCATGGTCGGTTCTTCCGATGAGGATTCCTCTGATGATGATGACGACGAAGACGAGACCAACGCGCTGGTCAAGCGACGAAAGGAGACGTCAAAGAAAGTCTCTGAATACGAGGAAAGCAAGAGACGTGCTTTCAAGCTGGCTCAGGAGGGCCCGGTCAAGAAGACCAAGATCCAGCGCTCTGCTAAAGATGCTCGTGCTCGTGTTGACCCTGATATGACCAAGCTATACCAAGAGATTCTGAACTGGGATATCTTCCATCCTAGTGATGCCCCACCAGGGAACAATGAGTGCCGGAAGATTGATAATTCATACGTTGATCTTGATCTTTACAAGAGAACCTTTGGACCACTGCTTGTATCCGAAGTCTGGCGGTCCCTTGTCACAGCTAAGGACGAAAACAACTACAAGGCTGTGGAGGTCAAAGTCCTAAATCGTGTTAGCGTCGACAAATTCCTGGAGGTCAGCACAACCATGCCCATTGCCTACAACAAGGATCTCAAGATGTCTGAACGAGACATCGTGCTCTTTTCGAAGGATTCGGATCCTCTCAACAGCCCTCAGGCACCCCATTGCCTTGCTCGTGTGGACCGTACCACCCGCAAGAAGGATACAATTGAGATTACCTACCGCATCAGCAGAGATGTCGATCCCGGCTTCTTGACTTCTTTTGTCCCCAATGGCAAGGTTTATACCCTCAAGATCTGCGACATGACTACCACTCAGCGAGAATTTGCTGCTTTGAGCAGTTTGGAGTATTATGATCTCTGCCCTGAGGTATTGGAAGCCAGACCTTCACCCTTGCTGAAATATCCAGACGAGAAGATCTCAAATATGTCTGCCAGATACAGTCTCAACCGTGGTCAGGCCAAAGCTATCTTGTCTGCTAATGACAATGATGGCTTCACATTGATCCAAGGGTAAGTACCTTGATCTTTTTTTAGGACATCGCTAACGTTGAAATAGACCTCCAGGGTCTGGAAAGACGAAGACCATTGTCGCTATGGTTGGAGCACTTCTGACTCCTACTTTGCAACAACAGCAAGCAGACCAAGCTCGGGTGAGACCTCCGACTAATGGGAAAGCTCCGCCGCCACCACCACCACCGAAGAAGAAGCTTCTTATTTGTGCTCCCAGTAACGCAGCAGTTGATGAGTTGGTCGTTCGTCTGATGGAAGGTGTGCAGCCCCTGAGCGGCCCACGCCAAAAGATCAATGTCCTCCGTATCGGTAGAAGTGATGCTATAAATGCTGCTGTGAAGAGTGTCATGCTTGACGAATTAGTACGAGTGAAGCTCGAGGGCGATGATAGCGACAAAAACAAGCTCCTCCAGAATCGCGACAACTTGCACAAGGAAGCCGGCCAAGTTAAGGAGCGTCTTAATGTCATTCGGCCGCAGATGGAGGAGGCCCAAAGCAAGGGCGAAGACACTACCTTAAAGAATCTTAGACGCGAGTTCGATCAATTGAAGCGTCGACAAGCACAGCTAGGTGCCAAGATCGACGAGGACAAGGACAGTGGGATGACTGTATCTCGACAGAACGAGATCAGTCGTCGAAGATTCCAGCAGGAGATTATCAACGGTGCTCATGTTATCTGCTCTACCCTCAGTGGTAGTGGTCACGACATGTTCAAGAATCTCGACGTGGAGTTTGAGACTGTCATCATTGATGAGGCAGCTCAGTGTATCGAGCTAAGCGCTCTTATCCCACTAAAGTATGGATGCTCGAAATGTATCCTCGTCGGAGATCCTGAGCAACTTCCGCCAACGGTTCTGTCAAGATCTGCTCAGAGCTTTGGATACGAGCAGAGTTTGTTCGTCCGTATGCAGAAGAACCACCCCAAGGACATCCATCTGCTCGATACGCAATACCGTATGCACCCCGAGATCAGTAGATTCCCGAGTGCTCAATTCTACCAAAGTCGTTTGGTCGATGGAGAGGGCATGGCCAAGATGCGGGTGCAACCTTGGCACGCAAGCACTATTCTTGGGCCATATCGCTTCTTCGACGTTAAGGGTGTTCAGACCAAACAGTCCCAAGGACACTCCTTCATCAATGTGCCTGAGCTCAACGCTGCACTCTCGTTGTATCAGCGTCTGAAGACAGATTACAGCCAGGTCGACTTTAAGGGCAAAATTGGTATCATTACCTCTTACAAGGCCCAGTTGAACGAGCTTAAGGCAAGATTCGCGCAAAGATATACAGATGCCATCTTTGAGGAGATCGAGTTCAACACTACCGATGCCTTCCAAGGACGTGAGCGTGAAATCATCATCTTCTCTTGCGTTAGAGCAAAGGAGACTGGTGGTATTGGTTTCTTGGGTGATATCAGACGTATGAATGTCGGTCTCACTCGAGCAAAGTCTTCACTTTGGGTGCTCGGAGATTCTAGAGCCCTTCAACAAGGCAGGTTCTGGAATGCACTGATCCAAGATGCACAGGCTCGTGGTAGGTATACAAGCGAGAACGTCATGGAGCTGTTTTCGAGACCTACCGAACGTCGTAATCAACCTGCGGAGCCTGAAGCACCTTTGCTTCCTCAACCCAATGGTCTTCCATCTAGAACTATGTCCACTAGTTCAGCTTCAGGAGCAAATAATATGACTGAAAACCGTCGTCCTTCAACGGAGAACGAGGATGAAGATGTTGTTATGATTGACGCACCCCGTGGTTCAGAGCCTCGAAAGCCTTCTGTCAGCAGCACGGCACCAAAGAGAAATCTACTTGGTATCACGAACGTCAAGAAGAAAACAGGTATTAAGCAGGAGTCCCGACCTTCTTCAGCCAATAGCTCGGGTAATGAGATGAATGCTCACGGAAAGCGTCCTCGCGAAGGCTCGGATGATAGTCCTCTACCCGGACCCGAAAAAGTGAATAATCCCAATGTCCCAGATGTCTTCGGACATTAATGCTAACGAAGTTGACAGGTTCATCCGAGAGAACAAAAGGTTGATCTCGATGCGGCTCTTCGGGCTCAACAGGCTGCTGCTAGACCACCAGCTGCTCGTCCTCCACGACCACCAGGAGTTCCTCCTCCTCGAAAGCGGCCAGCAGCTGATCCTTTCATCCAACGTAAGCCTCCCCCAAAGAGATGAAACCAACACTTTTGTATTTGAAATATCGACGAAGCGTGGGACATTGAGAAAAGAATTGCATTGCAGGCGCAGCATAGTTCATGGTATTTTGAGCATGAGCATTGGGCATTTCAGCGATGGCATGGATGGGTTTCCTAGCATTAGATCAGATCAGATCAGATCCTGCGTTAGAGCGGGCTCTTGATGTGAACTGACAGAACACCAGCATCTATGATTTGGTGATTATGTGATAATGTTAAGAGAGATGCGACCAACAAGCATCTTCCCATTTCGATACTTGGATGACAGCTCCTTGACAGTTGCTAGAGTTGAAGCTCGGGCTTCTTCGCTAATCTCGACCCTGAAATCATCGTCTGCAGGGACATCGAAGCATCGTCGTTCACCCAACCTCCAACATTTGTTCTGGGACATTCATCACGCTCCTTTTCTTGATGCAAGGCTTCACTGTCTCGACAAGAGGAGGCTATTCCCATCTCGGGCGACTTTTCCTTTTCCACGCATATTGCGCATCCGTGCAGATCAATTGCTGTTCATGACGCTCAAGATGTTTGCTTCTTTACTCTCCCGTTCCAGGCCTGGGGATGATCGCCCACTGGTGTTGCTTAGCGCGCAGATCATGCCAGCTCAAAGAAATACCCGACCGACGTAACTTTCCCTACCAATTATCCGACGGCTGGCAAGCGCCTCTCCTTGGCCCGGACACACAGGCTTGTGTTCCCTCGAGGGATGTCGTGATCTCGAGCACAGCGTGATCGTGTCCAAGTGGTTACACGGCAGGGGCAGGCAATCTTTCTTTTGGTGTTCGAGAAGAGTTTCTTGCTCTCCTTGGCAGAGCAGCGTCGATCAGATGCAGCTGTCGGGAAAATTCGACCTGTCGAGCGAGCTGATCTGGTTCCGCCGCTAGCAGCAGCTAGGAAAAGCCAAAGCTCCACGGCTGGGGAGTAGATCAATAGGATCGACTCCATGGTTGGCCTCTCATCCCCGAGCTGAGGAGCTGGCGCAGGGGACCTTTTTGCGTCTTTCGTAGGCTGGTACTGTTCCAACCCATGGTTCTTTTCGCTGTAAACCCAGTCCTTTCTTCTCTCTTTTCCACACTTCCGTTTTGGCAATTCTCCAGGAAGCTCAGACCTTACTTTAATAATCCGAAGATATATACATTAAGCAGAGGGAAAGGCGATTGTGGTCGTACGAATCCCTGTTTCCTTTGTGTTTTGGTGGCATACTGCAATTTTGTACAATAACGGCGTTGACGTTCATCTGGAATCGCATCCCTTATCCCTCGACTTTACGAACACATCATTTCATTGCTATCCCTTCAAGGTGCTCACGTCGCACTTATATTATCTGTGGTACTCTCTCCTGGCAACGTTCCCCCGGATCCCAATGAAGCAGTTATCGTGACCAACGGAAGAGGTCGCCACGTTCGAGCTCAATCGCCTGGCCAGCGTGGACGACGCAACAATCAACATCTCGAGCAGGATCATGAAACTCTGGTAAGTTAACAGAGGAAATTAATTGGCCCTTTACCGTTACCCAGACGGAAAGCTACAGCTTGCTAATGCGATTCTTGCGACAGACCAAAGATGCAGTCTTCCGTCCAAGCAGAACCTCCACGTTTAGGTGACATACCGAGGACGTTCTCAAATGATTCTTCGGTTCTTATCAGCAAAGAGGTGTCAATCACCTCGAGTCGGGCACCTACTCCGATTCAGAGAGCGAGTTATTCTTCCATGCCGCCCACACATATCAGACCGCAGACGACGAGTGTGAGCTCCATACCATATGGTACTCTGGCAGCTCAAGTCTCTCGCTGGAATTCGCTGTCGAAGAACTCGGAGAAATCGTCGGTCTTTCAATTCCAAATGAGGCCCAGTACTGCACGTCGCCCGAGTTCGGCAGATCCAGACCTACTCGAAAGCAACAGGGAGAGCATGAAAGCGCTTTCGGATTTCCTTATGACAAGAGAACCACCACCGAATAATTTCATGTCGATCCAATCATCCGATGACGACAAAAGTCTCAGTTCGTTTAAGAAGAGTGCATACAAGCTACTTGGAAAAAGCAAGAAAAAGAAATCGAAAACGCCACGGCTGATGCGTCTTCCTGATAGCGCTGTTGCCGCGAAGACAAGACAGGGCGCGAGGCATATAGCTATCTCGATTCCGATTGAGCATGATCATATGGAACCAATACCGCGGCCGCTTACACCGGCGACGAGACAGCAGGTGAGATCTGGGGAGAGGGAGAGGACGGATAGGACTGCGGTTCATGTTCTTAAGCCTGTGACTGAGTTGAGGGAATCTGCTTCTTCGTACCTCTCTTCGCCAACTTCACCACCGGGGAGTAGGAATGGACCAGTTGTGGTGGAGCCTGTACTCGAAGCTCCCATCAATCCTCTTGGATTCCATCCACTAGGAGACATTGGTCGACCACAGTCTCCAACCCTAGGACAAAATGCCGGCGCATACCTAAACTACAAACCAGAACCTCGAATCGAGCCCCGCAACGCACCAAAATACGACCCCAAGAAACCGCACAAGAGCTACGTCGCAGTCTCTCCAATCGCCATGCAACGAGAAGACAACAACCGCAGCGATCCCTGGCATTCAGGCGGAACAATGTATAACAACATCTCCATAGCTGCTACACCACAAGCAGGGCATTCCCGCCAAGTTTCCAGTGTCTCAACAGCTCCCAGCGCAACAGCTACAGGCGCAACCGTCATGACTGGTCTAAAAATCGATCTGCCACCTCGAAATTCGAGTATCTCCAAAGTCCCGACATCAATACAAGCAGAACTCGCCAACTCCTCCAGACTTACCAACGAGAAGGCATCTCTCGAACCACTAAACTCACCAGCCAAACAAAGAAGCACAGATTCATACTCTCCTTCTCCCCCCTTAGTAATAATCGAAACCGCACAGCCAGCAAGGAAATACAGCGGCTTAGGGGTCGATGGGATACAACTCGTTCGCAGCACTACGCCGAGATCCCAGATCAGTCCGCCGCCCAACAAATCGTTGCCCGATATACCGTCTGGAGGGAGGGTGATGAGTAGACCGAGTACGGCGCCGCCGGTTCAGAGCGAGATGAGGATTACTGCTGTTTCTCAAATTAAAGAATCGACCGCTAGACGGACTGCTTCTACCAAAGATCGTGATTTTGGGAAGGTCGATCCAGCTTTCGAAAAAAGACAAAGTCGCCAAGAAAGAGTCAAAGAGAGGAAACAACGAGACATCGAAGCCCTGCGCTCCTCTACAGGTTCAAAAGCCGGCACTCGTTCCCCATTATCAGAAAGCAACAATAACCGCGAGACCGCCTCGAGCTCGACAGGAGTCGGAACTGGAGCAATCAGAAGCTCACGCATCACGACTCCACCACGGAATCCGAAGAGAAATGGTCCGAGTAGTGCAGAGAAGAGGAGGTTGGCGAATTCGGTGACGCCGATTATGTTGGTTGCTAATTTACCGCCTTATACTGGGCATGTTTCTCTTGAAGATCTCCGCTCCTCCTCACTTAATAGGTATAAGAATACGGATTCTCAATCTACGACACGAGCCCTGAGAAATTCTACAAGGGAACGTACGCCTCCTCACTCACCAACAGCACTAGGATCATTTCCAAGAGTGCCGGAGTCGGGTTCGAGTCAGAATCGGTATACATTTCCTTTAACAGGGAGGCATTCGAGATCACCATCTCAATCCTCATCCCATTCAACGGGCTCCTCTACACCCCGCCGCTCTATTCGAGGACGAACACAGAGTTTAAGATCTAGCGTGTTGGAGACTAGAAGGCAGGAACGGAGAGCGAAGCGGAATTTGAGTTTGAGGGAGCAGGATTTGGATGATAGGATGAGGAAGATTGAGAGGGATAACGCTGTTCTTCTTCATACACTAGGAGGCATAGCTCGCAGCTTCGGCCAACTTCACCATGCAACTAGTAGGAGAAATAGGTCGAGGAGGGGGGTTGTGGGGTTTGATGGAGAGGGCAGGGAAATAAGGAGGGGGAGGGGAGAGGATGAGATGGTGGGAAGAGAAGAAAGAGGAGGAAGCGGGGCGGATGTTAAGGGTGTTGAGGGGGTTAGGAGGGGGGAGTTGAGGAGTATGGAGCCTGTTATGAGGGAGTTGCAGGGGTTTGCTCCGAGGGTGAGTGAGGAGGTTGGGAGGGTTAGTACGGAGAGTAGGGGGGTGGATGGGTTTGAGGAGTAGGAGGGGGGTTGTGGGGTTTGATGGAGAGGGCAGGGAAATAAGGAGGGGGAGGGGAGAGGATGAGATGGTGGGAAGAGAAGAAAGAGGAGGAAGCGGGGCGGATGTTAAGGGTGTTGAGGGGGTTAGGAGGGGGGAGTTGAGGAGTATGGAGCCTGTTATGAGGGAGTTGCAGGGGTTTGCTCCGAGGGTGAGTGAGGAGGTTGGGAGGGTTAGTACGGAGAGTAGGGGGGTGGATGGGTTTGAGGAGTGCAATAAATAAAGCGACACTTGAGACATCGACTTTATCATCCTTGCTTTCAAGTGTAAAGCAATTCTGGTGCTTATAAAGGAGTCATCGCATCTCACTCCGTTCCACTCCGCCCCGCCGCCGCAATACTTGACTTCTACTTAGCTACTCGAATAATTTCTCAAGTTTGCTGCATATCGAGAATTCGAACAGTATTTCGGACAATGGCTTAGAATCTGAGCTTGTTGCATATCGAGATTTGCTGCGAGATACTAGACATTGACAAGGACTTAAAAGTGAGGATGAGAGAATCTATTTGTTGCGGCTAGAATGTCCAGCAAACCTTTGGGTGTTCATTGGGGTTTGAAAGCGAGGCTGAGAGTAGAGATTTTGTTGTATATCTGCAGGTCTAGGTCATTTTGGACATTGAGGGAGATTTGAAAGTGAGTTCCAGAAAATGGTTACTCGACGCCAGAGTTTCTAACGAGATTCTGGACATTGAGTTGAAAGTCAGACTTTGTTGCACGCCGACTTGTCTAAAAACAATTTTGGACATTCAATTTACCTGGACTTGAAAGTGTAGTAGGATGGTTTTGTCGCACACCGTCAAGTCCAGGGAACGTTTCAGACAGACATTGGCTCGGGAGCTAGTCTGCTTATTGCAATGTCAGATTTTCCCATCGAGATTCTGGATATTCATAACTTCGACTTAAAAAGGGGACGTAACAAGATTGCTTTTGTTGCGCATCTACAATTTGCAGCTGCATTTCAGACACAGATATTGTGCCTGATTTGAAAGTGAAATGAGTGAGAACATGATTTTGTTTCACCTCACCTGCTCGGTCAGGTGAGGTGCCTTGTTTATGCATGAGGCAGCATTAAATGAGATCTGCCGGGACAGCGTCCTCCCGCGCCGCTCGCAAGCTTACGATGTGCAACAAAGAAATTCTTGATGGAGAGAAGGGGTAAAGATTGCTTTCTGGCTTGGGGTTTTGTTTCATCTCATGAAAGGGGAATGTCTCAAATTTCCCCAGACTGGTTTGAGTTTCTGATAAGGTTGAATTGAGGCTCTTCCCATGAATAGAGAATGGGTGGTTCGGATTCATGCTCCTGTGCGTTATGAAAGAGATTTTGAGGGTGATTGAAGATGGGAATGTAGCCTCGATTGTAAACTTTGGGTATGAATTGGGTATACAGAGGAAGTCTGAGATGCGGATGCTGAAGTGTGATGAAGCTCAAGGGAATGTGACTTTAGAGCCAGAGGAGAACGATCAGGCAGAGGAAAGGCGAACCAAGTTGAACATCACAAAGATACACTCACAAAGGAAATGGAAATGTTTTGGTGTACAGAGAACATGAATTGGGTATCTTCATCCTCTCCTTATCTGAGAAGCGTGCATGCAGAAGTACAGTTACAATGGCATAGCGCGTAGCTGTAATGCCGGGTATTGCAAAGAAAGAAAAACTCCGCTTGCTCATCACTCTTTATCCCTCCACCCATCCATCCATATCCATCATCAACAGTCCTCCCATCCCACATCCTTCCTACATTCCCTTCCAAGATCCCAGACTCATATCCTCCTCAGATCGAAGTAGCGACGCGTCGAGAACTCGGCAGGCGTTGAAAGACGAATGTGTGAAGTTGGTAAGATGCGACTAGATCCTACTCGTAGTCCCCATTCTCCTACGACGACCACCAGCATGACCGCAGGTGATGCAGGAGATGATGATGTCGAAGAGAGAGGCGATGGCACCAATGATGGCTTGGAGGACGCTGGCGATGCCATTGACGATTGCCATGAGGCAGCGGCCGATGGTTTGGCAAATGTTTTCGATCTATCATATCAAATTAGCTGTGCTCAAGGCGGGTGGTACGAGAATTGGGAACATACACAAGAGACGACGGCTCCCATTTTGACGGTTTTGCGGTGACTTGTTGTTTAAAGGTGTGTTGGTTTGATAGAAGAGACTCAAGAAGCTTGTCTTGAGTTGTGGTTTGCTTTGGATGTAATGTGGGTTCTGGTATGAAGAGTGATCAAAAAGTAAGAAGCGAATGAAGGAAGGCAGTTTATATGTAGCAAAAATTCACGCTTGAATCATCTTACCATCGAAAATCAGATCAAAACACAGTCGTCATATAGCTCATCTTCACCTCATCAAAAAAAGATTCAAAGAAACAGGGATCAGCTGTCTGCATGCAGTGACGTAGCCGCCTCCATGGGGAAAACGCGGCTTTCAACCCGAATTCTTATTCGACACATGGTTATTGTGAGACAAGGGTTGAGAAATGAATGAGGGCATTGGTGGGTAAGATTTTAAGGTGTGTATCAAAATCAAGGAAAGGTGAGGTTTGAATGCATGGATCGGGAATCACAGCCACAGATCGGCGGAACGCCACAGCCTAGTGTGGACAGGTGTGGCTGGTGAGACCAGCCTCGAGTTTAAATCGGGCCCTAAAAGGGTCGAGGCAGAGTTGAAGATGTCACGTTCGTTGATCAGTGCTGGATTAGTGCAGAGTTTGATGGATTGACTCGTGCTAGATGAGAGGGCGGACGTGCCTCCCCGCATAAGAGAGAGATAGGAAGTTCTCGGTGACATGAGTCGAGATGCTGAGACAGATTGCCGACAGATATATGACGTAGGCGGAAGATTTCGATGTTGATACATGGGGTGATGGGAAATGGTTTGATATGAGGGTTTAGATTGTATGGGCTACCAAATTCTCCGAAGTCAGAGCAAGTTCCAGCCCTAGTAATCAGGTTCTTGTCGGAGATGATGGCAATTTGTCGAAGTCCATGTTTTTCGACGGCTGCAACGGATGTTGGTCTTTCCAAAAGGCAGGCTCCCAAGCCCAAAGCTATCCAATCGACATCTTGTTTAAATCAAGCTTTCTCCTTCGCCAATCTTGGCCAATTCGGTATGGGTACTGGCCTTGCTGGGGGTAGAGTTGACGATGTACGTCTCGATGGAAAGAATTTCAATAGGATGTGTTGATTTTGTTCGTCTGAATTCCTCGAATATGGCGTCCTCGTGTTCAGGGCTTGAAGTGTCAGATCCAGATCCACGGTATTCCAAGAAGAGAGGAGGATTGAAGCGTCTTACTCGATAATCTTGACCTCGTAGAACCACTCGTAGAAGGTCGAGTTGTATTTAGCTTTTGTTTGCAAGGCTTTCCTCTCGTATTTGGCTATAGTTTCCACTTTCAAACTTAACTTGTGAATCGCTTCTTCGACTTCGGCTCCTGGTTGTCCTTGAATCACCAAAGAACGCAGGCAATTTAGCTTTGCGAGAGGGTGTCTCTCGGGACGCATGGTCATGTCATATTTCATCGCTTTCCAAGCCTTGTCCTCGCTCGGCATATAAGTTGGAGGCCTACGCCGTCGCGGAGTAGCGTCGCTATCCTTGACGCGAATGTGTAAAGTTTGGAGGCTCGAAGAATTAATAAGATCGTTAAATATTAGTCGTAGAAGCCATGATTCTTCGTATTCATCCTTGTATGCTATCGAGAGATTGCCCATGAATTTTGTAATCCGTCCGATGCTGAGAAATTTCTTGCATGCTTCTGGTCTTGTGAAGACGAATCTTGCACATCGATAATATCGTGCTCTGGTCTCGTTGTAGAAGAGGTAATTCGCGAGAGATAGTCCTTTTCCACAGCGACAGCCCAAATTGCCTAGACCGAGGTGAAAGCCCTTGCACTCTTTCGCGTTGGTATGATCGTGGAAGATATAGCCGTATATTTGATCTCGGAGCTCGAAAGGTAGATTTGATAGAGGAGCTGATTCGAGAGGAGATCTCTCGACCGTGGTGTCAAGGTCGTGAATTCTATCAGTGGCTTCTGAAGGGTCGTCAGATTTGTATTGAGCGAGCTGCGAATCGAATGGAGGCGCATTGATTAGCGGCTCGGGAGACATCGCTGCCCTCTTGGGGATAATGATATGTTGCGAGATGATAACAAGCTGTCATCGAAATATAATGCGGAGAGAAAGGCTGAGATGACGACACCAATCGCGATCCACGCTAGCTCAGCGCGCTAATGCAAGGCTGATAACTTCCAAAAAACTTTCTACAAGAATTCGAACTCAACTTATTTTGACCATGGTTGTGCTACTTTCTCTGCCATTTCTCCATGGAACTTACTGCCATCAAGGTCCATGGCAAAAAGAAGAGAGACTGTGGCAAGGCCGCAGTTGCAGACAGAAAGCTTCTTGTAAGCCACTTTTCGTCTGAACCCGCCACCCCAATTTCGCTGACCATTTTGCAGAAACGACCTTCAGGAAGACCTTTCAAGCTTTCAGACCAAAATGAAGAGACACATGTCTCTGCAATCTCCGAACCACCTTCCAAGAAATCGAAGAAAAGGACCATGAAGAACCTGAAATCTCGGCGGAAGATGTCAGACCTCGAAAAGCTACCCACAGAAATTTTGGAAACAGTATTCTTATTCTGCCTGAACCTCGATCTGCCGAAGGCCAGCCCTATAATTGCTGCGAAGTTGAGCAGTCAGATTGTATACAACAAGACTATTTTGACGGCCTTTGGTCCGACTTGGGAGAGATGGCATGGTCGAGAGCGAAATTGGTTGCAGAAGCGCAATACTCAGCCTGGAGATTTTGAGGAGGATCCAGCGCTACAATCAGCTGTTTTACGTTGTCGCTGGGCCACTCTACCTATTATAATGGATGCCAAGGATAACTGGATACAGAGATTCGCCAAAGATAGGCCCTTCAAACCTGCATGTGAGCCACCGGTTTCTACTGCGGCCTCACTCACAAACTGATTGTGCTTAGGGTTCGATATCAAGAGCAATGCACCTCCAGAAGACTTTGAGGAGCACGATACACCACAGGATCCCACAGAAGAGCACGATGAGCCTCAGATGACTGCCCAAGAATACCTCGATGCGGACTTCAAAGGATTCTCGGACCTTATCCTTAGCGAGAGAGACGGAGGATGGCTGTGGGATGAATGCTCTTGGGATAGAAACTCGGACGTAACGGAAGGGATAGAAATGCCCCAATCGTTGCTCTCTGGACCTTGGGACGAAGACATGCTCAAATATCTCTTCTGGTTGAGAAAGTCTGGAGCCGGTATCGATTGGCTCAGTTCAACAAGCGGTGAGGTCGGACTTGAGGGGATGAAGAAAGCCATCTTGTTTGGGGACATTCGTGCTATCCATCTCCTTGCCTGGACGGGCATCATCGAAAAGCTTGATGTTGACCTTTTGATTTGGGCATTCCGAAATGCAGGAGGCGACAAGCTAGCTGTCATCAATCAGTTATTGAGACTGAATTTCAGTACGATTCCTGATAGGGTATCTCGAAAGCTGGACAAAGAGCTAGCGGATTTAATGGAGGAGGCTCGTCAAGATGGCGATGATGAGAAGCATGAACTGGTCATGAGAATTTTGACCTCGGAGACACTTGATGGCAGACTTGAGGCTGTGGGATGATGGTTGATGGTTGAAGATGATTAGAAATAAGAGACGAAGGAAAACCCAAAACCTACTTGATTCCTTCGATCTCATTTTTCGCAAGTAGCTGATTGGCTTTGAGCTCAATTCTAGTCAATGTCCCACTGATTGATGAGACCTTCAGATATTGAAAGATGTTGGGGGCTAGATTTTCGCTTTCGGACAATTGAAAGTTGTCGTTGTCTGGCAGGGTGAAAGATTAATAGATTTCAATCAGTCTCTCAGGATATTACAAACATTCGAACAGGGGAAATATGGGAATGCGTGACAAAATTTCGAACAGGGAGCTGTTGCCTGAGCCTTGAGGCACTCAGGAAGTCTCCACTTTTTAAGCAAACGAACCAGGACCGAAGCAAACGAGCTTCAGGAATCCATACAAAACTCTTCCGCAGACATATATTCCTTCGGATATATCAAAAACTGTCAGCAATGCGTGGATCCAGCAGCGGAGATATGTGCGAACTTGCTCACCGAAGATATGACGGTATTGGAAAGTTCCAAATGCAGCTTCATAAGGCCTGCAGGCTTCCCGCCAATGACCAGGAGGTCAGGCAAGCTGGGCGTAGCCTCGTCGAATTCGAGCTGAATTCAGCGCTCTCTCTTGTCTACTACGTGTCTTTTATGTCTTAAGCATCGCATTATCTTCAGTTTAATGATAGGATACTGTCGCGCCAACTCAACCGCGTGTGCTGCTCGAAAAAGCTTGAAGAAGCGAGGCATCATCCCGACACGACGGAACCCTAAGCCTCATCTGCAGCACCGAGTACGAGCTGCCTGTTTCGCCCAATACGCCTGCTGATACTGTCATGGAGGATGGCAATACCCCGGAGCGAGGCACACAACGCAAGGAACACCAGCCAGGTCTTGGTTTGAACAATATCAGTAATGGAAAAGAACATGAGACTTCTGGCGATCCTGTGTCATTCCTGCGAGAGAGAGAGATCCGGGACAGGCTCAGCGAGGCTGTATACAACGATGATTCGGCCATAACGGATCAATTCATAGCCGAGCACGATCTTGAAGAGATATGGGAGCCGCAGATGTTGAAGGACTTCCTCGCTGTGTTGGGCTATGGAGGTACAGGTACCTTGGTTGAGACTGTGCGGAAGAACTTGATAAAGACAATTTCGATACTGGTACATATCGGATGGGAGAATTGGCCAAAGTTCGAGACCATATTCTTTCCCAATGGATGGGAAGGGGAAGTACACAGGAAAGACCCCGGCAAACCTTATCCTCACGAGGTACTGAAGGAGGCTACATTTCTGGGTAGCGGAAGAGCTGCTAGAGAGTTTTTCAATACGCAGTATGCATATTTTCCTGTTGTCATTGAGGAAGGTTCGAATATGATCATTCCTCGGACACAGCCACTACCCTTCATCAAATCAAAGCAAGAGGAAATAGCAGATGGAGGTTTCGGAATCGTGACTAAGGAGGTCATTGCACCTCACTATTTTCGGCCCAAGTCAGAATTCGGCATCTCTGATACACTTTCTGTAAGCCTCTGTCCGATCTACTAGCAGTCACAAATTAACGGTTTCTCAGCAAGAATTTGTTGTAGCTCGCAAACGATTTCCTGCCAAAGGCCACTTCAGGACAGAGTCCAACAATTTGGCCACATTGGCTTCGGGCCTCTCTAAACATGATCGATTGGTTAAACACCTGGCCTTCATCACGACTGGAGACAAAACGGACCATGGGTCACCAAATGAGTTCAACATCCTCCTGCCAATGGCAGATACTGATCTCAAGAAATTCTTGTACGGCAAGGTTTACGAACCCCAATGTTGCGACCTGGTGCAACTTTTGAAAGAAGCGCGCAATCTCGTGGACGCCCTCCGATGGCTACATGAAGATCAGCTTCTTGGGGAAAAGGTGCAAGTTTGTTGTCATATGGATCTCAAAGTAGGTGCTCTCCAAGTCACTTCTTCCTCATTCAGATCGTTTCGGGAGGCGTGAGACATAATTCGGCTCCCGAAACATACTTCCTCCTCCTCGTTTAGCCCTATTCCTCTTGAAATTTGCCTTAAAAAAGTAATATTAACTCCAAGATTTCCCGCAGCTTGATAATATTCTCATTTACGAGCTCAATAATCCAGCCTTTCCGGCGGGCTGTTGGAAGATATCAGACTTTGGTATATCGTCCATGACGGAACGTGACGATTCTCGAATTCCAGATGCCGAGCTATTCCGCCGAAACACGTTTCGAACAAGTCCTGCTGGTCGTCTGGCACGAATCGTCACTGGCCGAGATGATGTACTCACCAGCGTAAAACGCAATCCCGGAGCCTATTCCGCTCCTGAAGCTCGTAAAGACAACTTGATCGGACCACCAAGCGATATATGGTCATTTGGCTGCATACTTGTTCAAATTCTTATTCGAGTAGCTGGTGGCATTGCATTTTGTAAGTTCCTGCCATCCTCTTCCTCTCGTGTTCCGCGACACTTCAAGATGATAGGTGTGGTAGCCCCCCTAACGTAAAAGGCACATCCATGAATTTCTCCACCAAGAGATCAAACATGAAGACAGATGTCCTGTTGCAGAATACTTCGATGGATAATCTCCGACCAAGTCCGCTCTCAGATACAGTTTCATCAAGCTTATTGCCTTCTGCCTTTCTTTTGTACAAGACATTTGCTGACCTTGGAACGTCAGTGGAAGAAATGGACGACAGAAGGCTCTCTAGAGAGCATGGTAATGATCATTTCTGCCAGACCACGGCGGGGAAAGCGCATCTGAATCCGGTGGTCAGGGAGTGGCTGGAAAGCTCCGAGCTATTCGACCACACTTTCCAGAACCGAATACTCATTGAGAGCTGCAAGAAAGTTATCAAGCGTGCTTTGAAGGTGGAGCCAGACCAAAGGCCTAGTGCGAGACGCCTGCAAAGGGAGCTGTCGGCTGTTTGTGAACGGCGTCAAATTCCCGAAGCAAGAGACTCGAGTTTGCTTGCTTTTCCACACCCAGTGGACGGAGCCCAACCGCCCAGTCAACGCTATCTGCGGCCTAGCGATGATACCAATCTTGGATCTCCACAACCAAAGGTCCTTGAAGGCATACAAAACCTAGGTCCATCACAGGCCGAATCTGCTCCATTGATGTCTAGCAATCTGCCTTTGCAATCTGCTGTAGGACACAGACAGCTAACAAAGAGTTCTTCGTCGCAAGTACAGCAAAGAGAACTGCCAACACCTCCAGACGATCAGCCAGACTCCTCGGGAGCTAAGAGCCCAAATGTTACGGGAGTTTTGGACAGTGGAATTAAGACCTTTAGCCTGACGGGGATTGAGGCTTTGCCTCGAGACCGATCACCACATGATCTTACGGGTTTAGATCCGGTATTGTCACGGGAACCAGACACACATCCAATACCTAGGCCATCACCTCAAATTGATATGCAGCCTCCCTCTGCTTTCGAAGCCCAATCTTCACGATCCACCGATATCCTTCCTGTTCAACACCTATCGCCATCACAAAACGATCCGTCCGAGTCGAGATCAGGCAAACAGAGACCCCAAACCGGTCCGAACCAAAGACACTCCATCGACTATCAAGACCGCCCACCTGTAGGTCATGAATTTGCCGATCCTTCAACACAGCCTCCCGAGATTCGACAAGCACGATTCCCCAATGGCAAGAGCACGGTGTTGAGTAGCTCATTTCCTGCAAGGATTGCAGATCCCACGTCTGTAACAAGTAGCAAGCCTTCTCGCGCCAACTACATCTCGATGAATATCGAGAAACCACGCAGTCAATCTCTTCCTCTACAACAAATCACCACCATTGCAGAGCAGGTTGAACACGATTCCGCCTCAAAAGCGCAACGAGTTTCTTTTCCGCCTCCCCAAGGACCTTCAAATAGCAGGACGTCCGCTCAATACATCATGAGTCCCGTCCCACAGCAGAACACAGTGAACGCACCCGATTCAGCACAGCAGGAACTAAGCCCTCTATCGTATGGCCTCAGGTCATCATCTACATTACCAGTCCAAGATGGAGGAAGCCATGGCAGTCAAAGCTCCGGAGAATCATCTGGCCCACACTCCTCACAACCTGGATCAGATTTTTGGCGGCAAGATCGCATGAACCGTTCTCAATGGACAGATATCCGACGCTCTTCGGGACAATCTTCTGCCCCATCTGTCGATGCTGGCAAGACAAATAATCACACCTTTACTGATGTGCCACCGAACACATTCATGACTCTTGTCTCATCCACGGCTGCAAAGATCGCATTCGTTGCTGCAGGTAGTATCGATGTATCCACGCTGGATACGCCATATTACAGAAGCAAGATTGTAGCCCCGCCTACTTTTGCCTGGGAGAAAGGACGCTTGGCAGGCAACTTCCTAGCTCTCCTAGGATATAGTAGAGCGAACAAGAGCTACGTAAGCTGAGCCGACAACTCCGTAGTGCGCCTGACGCCCTAGCTGATTGTATCCAGATCTTTCAAGTATATAAGCTGAATGCTACCCCGGAACTGGAATGCATTAAGGTCGAGCTTGCAAGACTGCCTAGCTTCGAGAAATTCGATGTTTCTAGAAACGGGCGTCTTCTCATAGGTGGCGCCGGCGAAGTCTATCTAACAAACTCATTGTAAGTCAATGTTCGGCCTCACTTGCCAGACTTTGCTGACTTGCATCGCAGCAACGAGGAGCCGTCGGAGCTTGAGACTGGACTACAAGAGGAGTACAATCTTCGGACAGTCTGGTTCAGTACGAGTGGACTGATCGCCTTTGCCTGGTTTACACGGCCAGGGAATCATCGTAAGTCTTTACATGTTGGGACAGTGCCTCGTTCTAAGCCTGGTGAACGAGATGCACTCGTCGAGAAAGAAAAGACTTCTGCATATCTCGGCCTTCTTAGACGTGCATCATCCTCTCGAAAAGAACCCCCAAATCCCTAGAATGATGAGTGCTGACTGCGGTTTTGGTACAGACCGCGTTAAATGGTGGCACGTAGATGAGCTACACATCACAGGCAGCCTACATTATAGAGTCGTAAGTACAGGTATGTTCAGTTTCGACCCAGAGGCTAACAAGAGATTGACAGCCTGACAATGAGAGCTCCGCTTCGACCATTCGGGTGGTACATTTCCCAACGTCACCATACTGTATACTCTGGAAAGAGCATGACCTCACCCTGATGCAAAGAGGAAAGAAAGCACCATCACTACACATTCAATCGTGTCCACGAATGGTCAATCTTCAGGCAATCGTTGTTACTCCGAACGAGAAAGCAGTGATTTTCATTAGAAGATCAACGAAAGGAGCGCCATTCAGGAAGCCAACATCTCAAATATCAGTCTGCCGCATTGTTAAAGATGGAGACTACTATCACTTAACCGAGTGGACCCCGGAAGAGCCACTGCAAAATCACATAAGGGACGCTGAGAGTTGCGAAGTGGTGATCGAAGAACACAACAGTTCGGAGACTGAAGTTCGAGTTTTGATTGCTCAGAGCGACGGCAGATTTGAGGTGAAGCACATCAATCTTCCGAATGAGCCAAGGCAAAGTTGGCCACTACATTTCCCCGGCTTGCCTGCTTCCTAATGCTTGTGCATTGCGGTATCGACGCTTCTTCTTGTTCTTTCTCCGAGTCGCAACCAGCCAGGACCCTACCGTGATCACGGTCAATGGGACCGTGATCAAAAAGAAGATCCAAAATTGTTTGGAGATCTGAAACCCGGAGCCTTGGGAAGTTTGGAACGAGAAGAGATTCATTCCCAAAAGAGACTACGTGCTTGCAGTCAGTTCCCAGACTTGCAAGAACGCCTCGAAAGCACGTACCGTTACAAACGTCGCTGGCAGGTATATCAATGTCACGACGCCGACAATGCGGACTGTCACAGAATCATCCACTGTGTCCTTAGTCAGGCCGAGAATATTATGATTGATCGACAGAGTGGTAGATTGATTCTTGAGATTGAGAGCTACGGCTAACTACAAAACCGGTCAGTCCATCATCAGCTCTGTTCTTTCCTCGAGATGTCAAGCTTACCAAGCCTACAGTTTCCTGCACCTTCTTTTCGAGAAGTGCTACACTAGCGAGATGTCCTCCCGCGTGTGTCTCATATGCTTTTAGCTCATCTAGAATTTGGATAGAGTGGTGTTTGGCGTATAACTCTTTTCTACGTAAGGTCTCGTAAAGGGTCTTCAAGGAAGAAATTGTTCCAATGGTCGAACGCAGTCTTGGGGATATTGGCATGATTTTGTTAAGTAAGCTATGCAATTCTTGCAGAATGTCTGTGCCTCTTTCATGGTTCTGGGCGGTTGAGAAGTCGTACGAGAGAGCAATACTAGCCTGTACGATCATTAGACGTGCACATCGATGGAAATCCGACTCACGATTCTTTCAACTTCTGCGCTCAGACTTTTGAGATACCATCGCCAGTCGTCGAAATAGGAGGACAAAACAAGAATGTGTGTGAGCTCCCAATCATCAAATGAGCCTTTTCTTTCGTCCCATTCTAAAGCACAGTCCTCGAGACGAGTTTGGACAATTGATTTTTGTTTTGGATGAAGAAGAATCCAAATATTTCCCGATCCACCAGGCACATGGCGATGGTAGACACCCATCTGTCTGATGGCCCATTCCCTTCCGCCATGACCAGCGGTCTCTTCAACGTAACTGACTCGATATTGTATTTCTATCTCAATGTTTAACAAGTGCCATACAAACATTGATACAATTTATGGCTTACCATATGAGCCATCGTGGTGGTTCTTCACAACGGTGTTACCTGGTCCCGCTTCTGATTCATGCTTGCCCGTAGCAAATGAAAGCAATAAATCTAGGAATTGTGGACCAACATTATGACGGCCGAGTATCGAATACAACCCAGATTCTGTAACTTTTAGAGGTCTAATAGAATTAGGTGCTGCAATAGATCTTTTCTAGTCAGCATCTCTCGCTTCTGTGACAAGACGCTCTCACATGAATCTTGTATGAAATTCGTGCCTTTCCGAAAGATATTGATCGAGACTCGAACAATCGTAAACTTTTCTACGACGAGTCTGCATCCCATTGCCATCCGGACAATCTGTTCGGAGTCAGTTGGATTCAGGAAGCTCCTTCCTAGTCAGAGCTAATTGTAGCTCCGTACTTAAAATGTTCAAAACATCCACTTCCATCTTCTCTTCTTTCGAAAACAACTTCTTTTTCTCCTCCTGCAAACGCCTCGATACACGCTCGGCATTGTTTGTGAACAGGCTGTCGCCTCTTACATATTCTTCCCACGTGTCGAATATCGTGGCAGAGCTGTCGCGATGCAACAAACTCTTCTCGTCTGCGATATCCATCGTCGCATCACCGGAAGTCACGAAGAAAACGGGGTTCTTCAAAGAGCAAACATCCTCGAGCGACTCCTTATCAGGCCTGGAACCACCGCCAGTGTGGCTCTGCTGCCGCTCTACACCGATCTTCAAGAACAACGCATCGCGGAAGCAATGGGCTGGACTGCGACTGTATCACCTGATGCGTTTTGTCTTTCCTCATCCGAGTGGCATCGCATAGCCCTTTTCTAACGCAGGTGCATCGGGAGTAAGGCCGAATTTGATTCCTACAATGCTATTCTATGGAACGAACCTCCAGAGCCTGACGCCCTGACCACCACGAAGCCTCACCATCCTCACTTCCCAGTCGGACGCTCGTCCTCAGTCACGGATCTGGAAAGGAAATAATCAGCAAACTTTCACGTTTAAGTGAAAGCTGCATGTCTGGTTACAACTGACTCAATTTCATCCTAAGATGTATTAGCTGATATCTAGGTCGCTGCATCATTCATGGGCATACCTCTGTGAGCAGACGAGGCGCTTGGAAGATAAACACCTCGTTTTTCTCCTTCACATGCTTTATCAGCGATGTTGATTCAGGCATCCAACGCCATCGGATCTGAGGCCCTCAAGAACTCACAAGAACAGCGATCTTTTCTCCGAAGAGCTTCATCAATAAATTCTCCAACTTCTTGGGGTCGATATAATGTGCCTGAGCAGGCTGTATCATGTTTTGGACCAGAGGCATCGCGTTCTGATTAATTGCGTTATGCGGGGTTGATGTTCAGGCCGTGAAGATGGCTGTTGAAATCGATTGGCAAAGGATGGAGGCACCCGCAGCCGGGCGACACTATATGGGGCGTATCGAGGTAGGACAGGCGTGCAGTCCAAAGTCACGCCAATGAGAATGCCGCTGATAGCAGTATACTGCAGTGGCCTTCTTTGGAGGCTGATACCTCGACCACCATACTGGCGTCCGGGACTGGTGTCTGCATTAGGGTTCATCGGAGCAAAGTGCCTGCATGAGTGCCCTATATGGAGTAGTATTGTTGCAGCCTCACTTTTTTATTCTAATTTCATTCTATGCAGGCGAGTGCATGCCTCCAGCCTTGTCCTCAACCTATTCAATATGATTCCTGTTACCTTTTCATCTGATCCTTTCTCTCTTCGACGGTTTTATTATGTCTCGACCATTTGAGGAATTCACCATGAATGGCTCTCCTCGAGACGCCCTTGAAGCTCAGCCTTCTGCGCGGCCAGGAACCTCGACTTCCTCAGAGGGCGATGTTGGTGAAGACTCCCAGCCGATTAGGACACATCGACAAGTCAAGTGCGTCCTTCTCACTACCTACAATATCCAGATCCCCAGACTGACATGCCGCAAATAGGAGAAACCTAAACTCCATGCAAATCTTCGTATGTTCCCTACTTGACTTGGCGACTGATGCCTGCTTGACCCATGGCTGATGCCGATCATTACAGTTGATTACTGTCAGTGGGACAATTGGCATGGGCCTTTTTGATAATAGTGGAGAGATCCTTCGAATTGCAGGGCCCGCGGGAGGCTTGATGGCATACATTGTTGTTGGGATATGTGTGATATGCGTTATGGATGGCCTTGGAGAAATGATAGGTCACTGGGCTATTCCCAACTGTATGGTTGAGTTTGTTGCCAAATTCGTAGACAAAGACTTGGCAATCGTCGTTGGCCTAGCATATTGGTATGGCTCTGTTCCTTGTCTACAGTACACGGTCGGAAGTGAATGCAAGCTGATGGCCTAGGTACTGCTATGCCATCGGATTTGCTACATTGGTCGTTGCTGCTGCCAATCTAGCAAGCTTTTGGGAATGGTCAACGACTATACAGAACTTCATGTTCACGTTTGGAATCCCAGGTCTGTTGATTTGCATTAATTGCTTAGGCGTTCTTTGGTACGCGTATGTCGAAAGTGTCCTAGGTGGGATGAAGATAGCACTGGTTCTTGCTTCTTTTCTCACAATGGTTGCCATTAACCACCTGGGTGAGTCTGTCTTCGGGAACGTTTGAAGGCTGCTGACCTGCTAGACATCGGCGCGAAAACCCCTAATGGCGAGGCAGGATCGACTTGTAAGCTGATTGTCCATGTCTTAGTTTATCAGATTACTTATTTTTAATGCAGATATTGACGATGGATTTCAACATGATCCTACCGTTGCCTCGAACAACGTAATAGCCGTACTGTAAGTATCCTCTCGAAGCTATCTGCCTATGACTGATCACCTTTCGTGTCTTCAGTGTCGCCATTCCCATCGTTGCCTATGCATATGTCGGTGTCGAAATTGTAGCTGTCACAGCTCTCGAAGCAGAGGACCCTAAGAAATCTTTGAAATTTCCTGCGAAATGGATTGCTTGGCTGACCTTTGGGACCTATTTCATCAGCGCGATCGGCTTCTATCTCAATGCTGCTTGGAATGATCCATCTTTGCCCGTGATGGAAGGTCGAAAGAACGAAACCTTGTTCAGTGGAGCCATGAACAACACTTCGAATTCGACAACGATTCAGAGTACTGCGATTGTGATTGTTGCTACCATGCATGCCAACATACCTGCCTTGCCAAGTATCCTCAACATAGGCCTGATATTTGCAGTATTGAGTACTTCGAACACGTCTCTTTATGTTGCGTCCAGGACTTTGTTCGGTATCACCCGCGGTATCAATCCAAAACATCCTTCTCGAGCCATGCGTTGTAAGTCATCTTCCCTCGGCAATACTGCTTTGCTATCTGTTTCAAGAGTGCTGGGTCCCCAGCGCTCTTAGATTATTCTCCTCTGGGTTTTGAACTGCCTGAAATGGGAATGCTGACTACGATATTATGATGAATAGGGCTATCAAGGTTGAGCAGAACTTCCCCAAGGAGCAAGGTCCCTACGAACGCTCTTGCATTTTCTGCAGCATTCTTTTGCTGGATCCCCTTTCTGCGTTTGAGCAAGAGCTATACCGATCAGGAAGTAAGTCGTCTGCTCACAGCTTGGGGATTTACCACTGACAATCAGCTACAGATTCAAGAAATTATGAGCGGGATAGCGACTGTGGCTGTTGTTCTTGTGTGAGTACAGCCCGGGGATGCATCCCTTTCCCATTCCGGGATGTTTCATGATATTTCTCCTGAGACACTCTCCCAAGGGATCCCTTGAGGGGTAATTGCTGACTCCCTCATCTTCAGGTGGGCTGCACTTTGCTTGGCTTTCATCCGTTATCGTATGTGGTAAGTAGACTTGCCATTTGATGTATCGGACTTTAGTATACTGATGTGATCGTTGGCAGGTTAAAAATGTATAAGGATAGATTGAAAGGTAAATATCAGGAGTACAACCTCTGGGAGCACGACAACGATCCTATGCCGTTCAGAACGATTCTTTGCGGGGCACAGCCTGTCCCTGCTTACATTGGTCTCATATCTTGCCTTCTCATCGTCTTTGTATTTGCTACTTCGAGTTGGTGGGACCATGGGGAGAAGGCTGCTGCAGTCTGGGCATCTATGGCAGGCGTAAGTTCTTCCTCTCGCTGCTTTATACAGATGGTGATGGTGCCAATGGCTGACTTGAGATATAGCCAATCATCTTAACCATCGTATGGTTTGTACTGAAATACTTCCGATACTACGGCAAAAAGATCGAATGGTATGTCAAGCTGGGAACCTGGGGACAGCTTTCAAAGGCTCTCAATGATCTGAAAGATGCCACAAGAGAGGACGTCGACTCAACTAAGCAGGCGACCCGGGGACAACGCACGGAAGTCACAGAGCGGTCACAGCAGCAAGTACTTTATCCAAGCTATCCGGGCCATCTCGAACCATCAGAAATGCAGTCCGCATACATCCCTATTCCTCAGCGAGGTCAAGACTCCAATTATGGCGGCAGTGGCAGTGTGTCACCCACTACTAGACCTAATCGTTACCCTAAGGGAGAACAAGATGTTGATGGCATTGAGCTACTTCCAAGCTACAATCGAAGCCCGAGGAGGTCAAGCGCGGGAAACTCTAATCTCTATGACGCTTCGGTCGCTGGTACTGTACCAAGACGCAAACCGGTATCTAATACCTCCTCTGGACTCGGGATTGGCATTGGTGACCGAAATTCAGGCGAATCGATGGGTTCGCAAGACCTGATGTTACCGCGGGAAGGCAGAAGCAGGCAACCTAGTTTCGAGAGTGCCACAGGGGAGTACAACGAGCACTCCACGACGCCCAGACGAAGTCGGAATGAGCTCGCCCCTCCGGACAGACATGAAGGCGGGAGTAGTCGCTTTGCAAGGTCACAGAGCAGCGATCTTGATGTTGGTCACGATCTTGAAAATCAAGGTGCCAGAAGGCATGAGATATGGGGACAGCACACTCACGCCTATGGTCCTGCTCTATCACCTCAGTCACCGCCGTTATTGGCGCCACCGCAGTGGAATCCGAGTTATGTGGGGAGGGCGGTTAGCGAGCCTGATGAGGGGGTCAGGGGCCAGACGTTGCATAGGCAGAGAGGGATGAGTGGGTTAAGGGGTCGACATTGAGGTGTTTTGGGATGGGGGTGTGGGGTAATGACGATGATGATTTTCTTTCGTGTGTACTACTTTTGGGTGTACGGGTCATTGTTGGTGCTTCGGTTTTGTTCCTAGTCGATTTTCCTGTCAGGATCCCAGGATGATGTACTTTAGATACATAGATGTTCATGATACCCATTCTTACACTACACCTTTTCCACATTCCCACATGTCCCGCTGAAGGTCCCCAATAATAAGGTAAAACATCCTACCAACCCCAACCCCAGTTAAATTAAGAATAAGTCTTTCGTGATACCTTCCCCCACCACACCTCAAGGCAACACCTCCGTCCCCTTCCAATCCCAACACCTCCCCCGTCCCTCTAGTCCCACCCCCCCAGTAACCTCTAACATCTTCTCAACCGCAAACCCCACCTCAAACAACTTCTCCTCCTTAACATTGCCCCAAAACTCCTTACTCAACCCCGTCTTAACAGTCCCAGGATGATACGCCATAGCCATCGCCTTATCCCCCGCTCTCGCCTTCAAGAATAGATCTAGTGATTTGGTGAAACTGTTTACACCAGCTTTTGAGGCCCGGTAGCTGTACCAGCCGCCGAGGGAATTGTCGGTCGTGGAGCCGACGCGGGCGGACATGTTGAGCCAGATTGCTTGCTCTGGCAACCCTTCTGAGTCTTGTGAGGATGTGTTTGGGAGTGAGGTAGATTTCTTGGGAAGGAAGGGAGAGAAGTGTTTAGCGATGAGCATAGGCCCGATAGTGTTTATTGCGAATGTTCGGGTTAGGGATTCGTGGTCGAGTTGTGTGGGTGATTTTTCGGGGCGGAGAATGCCAGGGATGCAGAAGGCGAGGTGGAGGTGGTTTTTCGAGGCGTCGAACATTGATGAAGCGTCTTCGGCGGCGCGGAGGATTGTGTTTTCGTCTGAGGAGTTGTTAGTCTTTTGACTTGATTTGTTTGGGTTTGTAATGAGAGAGAGGAAAGAGGGGAGAGAGGGAGTCACTGGTGACGTCTAGTTCTAAAACAGTGAGACGTGAAGAATCAACATCTTTGAGATCTTGTAAGATATTCTTCTTTACACCCTCGACGTCTTTCCGTGCTGTTGCTACAACGGGAATTTTGGTTGTGAGTAGTAGTTGTCTTGTTAATTCGAAGCCAATTCCTCGACTTGCTGGAGATACGAGTGACCATGCCATTTTTGAGTATAAATCGAGAAAATCTTGTAGATAGAAATTGTAGGTGAGCTGGAGAGAGTGGGAAGAGAAAGTCAATATCGAGGAGCTTCAGTGACAGCATCACCACATTAACAGGGATGTTGATGAACTGACCCCTGAAATATGGGCACTAAGTGCAGGAGCCTTTCCCTTTTGGAAGATGGTTTCTAAGTTTGGTTCGACAGTGCCGCTCCTCCAGCTCAAGACTTCGAGATCGAGGGGATAATCATACAAAGGGAGGTAAAGAAAGAAAGACACACTTACAAGTTCAGTCACAAATGCGACCCAAAGAATAATCCGTGCAGCGATATCAGACCCGTCAGCCACTTGGCATCAGTACATTCATCACTCATCCAATTGCTACCGATTCCAAAGCCAACCATTGCCATCTACACTTACACTCACGCTTAGTCACTACTAAGAAGTCTCTAAACACTAAGCGACTAAGCGTATAATGTAGCGAAAAACATGCTTAGGTATATTGTACTAGAGACAATCAATTAGAGAGCAACATCTTGGAAGCTCGAATGTCCAGGCGTCTGAGAACCAGATCCACTTCCTTCCTCCGCAGGCTCCCTCAACTTCTCCGAGTCCTCTGCCTCGTCCGCGTCTTCAACTGTAGGTGCTGTTGGCCGAAGTGCTACCTTATGTTGATCACGGTCCTCGACTCTGACTTTCTGCTCATCTGGGATAGTCGTCTTCTCTTTTTCCTTTTCTTCCTCTTCTTCTTCGCTGCTGTCTTCATCTTCTTCCTTGGGTGTATCTTTCGCTGGTGGAGTAGGAGGTACTGCTTGGCTCGCACCATTCGTTTGTCCAGTTGCAGGAGGACTCATAGGAGGAGATCTCACTTGCTCAGGAGGTGGCTGCTGTGTCTGAATTTCTGCCTGTGCAATCTGGCGTTGTCGAGGGTCGGCATCCAGATAGTACTGTCTGACACCAACAATCCTGCCTCCTCTCTCACAGCCCTCGACCCATTCTGGTCGTACAACAGGGATGTTCATTTCAACAGCCTTCTCCCAATCCATGCCTCTTCCTTCCGTGGTAACGAAATGCGTGGTATCGATTCTGACCGTCGGAGCAATCTTCGCTCCTATCCTCTCAATAGCCTTCGTAAGACTCTCCTTAAGTTGCGAAGGCAGAATACCAGGCGTGACAGTAATACCGCTCAAATCTGTCATCTTATGCGTCTTGACAACCACCTTCTCACTGCTGTAAGTACCAGCACTAGTCCTCAACACCAAATGAAACGTATATTCCGTATCAACCGCCAAACCACTAATCTTCGTGCTCTGCATCGCAGTCGGTCTTGGAATATTGCCTGCTTTCTGTCCGTTGCGGAACAAGGAGAGAGATATGCATTCCGCCGTTGCGGTCTCGATTGGGTCCCATTCGAGGACTACTGAGGTTTGGGTGGCATTTCGACAGCGGAGGATGGGTGCCGCGGGCTCGCTTTCACCGAAGGAGGAGTAGATGGCGTCTTGGAGGGCGTGGAAGGCGGCTTGGGATTTCTGCTCGGAGGTGATATTGCGGGCGACGGTGATATCGACTATGCTGCCCGAGGAGATATTAGGAGGAAGGAGAATCGAGGGGAATTCAATCTAGATGAAGTGTTAGAGGTATGATCTTGTACTGGGTTGGACAGCTGTCGCATTCGTCGGAGTGAGCTCACAAGTCTTTTGTCTTGGGTCAGCAAGACGGCGACGCCTGCATCGACCTTGCCGACTGTTAACGAGATTAGCATCTTCGGTCTGCTATTGTAGGATTGTCTGGTCTCCAAGATTCACACGTTCCGATTATTCAAGCTTGAGAACGCGACTCGGAGCTAGGACCACTGATTGGTTAGACCCACTTTTATAGCCACGAGGCTAGGGACTGGTTAGACAGGCTGAGCCTTGAAAGGGGATGGAATTCAAGATACCACAATCACTATTGATAACAAGGACAATTGAAGGAATAGGAGAGATTCATTCATATCATCATTTCCTGGCACTTCTAAGAAGTGCTTTGGGTAATTCTGGATTTGGTTTCTCTGCAAACCTCGGAGCACGATTAATGCCTGGTCCTGAGCCTTTGGTTGTTCCATATCCATACCGCTTTCCACCGTTCTGGCCGAATTTAAAGGACAGACCAGGCCTGCGGTCTCCAAACTGCTTCCTGATCATGAATGCCACTGCCTGATCAACCTGCTCAACCAAAGCATCCATCTTTATCTTCATTATTCCCTCCAAAGCTCCCAGCATAGCCGTTCCATACAAAGGCTCTCCCTCTTCCGCACCAGGTAATCTATTACCATCCGGAGCAAATCCCTCTTTCTTCAACGACTCTTCGAAAGCGTGTCTCAGCCTCCTAGCAGCATGACTTCTTACAGTCTTCTTTGCAAAGTTGTGGGAAAGGCAAGACCACCAAAAAGGCTCTGTCCGTTCCGTCCAGCGCTTGAGATGTGTAGCAGAGAGGATCGTGGAGATGTTGGTCGTATGTTCGGTCCATTTCGTCGCACCGAGGGTAAAGCAATGGTTTGGGCTGTATTTGAAGCTGTATGTATATTGGCCCTTGACCTTCGGATTGAACTGCTTCATTGAGTGGAAGTCGCCAATTCCCTTGTGAACGCCATTCTTCAAGACACTCGGTATTCTATACGGGGGAGGCATTATCGAGAAGTAAAGACCGTAAGAGTTCTAAGGCAGATCGAGGAGTGCCGTCGTAGTCATCGCAGACCATTGTGCTATTTCGATTTTGACGTCGAGTGGCCAAGTATTGAGGACATTCTGGAGTCGTGGATGAGCAATGTTTTTGACTCGATTTCTCGCTTGGAACAAAGTGAGCCAAATTTTAGCGTAAAACCGCATGTGACGCACAAGCCCACAGCCCCGCCAACAACCCACCATCCATTTCTCAAAGACCGTAACAACTACAAAAAGCCCGCCATACATCTCGCGGACTTATCGAAACGCAAGAACTTCGGTCTACTACAGGGAACATCAGAAACACACACAGAAAGCCAATAGGAGAACTCAGTCAATATGCCTAAGAATAAGGGAAAGGTAAGCGCGCACTGCTTTGCCACAACAACATCCGGCGCAACAAAGACGTGAAGCTGACCACGTTCACGAACAGGGAGGAAAGAATCGTCGTCGTGGAAAGAACGAGAATGATAACGAGAAGCGTGAACTGACATTCAAGGAAGAAGGTCAAGGTACGTCTGCTGTTCAACACTCCTTGCTAAAATTCGCCGAACGAGAACAACTCTAACCCCATCATCACAGAATACGCCCAAGTCCTCAAGATGCTCGGGAACGGCCGCCTCGAAGCCCTCTGCTTCGACGGTTCCAAACGTCTCGCACATATCCGTGGCAAGCTCCGAAAGAAGGTCTGGATCAACCAAGGAGATATCATCCTATTGTCCCTCCGCGACTACCAAGACGAAAAAGGCGACGTTATCTTGAAATATTCTGCCGATGAAGCGAGAAGTTTGAAGGCGTATGGTGAACTGCCTGAGTCTGCGAAGATCAATGAGACGGATACATATGGACAGGAAGGAGATGGAGATTGCAATTTTGAGTTCGATGAGGATAGGAGTGAGAGTGAGGATGATGAGGAGGTTGGTGGGAAGGGTAAGGAGGTTGATATTGATGATATCTAGACGTTGTCTGGGTTATCATTGAGGGCTACGAGGGAATGAGGAGTGGTGGCGATGGATGGAAGGAAGGAAGGAAGGAAAAGAAAGACTGTCTTCTCTCTCAATCTCATGGATGGCAAGTAAAGTCAAGACCGAGACTTACAACCCAACCTGAGAACCTCGACAGCAATTTTTCTTTGGTTACTTGACTAGTCAATGGGTTGCAGTGGGAGAGACGTTGCGATCCATTTGGCTAGGACTTTGAAACTTTTCAGGTGCATTTGTTTGCGGGTTGCTCTGATACTCGTTATCATGCTCATTGCTTGAACATTGACGAACATGCATTAGGCACCTTCATAGACTAGAAATAACACGCACTGCACTTACATATTCTCATTGATCTTTAGGAGTTGTGCAACGCTTTGTTGATTTCATTATTCAACACTAACCGCTGACACCCAACACACTACCTGACTCCTCGAGCGAAATGCTTTGACGAATTCTAACCTCCGAGTCAAGAGCAAGCCACCCGCTAGCATTCACGACGCCTATTGCACCAAAAAGTCTTCATCAGAATATAAACATTCATCATCTAATCCCAGTCATCGTTATCTCCTTCGTCATCTATATTCAGTCAGTATGAGTCAATGTATAGACAGGGGATGAGTAACTTACCACTAGCACTAACTTTCTGCTTCCGCTTGCTCAAAGCTGCCGCCAAAGCACCGGCCAATCCACCCTCACCTCCAGGACTAGCGCCCGCAGGAGGCAAGCCGCTACCAGCAGGTCCAGTATCCCCGCCAGGAACCATTGCACCACTCCTGTCTCTGACCAGGCTTCTGTCGACTTTCTTGAGAGCTCCAATTCCACCAGCTTTCTGGATCCCGGCCAACAAGTCTGCTCGGTCGCCAGTAGGAGCTGGCAAGGCTGGTACACCAGATTGATAGCCTGAATCTCGGTTTGGGGGCGGCGGCGGAGGAGCAGGTGGGCCTCCGAATGATGGTGGTGGCGGAGGTGGAGCGGCAGGTCCATTTGAAGATGGCATTGGAGGAGGTGGTGGTGGAGGTGGAGCATTTGATTGTGGGAGAGGCGGAGGTGGAGGTGCATTAGACTGAGGTAGAGGCGGCGGAGGTGGTGCACTTGATTGTGGGAGAGGCGGAGGCGGAGGTGCATTGAACTGAGGTAGAGGCGGCGGAGGTGGTGCACTTGATTGTGGTAAGGGAGGAGGTGGTGGAGGTCCTGAGTCTCTCGAAGGAGGTGGTGGAACAGGACGAGTTGATGCAGGAGGGAGAGGAGGAGCATGGGAGGTAGGCGCCGAAGAAGTTTTTGGAGGCAATGGAGGAGGTGGTAGTCCATTTGAAGGAGGAACCGCATGAGAATAAGAACTTGAAGTGTCTCGCTGTGGGGGCGGAGGAGGAACCGGTCCTCGAGCAGGTGTTGGAGGTGGGCCAGAAGATGGAGCAGTTTTTCTCGGGCCCAAGAAGGGAGGAGGTACACCAAATTTTGACCCCGATTCGCCTGGCTCGTATTCATCATTTGGAGTCTTAGGAGGTCTAGGAGGAGGTGGTGGACCTGGGTTGGATAATGAAGCAGCGTGATTTCGAGCAGGGGGTTTGTTGTTCACATGAGCATATTTCCCTGCATCTGGCAATGGTGGAGGTGCAGCAAATCTCGGCGGAGGAGGTCCTCTAGGTGGCGATGGTTCTCTTGGGGGTGTTGGTTCTCGAGGAGGTTCAGCTTTTGCAGCAGATCTTCTTGCTGGCGGTGGTGCTGGCGGAGCACCTCTACCACGTCCTGATGGGGTATTCTGAGGGCTATCAGACCTCGTCCTCGTGGGACCTGATGGAGGGGGAGGTGGTGGTGGGGCTTTGGTTCGTTGGTTCTCGATTCCATTTGGAGGGGAGGAAATGTTCTGTGCGGCTTGTTGCTGTCTGATGTAGTCCGCAATAAAGTCCTGGTTGTCCCTGATCAGGTCATCTGTGATACCCATCTGTTTGAGATCATCTCCCCAGGTTTCCCTCCAATTCGAATCTATGGCGTCCAGAGCTGCATATTGAGATCTGCCACCATTGATGCTGCCTCCAGACATCCTATGACTATTGGCAGGTGGGAGGACGTAGCTCGGCGAGTCTGGAGGAGTAGGTTGTATCGAAGGAGCAGATGAATGCCTGTGTCCGCCAAAGATGCCGCCCAGGAGACCATGTCGATACTGTTGAGGAGCTGCATCACCGAATGGGTTTGACTTGGTCATCTTGCTAGCATTCTTCTCTCGGCCATCCATCTTCTTGAGAAACTGTTTGGCCTCCTTCTCGTCCACGAAAGATAGTCCTGCCAGACATTCCTCCGTCTCGAAAGTGTGAAAGAACGTCCTGTCCTGGTTGTAGGACCATGTGTCATATATCTCTTGGTCCCATATTACTCCTCGTTGTGCAGGCTGTCCATATGTTAGCACTCACTCCGACATCCAAGCCATAGCCACCTTAACAAAGAGGGGCACACATACGGAGACATCTACCAGCTTCAACCAGTATGTATTGCCCACGAGATCATTCGCAAGGACCGCCGCTCCTTGCAGACCTGTATACGTCCATTTGCTTCGATTGGGATATGCAATATAGAGTCGAGCAACGGCCACCGCTTGTATCTTATTTGTAGCCCTAGGTACCTGCCGCTTGACCGTTTCCTTATCGTCATCCGACAAAATCGAATGCATCTTGACTCCTCAGCGATAGCTCAGCCTCGAGGGCTCAATGTACCGTCGTGCTCTCGAGCTCGAGCGTTCCGTTTGTTGTGATAATTTCGAAACAAGATGTGGTCGTGTGGGAGATTAATACGAAGCCAGTGACACTGCCTGAGCGCATTGGACAATGGAATGAAGGGCGACTTGGTCGTCGGTGGGATGATAATAAACCGACGTCCTGACTGTGAAAGAGTGAGGTGGCCTATAGGCAGATGCAGGAAGCAATGATTCCATTCACAAACCAAACTTCTGAGCTGTGGTTTGCTGCGAAGTGGTCCGCTACGTAAGAAGCGCCAAGAGACGAGTTGCGAGGATCAAGCCTCACTCAGCAGCCACACATGGAAATCGAACTTGACCGAAGCAGGCGGCGACTTTTGTTGTGAGATCAACGCGCGTTCAATATTTGAATCTGCGAACACAATAGGCAGAAAATTATTATCTGGCTTGGGTGAATCTTGTGTCTATTGTATTCTCAACAACTACGAAGATACTGCGGTATTTTTTATCATTTTCTTCTCCTCATTTCCGGCTTCCGGAATCCCTCCTCCCAGAAATAGGATCCATGTCACTGGCCAATGTTGACCTCATTCAGCGTTTCAGCAAGACAATACAACAGTTGGTATTGAGGTATGTGTGTTCATGTATTCAAGAGTCCAGACTCATATTGTATCACTACAACTTTGCTACTACCTGTAGCTTTTCCTCAACCACGTTTTTCCCATGTCATCTCATGCAATACCTCATTTCTCATCTCCTAGAGCCTCTGGAGTACCGTCAGTACAGGTCTTTGCCACTTCCAAAAGTCATTTCAAGCATACCGGAGAAGTATTACTTGTTCAATGCTTGAGCCTTTGCTTGACGCTCCTCCTTCGTTCCCTCTTGTTGAGCACTGAAGTCTTGTGGGATGGCAGGGCCGGGTTGTGCTTCGTAGTGACGGAACTCGACTTTGTCTCCCTTTGGTGGACCTTGATCATGAATAGGGTGAGTGCTAGCATTGCTCTCGGTCTTACTCGAAGCTGTCTTTGCAACGTGCTCAGTAGCAGCACCAGTTGCGTGGTTATCGGTCTCGTCTGGTCCAGCAGGCATGATGAATTGTGTGTAGAGAAACTTTGATCGTATTGTAGATTTGAAAGAAGATAGATTATCGGATCGAGAAGATAGAAAACAGCCTACCCTCTGCCATTTATGGCAATGAATTGACTTGCCCCTCCTACTAAAGGGGATGACGTCGAGCAAACCGTGACATCGCGTGAGCTCCCAGTCATCCCGCTTCGCTGCCTAGGAAAACGTACTGTCGACGCGTTTTCGAAGAACCAAGATCTTGTCCTTCGCGAGGCAAAAGCCCGAATTGCCATCCTTGCGCAATCTTACATTAACACGCTTCGTATGACGATGAGCGCCTCTGATGTCTTCCGCGAACGGTGACCAGCAGCCGGTGAAGCTGTCACTGCCCTTAGTATGTACTCTGCAGCTATCCTCTCTACCCCTCTCTAACCCAGTCAGAAATACCAGCAGGAGCTTTTCCAGGAGCTTCGTCAAAAGGATGAACTCGTAATCATCGCCCGTGGCCTCGGCCTCCTACGTCTCGTAACGAACCTCCTCCATTCATACGATGCAGCTGGAAACAACCTCATACTCGTGGTCGGGGCAGACGAGAGAGAAAATGGATGGATTGGAGAAGCTCTGGCGGAACATGCTGCCGTCAGCATGGCTCCAAGGGCCAGAGGTCTCAGTGTCGTCAATACCGATGTGATGAGCGTTGGGACAAGAGAGAAGATGTATGCGCAAGGAGGCATATTTAGCATCACTTCGAGAATTCTGGTGGTCGACCTTTTGACCAGTCTGCTGAACCCGGAGACTATAACTGGACTCGTGGTACTACATGCGGACAGGATAGTTGCCACTTCTCTGGAGGCATTCATTCTGCGAATATATAGGCAGAAAAACAAGGTCGGGTTCCTGAAGGCATTTTCAGACAACCCGGAGCCCTTCACAACTGGATTTGCGCCGCTCTCCACCATGATACGGAACCTCTTTCTGCGGAACGTCTCCCTATGGCCGCGATTTCAAGTGGTAGTGGCACAGGCATTAGAGGGCAAGAAGAAGGCAGAAGTCATTGAGCTTGAAGTCCCAATGTCCGACTCCATGCGGGATATTCAGAATGCTATCATGGAGTGCGTGGAAGTCAGTATTGGAGAACTCAAGAAGAGTAATACAGGTCTGGAAATGGAAGACTGGAACGTCGACAGTGCTCTTCACAAGCAATTCGACATGGTCGTCAGAAGACAGCTGGATCCAGTGTGGCATCGAGTCAGCTGGAAGACCAAGCAGATTGTCAATGATCTCACAGTCCTACGAGGCATGTTACATACTCTACTTACCTATGATGCCGTCTCTTTCAACCGACATTTAGACACCATCTTGGCTGCACATTCTCCACCTCCAGGATCTACCAGGCAAAATCAATCTCCGTGGCTATTTCTTGACGCCGCTCATACCATATTTGACACTGCCAAGCGAAGGGTCTACACTGGGAAGGCTCAAGGAGACGGTCAAGACATCGAGACACTTCGTCCCGTCCTCGAAGAACAACCTAAGTGGGCTGTACTTGCTGAAGTTCTAGATGAGATTGACCGAGATCTCTACTTCAATCCTGTTGTCAGAGACGATTCCAACGGAACGATCCTAATCATGTGTACCGATACAGCACAATGTCGACAGCTGCGAGAGTATCTTCAGAACATGCACGTCCATCCCGCCCAGACGGATGAGGAAGACGCGGATGATGAACCGTCTGGTGCTTTCATGATGAAGAGGAAACTGCTCAACTACCTGAAGTGGAAGAAGGAATTCGCAAAGATCAGCGCAGCTTTGTTTGCTGAGAATCAAAAGGAGCTGAACGGGACCGGTACTACAAAACCCACGAACAACAATAGCTACCGAGGGAAAGCTCCAGCTAATAAGAGGAGACGAGTCAGAGGAGGGGGAAACGCTGGGTCTGGCCCCACAAGAGCTGCCAATGGTAGCATTCTAGCATCGGAAGACAGACCTCTTGAAGTTGCTACCTTGATCTCGGAGATCCAGCCAACAGGTGCTGAGACTGCCCAGAAAGAGGACATTGTAGCAGATCCACTGGACGACATGGAAGACTATTATCAGTTGTACGATATGCAGGACCTGCTTGTCATTCATGCATATGACGGCGACATGGATGAGCACGTCTTGGAAGAAGTCAAGCCTCGATATATCATCATGTACGAGCCAGATACATCATTTGTCCGTCGAGTTGAGGTCTACCGATCCTCGCACAATGACCGGAATGTCCGTGTTTACTTCATGTATTATGGTGGCTCTGTGGAAGAGCAGCGCTATCTATCGTCTGTTCGAAGAGAGAAAGATGCATTCACAAAGCTGATCAAGGAGAAATCGAGCATGTCTGTAGTCATGACCCTTGATGCACATGGTATCGAAGATCCGCAAGAAGCCTTCTTACGAACGATCAACACTCGAATAGCAGGTGGTGGCCGGCTTGCTGCTACAGCCCAACCACCGCGAGTCGTTGTCGACGTGCGAGAATTCCGCTCATCGCTTCCTTCCCTCTTACATGGTCGATCTATGGTCATCGTACCCTGCATGTTGACTGTAGGCGATTATATCCTCTCGCCTAACATATGCATCGAGCGAAAGTCGATCAAGGATTTGATTTCCTCGTTCAAGGATGGACGTCTCTACAACCAAGCAGAGACGATGCAACTACATTACAAGAGTCCCATGCTACTCATTGAATTCGACCAAAACAAATCCTTCACCCTCGAACCCTTCGCTGATCTCTCAGGCTCCTTGTCCTCAATGTCAGCCTCAAACGCAAGCTCAGATCTCCAATCCAAACTCGTCCTCCTCACACTAGCATTTCCTCGACTCCGAATAATCTGGTCCTCATCTCCCTACCAGACAGCCGAGATCTTCGAATCTCTCAAGACTCAAGAGCCAGAACCGGATCCGATCGCTGCTGTGAAGATAGGTCTAGAAGGCGGTCAGAGAGCTGAAGATCAGAGTTTCAATCGAGAGCCTCAAGATATGTTGAGGATTGTTCCTGGGGTGACAGGGAAGAATATGAAGAATTTAGTGATTGAGATGGGGAGTTTGAAGGAGGTTGCTAATGCGACGGTTGAGGAGTTGGAGCCTGCTGTTGGGAAAGAAGCTGGGAGGCAGATTCACAGGTTCTTCAATAAGAGCGTGTTAGATGGTTGATTGAACGATGCACATAGTTGCTCAGCTTGCACGAAACGAGCCTTGAGCTTCAATATGCTTCAGTGCCGAGGTCACAATGTCCTACGCCACAACCGCAACTCTGGCGCAGAAAGTCGGAGATTCCTAGATTCTTAGCCACGCGGAGGGTCGAATGTCATCGGCAATATCGGGACGATCCTTTGTTTTTGTTGGCAATGTTAGTTGTTCGCCAGCAGAAGCAAAGGAAGGCTGTTTGCACCGAGAGCGTTCGCAGAGGATGACATGATATCTCGCTAATTTCGCTGAAGCCAAAAAGAAGCCTGGTCGAGACAATAGTTGAGACAATATGCCTCACTCGAAAAGGGGTTAAGAGAAGTTCTTGTCTATTATCTTCCATCTTTGCTGTGATTGGGTTTTATGTCTTGTAGCTTTGCCCTAGCATTCGTCGTTGTGTAAACCAGGTTTGCTTAAATGTTCCGATTTTCAAGTGCGCATCTATCTTCATGGAGGCTGGCGGATGGAACCTTATCTTCAATTTTCTCCAAAGCCGTTACTATCCCTACAGTGTTTCAGCCTCTGCAGATTGTTTACTTCTAGATGTCTGATTTAAGTGACCCGGGCGTATGGGCTAGTCTTGATCCCAAAAAGGAGGCACACCTTTGGTCACCAGAAAGTTTCTTTTACATCATGAGTGCCTGACACTTTCAGCATCACTTTCTAGGTTCTTGTGGGACTGTTTCCTCGAGATCCATTCTCAAGTTTTCGGGGTTCTTGGCGGAAAGATGGATGGTTTTTCTAATGACGTTCTACCCATTTATATCTTTGCAGAAGCGGTGCGGGACTTTTGCGAGTACTATGCCTTTAACACGACTTCGGCATTAACGCCCCCATTGTCCCTCCTTTTATCCGAACTTCTCAAGCTTTCAGGCGCTTCGATATATATTTTCTCCATGAAAAAGACACATTCATTAATCTATTGACCAATCTCAACGGCAATGGCATTTCAAAGCTTCTGCAGTACGCTTTACCATTGGCGATCGATACTTTAGGTACGACCATCTACTCCGTGGCTCTCGACTTCACGTCTCCGTACCTTCTATAGGTCTTTGCATTAGCAAAGTTACCTACGACTCTTCTACTCCATCATGTCTGGGTTAGGAAAGCAAGGAGTCCTTACGGCTGGAGCTCCATCGTCTACGTTTCCTTAGGCTTGTTTTTGTTGGAGCAGTAACGAGTAACAAGTCTCTTGTTCTCAATCACGTTGCTATACTATGCCTCTCCAACATTACGAGCCGAAAGCACAATTGGAAGTCTGACAACGGTTGGGTGTCTAATTGTTGGAGTTGCTATCTGGGCCTACAACCAGCTCAAAGACACACCTCAAGACGATTACGAAGGTCTTCGGGATCAGAAAGTTACGAATATCTACCCCTAGAAAGCGCAACCCCAACAGCGGCGGGAGTCATATATAATGATGATTCCCAGGAAAAGGAGGTGTTGGACAAGCTCCCTGTCGTTTCCAAGTCAGAGGTGCTTATCATGGAGACCCCTATCCTCAGCTTAGAGGCAACCACTATCACCGGCATCTGAGATGCCCTGGCTTTTGGTGCCTTCTCAGATTGCACTGTGACGGTGGACACTATCAAAAACAGTCTCATCTCCTTTCGCATCGGCATGCTTCCTAGTTTCGCACTATTCTCACGGAAGACCAAGACCAAGCACATGCACCCAAGAGCATATCTAGATGGTCTTCGAGGAGTGGTAGGTAGCGGCGTTTTCTTCTACCACAAAGCTACCAGCTACTTCCCTCGACTTCAACTTGGCTGGACTGGTACCGACCAAAATCTAATTTGGCAACTGCCCTGGGTTCGATGGTTGCTACTTTCTTCGTCATTTCAGGATCTTCCCTTTCTTATGGACCTTTGAAGAGGATTCGCTCTGGCGATCTAGCTGGATTTTCTACCAATCTGGCATCGTCCGTCTTCAGACGATGGTTACGACTCTTTATCCCGACAGCGGCTATCACCTTCGCCGATATGCTGATGGTAGCGACGGTCCCTGATGCCGGCATTCGTGGTATTGCGAAGCTTCCACTTACAGAGAAATTCTGACAATGGTTCCAAGACCAGGTCGATATGACACATCCGTTGCGAGGTCTTGACAGTGGTGTCGGATGGCTACACAACGGCTCCAGCTACGAAGGCGCACTTTAGACTATTCCCATTGAATTCCGTGGCAGCATAGTGGCGTTCTTGTACCTACGCGGGTGTGCTAAGCTTCATTCTTCGATACGGATGATGGTCATCAGTGCTTCGGCGGTGATTTGCCTCTACTACATTTACTGGGACGTGTTCCTGTTCTTGAGCGGCATTGTCCTTGCTGAGGCGCACTTGATCCGTGCCGAGAACGCTGCCCCAAGGACACAAATTTAACTTCCGCAATATCAAGAACCATCGCCAGACGGATCTCAGCCTTGGTACAAGCGAGCATTGTCGACATGTCGACTTCCTTCTCTCTCGGCAACGAACATCAAGACGGCATTCTGAATCCTCAATTTCATCCTAGCGATTTTCATCCTTAGCATACAAGGCGATCATCTCTTCCCCATCAGATAGGGCTGCCCTGGCTATGTATCTATCTGGTCTCTCACACCATTACAATACTTCCACCTTGGCTTCTTCTTCCGATTCTGGCCAGCTCTGGGAAGCGTATACCTTGTGTATGTTCTGGACCATTGTTTGTCACTCCAATCACTCTTTACGAATCGCGTCACGCAGTACTTGGCGAGGGTTAGTTATAGTATATATTCGGTGCATCCGCCAGTCTTGTTTCTGTTCACAATTCCTTTGGTAAATTGGGTTTGGACATTTCCTGGGAAAGAGACGGATCAATTGTATTTCTGGGGCTTCCTTTTGGGGAATCTTGTTGGTGTTCCTTTCACGTATTGGATCGCTGATCTCTTTATGAGGGTTGTGGATGAGAATGCTGTCAAGTTCTCAAAGTGGTGGTACGGCGTGGCTTTGAAAGCGAAGCTGTGAGGGGTCAGAGCACGTTTATGGTCTGGGAACAGGTTGTGAGCGGGGTTAAGTTGTGGATGGACGTAGATAGAGATGTCGATGACAATAATGGGTAGGAGTTATTATGTGGTGTTAGGGATATGGCATTCAATGGCTTCACATATCTGACTCTCCCCATCCATGTGACACTCCCAAATGCACAAGTCCTATGATTCTGTCCTTTCAAAGGTACTTAAACTGAAGAAAATGCCAAAGGAAAGAATTCATAGTGGCAAGCTGATCACGAGAGCCGAAAAAATCTGTTCTATACCAACCAGTATTTGCTTCCTTTTGTCTGATAATTTGGAGGTGGTCTCCCAACTAATGACAGCTTTTCGAAGACCCAATGTCCAAGAACGACTCAAGGGAAAGTATCCATAATATCTACCCCGTTGACAATCATAAGCTTCGTCCATCTATCCCCCTTCATCACCGAGTTTCCCTTATAATATCTGTTCAGCCCATTTTTGCTGCTCCCCGGGTACACATACTCATCAAATAAATCTCCTGTGTTATTTATAGTTCTCGCATAAGCAATAAGAGCAGACATCGATGACATAGTAAGGCCCATCCAATATCTGGCGTCAACTAGAGTCTGATACTCAATAATAGCTTTCTGATCGAAGGCTAGAGCATTGACTTGAGCCAGGATGTCGGGACTTGAAGAGAGGAGAATGCTCTTGTCAACCACAGTGAAATTAAGTGGTGCAAGAATGTCTCGAAATCTCTGGATGGCGGGTTGGTCGCCACACTAATTTTGCTGTCAGTCCTATTTTATTCGAGTTTATCTGTACTTCACCAGAAAGAGGCCATTGCATGGAAGCGCTTCTCTCCACGACTGAGTAATAAAGAAAGAGACTTGAATTTTGGATCGGGCAGACGTACGCTAACATAAACGGTTGAGATATCATATGATACCGAATTCTGAATTCTTAGAATCTCTTCGCTGTACAGTCGCATCTGGTCATCGGCTGACCCAAAGCTTGCTGGCCAGTCCACTTCACCCCTCAAATGTACACCAATATATGCACCATTGTTCAGTCTCTCACTCTTTGAGATCTTAGCTCCCAAATCCAACAACTCCTGATTAAATTTCAATACTTTGAACAAGGCTTTCCGAATCGTAGAAAATTCGTTCGCAGTCCGGTAGTTCCAGCCAAGATATGCATCTCCAAAATTGACGACGACTGGATTCTCCACACTCACATCCTCCAACACCATCTCTCGACCCTCGAATAGCGACTCGATATGTTCGCGAAACCCTCCCAACGAGTACGACGGATTAAGATACGATCTCAGGTCACTCTCCACCACGGTCTGGATACCGCTCCTGTCATCACACATCCGGAGAACCAGCTGTGGACATTGTTCGCCTAGATCCCGCTTCAACGACTCTATGTTCCAGAATTCGTCCGCACATACAACCCGATCATCCGTCATGATCATATGATCTAGCTTGTCGCGAGTCGTCGCAGAGGGAATAATGAGTCCGGCGCCAGCGTCGATCGCCAACCGCAGACATGTCTGGACTCGATTGCGGGCATTGTTGAGACCGCCGCAGATGGAGGTTCTGTTCGCGCCGCAGAAGCTATGGCAGTGTAGCCAGAGGCCAGGCTGCCACTGAGTTGTGTTGCAGAGATCGTATAGTCCATCGAAACTACCAGGCGGAATAATCTTCTCTCCTATTCCTGAGAGGGATGCGGTGAGTTCTGCGTCGGAATGGAGAGGAGCATCGCTGGATATATCGAAAGAATTGAGAGATGTCGGAATATGGAGATCGGTCAAAGCCTCGGAGTAGAAGAGAAGGCAAATGAGCGCGAAAGATACGAGAGGGACATAAATCCACAAGCGCTGCTTGGACAACATACCGAGGAAAGATATATGGATATCTACATATCTAGGAAGCCCCTTCCCCAGACTATCTGCTTCTCATGTCCGGGTAGACATCTTGAAGCTCAAACCCACAAACGAGAGGAGAGGAGTTGGAAAGGAGGATCAAAAAGCAAAAGGATGTTCGACCAAAGTACGGCGAAACGGCAAAGATATTGAGATGAACAAACAAGACCAAGACCTCTTCCTCAATCGGTAAATGTGGCAGCGAGGCAGGCATGTCTGGAACGATCTGGATAAAACAATTCTTCTACGGCAAGCGCCACAGCTCCTGATGTTGTGAAGAAAGTCTCACATTGCTTTTGGAGCTAGTCCTCAATAATGTCTCAGCAACCTCGTGGCTTGAATCAGGAGTGCTATTGACTTCCGTCTTGATGTTTCCTTTTTCTTCATATTGAGCCTCCACAGTTTGATGCAATCGCTATTCCTGAATTTCCTGGGCGTATCTAGATATCTATACTCGCTCGTCAAGTTCTCGAGAGCTCTTCAATGTAATTCCAAGACATGTAATCTGAGTCTTGATGTAGAATTCGTGGTGGTGACCAGCTTTTCTATACTTTATTCAACCTTACCATAGCCAAGAATGGCACCATCTACCTCCTCCATCCTCCTCACAATCTACGTTTGCTGCGAAACCATTCGCGCCAATGCCGCATATTCTGCCTTCCATACATACCCCACCATCTCCGCATCCCTCATCGCCCTTCTCTCCGAAGTCCTCAAGCTCCTCATCGCTATCTTCTTCCTCTCCCGCGACCCCACCACGTCATCCTTCTCCTCCCAAAAAGTCGAGAAATACATTTCCATTCTCCAGAACTTAGACGACATCGACTGGAAACGGCAAATCAAATACGCCATTCCAGCAGCCTTATACCTCACCAACAACCTCATTTATTACACTGTCCTCCCACTCACCACACCCAGCCTCCTTCAAGTATGTGTCCTAGCCAAGCTCCCCACGACAGGCATCCTACACCACTACATGATCAAACCACAACGGAATCCTTTCGCCTGGCTCTCTCTACTAGTCCTCTGCATCGGCCTTGCTATCTTTAACATACCCTCATCATCCTCAACTTTAGCAGCACAAAGTCAAGGTGTTCTACTAGCTTGGTACCTAGCTCCTATTGCCGGCTTCGTCATTGCGTGTCTGAGTGCGCTGGCGAGCATCAGTTCAGAAACTAGTACGAAGGAAGGAGAGTTTTGGGAAAGTCAAGCGCTGTTATACATTTGGGGTATTGCATTTGCAGCTCTTGCGTATCCTCTTGCGCCTTCTCGGTCTGCTCCTCCATCAACAATAGGTCAGGAAGTTGCTTCAAATTCGGGTCTGATATCAGCTGTTCTAGGTGTGGCTGTTATCACAGCTGGGACGGGTCTTGTTGTTGCAATTGTATTGAGAGCAAGGGATAATATTCTGAAAGTCATTGGTACGGCAGCAAGTCTCATCACGATTGCAGGGAGTCAGTATGTGCTATTACCGGCTTTGAGAGCGAGTACGTTTACGCCGTGGAAAATCTGTGGTGGGGGTATGGTTGTGGCTTCTACGTGGTGTTATAATCATTATAGTCAGGAGGCGTGGATTGGGCGGAGTTGGAGCTTTACACAGGTTCCGAGTGAGGAAGAGGAAGAGGAGGGTGAGAGGTTGGTGGGTAGAGGGGAGAAAGATGAGGATGAGGGGTTGGTCCAGGATGCGGGATTATTAGCTGAAGGTTTGAAGCCTAACGCTACCAAGATTGTGGCATGTGCGGTGGTGATTGCGTATGCAACTTTGGAGGTTGCGTTGAGGGCGGGATCTTGAAGTGGGATGGAATACAGGAATGTTTGTTCTGACCTACGGATAGCATATACTTATGGGAAGTAATTGCTGTCGTGTTTTGATAGGTTGATATCTCTAAGATGCGTGAACATTTGTGGAAAAAGAAGCACCTTCCTCGATTTGCTAGCTGATCATATTCAAGTAGTCGCTGAAACACGAGTCTTGAGTACTATCAAGTTTCAACAGCCAATTACATTCTTAAGGATCATAATCTACCATCTCCGTACAGTTAACCTTCTCCATTTCATATTCAACCTTCTCCCAAAACACCTTACTCTGCGGTTCCGTCATGCCGTTTCCCCTATGCAGCTTCTCTTCAAACTCCTCCTCACTCCTGATCGCATAATGGTGAATTCCTACTCTTGCTCTTGATATGGGATCTCGAAACACCACCGTAGATATAACATCTCCATTCTCTCCTACTGTTTTGTGCGCTGCCTTGAAGTTTGAATTTATGAGGGTTGAGAGGTCCGGCTGCAAGAGAGGTTTTCACAACTGACTTCACGTATCTGTCGATGCTATCGTTACCGCCAAACGCGTATTCGTCGAATGCCTTGCGGGCGGAGAGAGGTCGAGTCTTCACCCCTGATGAGGGGTGGACTTTCCAGCTAGGAGAGAAAGTCAGTCAATGCACTAGCTTGCCGCAGAGTCAAACTCACTTGGTTCCCAATGCTCCGACGGTGGAGTTGTGCTCAAAGCTCTCCAGCACCTCTCGGAATGTCTCAGTCCCAGGCGTCTCGATATACTCGTCCGCATCCAAAAATGCAATCCATTTGTGCTTGGCGGAGTACCGTTCCAGACAAGCTTTGTAGAATACCATTTGCATGTGGTTTACTCTCGTCTTTTGGCTTTCATAAGTAAACGTCAACGCTGCTCTCGGTACATTTGGGTATTCGAATGAGGATAGTAGAGGGTCGGAGCAATCATCCATGATGTAGAACCTTCGGACATTGTGATTATAATAGTGATGGGCAAGAAACTCATCCATATCATGAGATTGATCTTTGACGGCCATGCACACTGCGACATATTCGTCCGCTGGGAGAGCATCGTAAGGTACCGGTACTGCAGTCTCGAATGGCCACACCTTCTCTTCCACAATTTCTCCTTGTAGTATGGCGAAGTTCTGTAGGTATTTTGCTGAGCTTGGCCGTCGAGAAGTTGCGGATGGCGTTGTAGGTTCGGATTTTTGTCGGTATCGTATCACTCGTGGATCTGTCGATGCTAACGATGTTTTCGCGGTGGCAAAGAGGAGGCGAATCCCCATTAAACAGACAGTGACAACAAGAACATATCTCCACTTGATCCACTGCGAAATGCGCTGAATTAAGTCCGTATCGAGCAACATCGTACATGAAAAGAAGGTACAGGCACTTCAAGAAACTATATTTCCTACCACACTAGGTGACGGGTAGCTGTGGGGCCAAGACGCGGGGTCCCTGTCAATAGCTTGAAAGTGAAGGGGATAGACCTGCACGATGACACTTTCCGAGATGATACATCCAAAGCAATATCGCCCATAAGAAATTGTGCGATGCACTTGCTCGATGCACGCTATTTCTTTTTCAAGCTAAGGGAGTCATTGGGGATTTTTGTGAAGAATTGGTGGAAGAAGATTTCCTAGCCACTGACTCAAATCGATAGGGGGTACCGAGACATACAATAGATTTCGTAACTTGAGAGGATCTGGTGAAGTTGAATAGATGACCATCAAAAATGAGAGGGAGTACAATTGCTGATATGGGGAATGGGGAATGAGGAAGTGACCTGCTGTCGTGTGAACGAATATAAAAGTTTTTGAATTGTGAAGGAAGGAAGTAACAGGAAGTGAGGTCTGGATGTGAGCTGGGGCTGAAGATAGGCTAGACCCCTTTTGGGCAAGCCCCTACTTAGCCGAGGTTACTGCCCCTTTCTTTTTCCTCCAGATGCTTAGGGCGTCAACCTTGAACTGGGCTTTTAAGCTCACTTTTGTATGAGGAAAAGCCATCCCGCTCGCCAGGTTTTGAACCTCCCACGATGAAGTTTAAGATTCTTAACAGAGCCACCAGATCAGACCCCTATCGGCAAGATTTACTAAGTAGCCTGAATAGTCATTCATGACCGTGCAGTTTCTTGCTTTTATCGCTGTACTCTTATAATCTCATTTTCAGGTGTCAAAGAACCCTCTCATTTTATCACCTCATCTCTTTCAACACTCGCTCCTTCATTTCCTGTTTTGTTTCTTGTTTCATGTCTGCCAATTCTCACCAAAAGTTCTTGGACCTTGACTTGGTGCCCTGTAAAGACCTACATTTCTCCAATTGGAACCTCAATTCCGCAATGCCATCCATTGAAGATGAAGAACAGAATGCCTTATTACTGGAAGATTTCGATCAAGTGAAAGACTCGCCATCATCTTTGTCGCACCCTGAACGTTCCGATGATTTCATTCGAGGCCCTTCAATCGACGACGCGATCCTGGGCAAGTCATCAGGATTGTTATCGAAGTCATGGCATTTCACATGGAGGAGCATCATCCCAGCACTCGCACCCAGTTTCCTCCCTCTAGGACAAGATCACGAACCTCAGAAGAAGCGAAAACTGCACCCAACATCCTACCTCGACGGCCTCCGCGGCGTCGCCGCATTCTTCGTCTACGTCCACCACTTCATCCTCGTCTGGTTCCCCACCCTAAGCCACGGCTACAACAGCATCCCAGGAACAACCAGTATCTTCCAAGCTCCCATCATCCGCATCATCTACGCCGGCCGTGGCATGGTCACCATATTCTTCGTCTTCAGCGGCTACGTCCTATCTTACAAAGCTTTACGACAAATTCGAAAGGGCGATTACGAAGGACTACTCAATACCCTCGCATCAGCTACTTTCCGCCGCATGCTTAGACTCTTTCTTCCCATTGCTGCCTCGACGTTTCTATGTATGCTGTTCGCAAGATGGGGATGGTATGTTGGAGCTCCCACAAACCCAGGAATAACGCCTACGTTCTTCGCACAAGTTAGGGATTGGTGGTTACATCTCGTTGCTATTAGTAATCCGACTGAAGGCATCAATGGAGAATCCATCTACGCGGACCCTTACGGATTCCAGCTCTGGACCATACCCCGGGAATTCCGCGGCTCGCTGGTTATTTACCTCTCTCTCCTCGGACTCGCGAAAACAGCTCAGCTCCAGAGGGCTATATTGGAGGCGGGGTTGGTGGCATATACATTCTGGGTCGGACAATGGGATCTTGGACTCTTCCTTTCAGGGTTGATGTTGGCTGAGATGCAATTCATACGCGAAGATCTAGCTTGTGCTCCCCTCTTCACGAATCTCGGACGATTCGTTCCAAGCGCTGTTCAACGAAACAAAAACACTCTACTTCACGCCCTGACGTTTGTTATGGTGGTAGTGGCTATCCATTTCCTAACCTTCCCGGATCTGAGCGCAAGTTCTACACCAGGCTACTCACATATGATATCTTGGACTCCTCCCCTCTACGGCTCTGTCAACCTCACGCAACGATTCTGGCTTTGTCTCGGCTCCATCATCCTGGTTTTGGCTCTCTGTCTCTCTCCTCCTATTCAACACGGTTCTACGCCATTACTGCAAAAAGTGTTTAATCACCCATTCAGTCAATACCTCGCAAATATCTCCTACGCGTTATACGTTACTCATGCATTGGTGCTGTGGAGTGTGGGGGGAAGGTTACTTAGTCATTGGAATGTGGCCAGGGTAACAAGTGGACAGTATATAATTGGGTTTCTGATATCGGCGGTTATTAATTCGATTTTGTGCTTCTGGATGTCGGATCTATTCTGGAGGGGCGTAGATGCTAAGAGTGTGGAGTTCGCGAAGTGGGTTACTGATTGGTGTTTTATTGAGTGAGGGAGTGGGAGAAGGAGAATGGGAAGGAATGATTGTACTGTATATGTTGAAAAAATGAAGCCTGGCATGGTCCTTGTATGAAGTGCAAGAGGCGAAATAAAAAATTTGGTTTGTAGATGAATATGATTTTTTTATCTGTGTAAATATCCTGTGTATTTATGGTCCGTGTATAGAATAAGCGAGTGGAGTTCAACAATTCGAGAGCTGCAGGGAGAAGGGATGAAAGATAGTGCTCGAGCTCACAAAAGGGAGCATGCTTTTCATGATCAATAACCAACAAGACATTCCAGGATCTTTAGACCTTACCCGAGGTCCACTGTGACTTGATGTTTGATGGACTCGCCTGCCATACGACATGCCTTAACATGGCGAAGCTGCAAAGATTTTGGATCTCTGAGCCGGTGATAAATGTTGAATCGAAATATGCAAATTACAAATTGTCATAAATCATAACTACATACAAATCCAACTAATGTCCCGTCTACCCTAAATACCCATCCCTCTCCCCCCAAAGAAATCAAGCATACCCAAACCCCTCCCCATGAACCCAGATACCCTGAGCGCCGGTACCTTTATGCACACCCCTCTCATCACTCACATTACAAGCCGCGTTCTTCGTACTGAGCACCATTCCTCCCGGCCCACAAACCACAACTGCCATTTCGCCTCTCGCTTGCTCCGCTTCTTCATTTATCACCACTTCAATCTCCGGCCTTCCGCTAAGCATATTGATCTTTGGTTCGCGAGAGACGGGTTTCGAGTACGAGTACACGGCGTCGTTGTATGCTTTCTCGACCGAGATGGTGGAGGAGGAGGAGGGGTCGAATGTTTGTAATTGTGGCCGACGGGGTGTGGTGGGAAGGGCTGGAGGTGGGTTGGTAGCGCAGGTACATGGTACGGTGGGGAATTGGTTATTTGCTGCTGCTAGTTTGCAGTGGCATAGTTCCCTCTCTATCACTAACTCTCTTTCGGGGAATTCTTCGTCTCGGGAGGAGAGGATGCGGAGGGCGTTTTCTCGTTCATTGGTGATCTCCTCGTGTGATTGGAGTTTGGAGGGAAGAGATGAAGGGGAAGAAGAGGTGATGTAGATAGAAATGGATAAATCGATATCCATTCCCCGACGTTGTAAATTCCGGACAGTAAGTAACGCGTTTTCTAACTGAGCAGAGAACCAAGAGGTCCAGTCGCTATTCTTTATCACCCACAAAAATCGAATATGGCGTGTCACAGCTGCGTTGTGGGGTGCTTCGAGACCGAGTTTGGATTTAAGTGTTGATGGGTTGGGTGTGCCTAATGAGGATTCTGACCATGTTTGTACGAGATCGCGGAGGAGTGGGACGGTGAAGGTAGCGCCTGTTGAACCGGCAATGAAGAGCACGCTGTCGAATTGTCGAAGTGGTCGAATGCGAGAGTATGGGCCGTCGATTAGGACAGTTCGAGTTTCGAGTCTTTCTTCGTTAATACTTGATGTGGAGGAATAGGATGGGAGGATGGGTGCTGTTTTATCGGCGAATTTGAAGAAAGATTTTGTGGCGCCTTTCTTTGCTCGGACGATGAATTCCATGGTGTTGTCAGTGGCTAAAGAGGCGATTGTGAAGGGGTGAGAGGTAAAGGGGGCCAGGACTGGGACGGAGAGGAAGACGTGTTGGCCTGGTGTCCAGGAGATGGGTGGGTGGGCGATCGTGATGCGTGTGTGCTTATCGTCGAGCAGAGTGAAGGTTGCTTTGCATGCTAAGATGCCGGGTTGTCTGTTCTTGTGGAAGAGAGATATGTTGTTGTAGATGATATAGCCGAGGCGGACGATTCGATCGGAACCCCAGAATGTGAGAGGGAGGATAATCCAGATTCTGTTTTTGGTCGGGACGTGTATCCAAACAACTGCCATGAAGGCGAGCCATGAGATGATGTGCTGTGCGACGAAGACTTCGTAAGATAGGCCGCGGATGGGTGCTGCGGATGAAAGGACGATCCAGAGGAGGATTCCACTGGCGATGAGACCTTTCTGAGTGAGAGGGTCTTCCTTGAGTTTCGTTTCGACATAGTCGTACTTGAGCCATTCTTCGAACCAGAAAAACATATGAAGCAAGACCGAGAAAAGGAGGGAACGGGCTACCCATCTATGAAGCCAAGCGAGGCGCTCATAACCAACTCCTGTGACAAAACCGATGATATTGCGCTTTCCGGCGAGGAGAATGATGAGTGGCATCTGGCAGATAGCAATGAACCCAGCTCGGTAACCAAGATCTTCCCATTGAAGTAAGTCGTTGGGGTTGAGGGCGTAGAATGTGCAGACAACGACGAGAACTAGATACCCAATCAACAAGGTAAACGGGCCGGCGGTAGGTAAGTAGACTGTTCTTCCTCGAATAGAGACTGGCATCGAATAGTTGCTGTATTCTCGAATTATCGCTGAAAGTGTTGCTTGAGCCTTGGAAAGGAGCGACTTGGGCTTCGCAGCAGCTGGGCTCGACTTCGACGATGTAATCCGTTGATTACAGAGGACCTTGTTAATTATATTTGCCACAGCAGCCAGAACAATATAGGTTCCCATAAAAGCCCAAAATATGTCCTGCATATCGAAGAGGGTGGGGACGTGAACGCCTATCGACATGCCTGACATCGCCATCACGCCGCCAGCAGTGTGGTCGTGCCTCGAATGGATTGTCGCCATGTTGAGATGTGGTGAATTACTTCAGACCAGCCGTCAAGAAAGAAAGTTGACAAGACAAGCGGATACAACAGTGAAGGAAAGAGACCACTTCCAGCGCGTGCTCTTCGCCAAATTGAGAAGACGAGGCGATGAGATATGAGAAAATGCATGCCGATGGGAAAGCCAACGTCCACTGGACTTCGAAACAGGCTCATTATTCCAGACCTAGAAGTCAAGCTTTCCGTAGCCCATTGCCAAGCCATGATCCCCAAAGTTTGAAGGCAAAGTTAGAGGAAGAGGTGCAAATTGACTCAAAATATCAAACAACTCTTGGAGGGGTATAATGCAATAGCTGCACGTGGTTCTGTGGGTACATAAAGTTGAGAGCATAGTTCACCAGTTCGTAAGGAGTGCCCGTTTGGTACAAACGCAAGTGATGCTTGGGCAGCGGAACTAGAGGTTTAAATTCCCAACCTGAGAACGGAGTTCTCGAGGGCAATCGTGTTCGGTTCTCGATCGAACTTTTGAGGAGAAGACCGTTAGATCTTGGGAGTGAGGATGATGCGTAGGATGTTGGTCAAGACGTCGAGGTCGAGTGCCCGTCCAGCTCGTTTTCGGCTGCAGGGATGGCGCGGGTGTGGTCTGTTTGGGGAAAGGCTTGGCGGTAGCTGCTTTAGTTGCCGAGACTCGTCTGGACTCCCACTTTGGGATGCAAAGGCGAAAAGAACGACCGTGTTGCAGTTATTACGGTCCCAAGAAGGTAGGCGGTGTTGCGAGGTTTCGCAAGTTTTGCTGTGAAGATATGATATACTAGATGGAAAGCTATGCTGACAACTGAGCCCACTTCCTGGAGAAACAAGACAAGCACGTGACAGCTTGAAACAGTCAAGAGCGGCACCATCTTCTATTCAGGCTAGTCTCGAAGTTGGCAAGTCTGAGCAGTTTTGAGCAGTTTCCTTCCACGATCGACTTTCAACGCAGACTCGACCGTCGCAAATCCGTCAATTCGCAAGCCACAAGCGGCGCTGACCACCATGACTTCCTCTTTTTCGTCTTGCTATCCACTCGGACGTGGCTTGTTCTAAACGCGCGCAGTGCCCGCTGTTTTGGTGCACGTTACGTTGGGTCTGGGACCCGCTTTCCCTCTCATACCTTCTCAATATCTGATTCACTCTTCCTTTATATCCAGCCTGTCCCTCCAAAGTGATTGCCAAGATCAAGCTTACAACACGCCTTCAGCCTCAATCGCAGATAAACCAGTACTCTCGATATCAATAGCCTCGTCGCCTCATCAAAACCAACGTTACAACCCCGCCACAAAAATGGACATGAGCAGTATGGACACAAGCAGTTCGACCAACACCACGGACACGACGTCCATGTCCATGTCCATGATGTCCATGACCTTCTTCACCAGCACCATGACACCGCTGTACGGTTCAATGTGGACGCCGACATCTGTGGGAGGATACGCCGGAACCTGCATCTTCCTTATCATCCTCGGTACCATTTTCCGGTCTCTGATCGCAGTCAAGGCGTGGAAGGAGCAACAGTGGCTCGATGCTGAATTCAATCGCCGATACGTTACCGTTGCTGGGAAGCTGCCCAAGTCGGAAAGAATCTCAAGCGACACCGATAGCAAGAGGATGATCTTGACGGAGAATGGGGTCGAGGAGGATGTTATGGTTGTCAAGAAGAGGAGCATGGGAGTTCGACCATGGAGAATCACCACCGATCCTGTTCGCGCCGCTATGGACACTGTTATTGCGGGCGTTGGATACCTTCTGTAAGCTTCGCCGTTCCAATACTCTTGTGCCCTGCTAACCATTTCCCAGCATGTTGGCTGTCATGACCATGAACGTCGGATATTTCTTGTCGGTGCTTGGAGGAACCTTCCTCGGTAGTTTGTTACTCGGACGATACGTTACCTCGGAGCATTAGATTTCTACAAGTTACGATGATGAGATATGATGGCGTTTGGACACTGCAGCGGGTACTGCTAGTCAAATATGGCTACTGGGAATGAGCGTTGATAGAATGGTCACAATTCTTCTGTCGTTATCGACATGTTTTTAATGTATTGAACCAGCACATACTGGCTTCTCCAGATCTCTCAAATCCTCTGAATCCTTAAAACGGAAGTAATCCTTGTCTTTCCTTCGACGCTTGCTTCGAGTCATCGAGATCCTTCCATTCTTCTCGTTTTCGGTTCTTCACAAAAGAGCTCGCGATAGGACAAAACGTCGCAACTCAGAACTTCATCGCGAGTGGACATCGCCGTCTTATGCATCTTGGTGTTTATGCCTTGGCCATCTCCTCTTCATTCATGTGGTGCACAATTTTTAGCATCCCATGGAACGTACTCCACATGATTGCGAGCTTCTTCTCCTTCCGAGTGGACAAATCAAATTTTAAGCTTCTCGATCATCAAAGTTCAGATCTTGATTCTCTTCCCCAGGAAACAACCTTCAGATCTAGACCCTTTTGACTCTGCATCTTACCTCTATTTTTAAGCTTGTCAATGTTTCAACGCTCTTCAGATGTTTCTGTTTCACTTCGCATTTTGACCCTCTTACACCCGCAGCCACGCTAACAAGGATGTTACTTCCTGATCACCTCACCCGCCACCTTCCCCAAACCTTCTCAATTCCTCTCAATCATCCTCTCTTTCTTACAACTGCAAAACCGCCCCCTTTTCGAAGTCGAGATGGCAGCGCAAATCTTCTCGAATGTCCCAGGTTAATCAGAAAAATCTGTCAGATGAAAGCAGTGCCATGCGACTGGATTACCACTTCGTCTTGCCTTGCATGCGTTTGCTGCAGGGCACGGTCCAAGGCTGAACTTTCAGCACATCCTCCTCTGTGCGGCTCCTATGAGGTCACTGATCATCGCGAGCAAGAAAAGCGATAGCCCCATGGAAAGTATATCGGTTGTCACGAATCATTCTGATCGAGTACGAACCAGTTCACAAGCAGAAAGTTTTCTGCTCCTCAGCACAACCTTTGAGCACAGGATCGACGCTCCCGCCTGCCCAATTCCTCGCCATGAAAGGAAGCGAATGACGAAGTCTCCCTGTCTGCCTCCGAAGCTATCATTGCATTCCCTCCACGAAAATTTTGAGGTTATTTGCGCAAAACTTCCCCGACCTTCCCTCACTGCACTTCCATACAACACACCCAAACCAAAACACAAACAATCGCATCCCGGACTTCAACCACCCTCCCCCCCTCCCCCCCCAACACATCTGAGATTAAGTTCTCTTTTATACTCTTCTTCATGCTTCTTCCGATCTCGTTCGCTACTTTGATACTTCTCATGCTTCAAGAAAGCACTCGCTCTCCATGAAGCTGTAACTTCCCCAGCATCTTGCTCATTCCTTCTCTGCCCAGCCGTCAAATATTCTTGGCTTCTTGGCAGGGTACCAGTTCTCTCCAAGATACGGAAGAAAAATATGGATGATGCTGTATGGGGAGGGAGATCTTGCGGGTGTAGTTGCTGCTGCTCGGGACGGATTTTGAGGTTGTTTTATCGTTTGTGAGTTAGTTGGACGAGACCCTGAGGAGCGAGATGAGAGAGTTGATTCAGAGAGTTGCGCATGGGATGGCCTTGGCTGAAGTATGGGATTGAGGTTCTTATAGTGGGAGATATCCAACGGTATTGTCTATTCCCTACTTCGTTCTACCAGCACTGATTGAGTCGTTACTTCGGTTCTATTCTTCTCGTTGATCGACCAAGCGTTTTCATTCTTTACTTTTTAATAACCAGTCTGTTCATCTTGATAGCAATCGTTGATATCAAGACATCTATTACTTCAAGATGAAGACTACAGCTTTCTCTTCTACCGCGCTGGTCGCGTTTGCGTCTGTTGCGACTGCGCATTTCAATCTTGATTATCCTGCTGCGAGAGGTTTCGATGAGGATACGTGAGTGCCCATTCTCCCCCTCCCTTCCCCAACCGCTCTTCTTCCCTCATCAT